>JAJEJH010001589.1:0-21591 GCA_026122585.1 Anacardium occidentale
CTTACATCCCTAGGTGAATTTGCATTTTAAAGCATAAGCAAATCTAAGTGAGTGTTTGTATTGTAACCTTATCCTTGGCAAAACATTGAAATCCTGCATGATCTCATTTAATAGAGAAATTGACAGTCTCTTTGAAATTGAAATAGAAAATGAATTGAAAAACAGAAAGGAAAGTTGGAGTTGCAGAACTCATTCAAAGTGGAAGTTCCTCTTTATACACGATGGACAGAAAGAAATTTTGTTTAACCCAGGCTTCTCTTCTTACGCCCTTACTTCGTTTCAGTTTCTTAGTAATTAGCCCAAATACCTACCTACGAAAAGAAAAGACAAAGACTCAGCGGCTCGTGCATACCTTCGGTTCAAGTCGTTTCGTTACTTGGCTCCCTTTTTCCCCTTCTTCTTACCCCCATTTATGCTAGCTCAAATCTGAAGAAGCTGATTGATGTGTTGGAAGCTGCGTGAAGGAAGAAGAGATCGGTTTATTTGATCCTTTTTTTTAATCTGATATTTCCTTATTTCGCCAGGTTTAAGTAAATTATTTAATAACCTGTTTTTAGTCTAGGTGATTCTTCTACAGAAAAGATAGACATTTTTTTATAGATTAAAATTATGTAAGAATCATCATTAGATTGCTTTTCGTTGGTTCTTTCTGCTTAAGAGCACAACCTATTTTTAGCTAGGCAAGACTTGAGTTCTTCTGCTCATAAAAATAGCTAATTCATTCCTATCTATCGGGCAGGTGTGAGATTTTTATTTTTTTTTGTGGATTCTGCTTTGCTTTTACCATTTTACTCTGACAATGCTTTAAAATACTGTCATCTATACTGCGATCTAATTATAACATCTTAACATGCCTAGCAACTTATCAATGCTGTTTGTGATGGTTCCTCTGTATGTACCGATGAATTTCATATTACTATCCATGATTTTTCTTGTATGCAATCAATTTTGGCTAGTAGGTTGGAAACAGGTCAAGTGAGATCCATCCAGAGGTTAGAGGGCGAGACATGAAGGCTCATATATAATACAAGGAATTTATGCCAACAGGAGGAACAGATGTCAAGGTTGTATATAATTGTTCAGTGGATGGGTTTGTTATTACTATTGGCAGCTTATGTTTTGATTGTGCCAAGTTTTTCGAAAGCTATTTCATCACTAAATGGTAATGATTTCTGACAATTGGGGACATGGCATGTGCCCTGAAAAATTTGCCTCTTTTTCTAGCTTGTTCTACATCTTTCTATGCTATTGACTTGAATATTGCACAAAAATCAATAATACAGGTTTTTTGAAATTATCATCTAGATAATTTGTGAGAGGCTTGTAGTAATGGTCTACTGAGATTTTAAGGAACAGACTGAGGTATTTAATGGTTTAGGGTATTGGAATTTGACAAATAAGGATATGTATATCCTGTCAAAAGAAGAGAAAAAATGCCTTGTTAGTTGCTTGTGACTTTTACTTTTTGAATAAAAAATCTTAAAAATAATTTCAATTTATTCTTGTGGCAAATAAACCATCAATGAAAATGCAGATTAGAGGTATTTTTATCAAGATCTTTTTAACTTGACATGTTCCAATGGCATTTTCAGTTGTGTTGTTTATTATTGGTGCTGATGTTGATCGCAGTTAGTTCAGGCAAAAAAGTAATGTAGAACTGCGAAGAGCAAGCCAAAAAAAGGAAAAAAGAAAGTGATAGAACATAAAGAATCTAACATGCGCATGTTCTGATGCCTGTTTTTCTTATAAGGAGGTTTGATACTGCTTGCTTGATACTCTTTCTGTGTGAAATAAGTACATTGGACACACTATTTGTTGGATACTAATTGTTTTGTCTTCACATTTGCCATGTGATGTGACAATGTCAAAAATGTTAATGTACTTTTTCAAATATTAATTATTCATTTCTTTTAGTTAGGGATAATATCTATTCTTTGCCCACTACATATTCGGTTCTTGTTATGATGTTCTTGCCGAGTAAAATGTTTTGATATTCTGCTTACCATAAATAGTCTAGCTGAATTATAGCTTTTACTCTTCATTGTTCTGGTACGTTATATCTGCTTTTAGTGTTTATTTCATTAATCTTTCATGTCAGTCATGCATTCTAATCTATGTAATCATTTTAATTGTTCTAATTTGATTTTAGCAATTGAATGTTTTGTGTCCTTGTCAAATAATACAGGTATACACTGTTGGCCCTGGATATGCTCATGCTGAGACAAGGAAGTCTCCTGTTGTTGATGGTGTTGTCACGAGAGATCCTGATGGCAAGGAAGTATTGCATGCCACATAAATGCCTTATGAAATTATACATCCTCTGCACTTTTTTGTCTTTTCTTCATCCTTGCTTTCTGTTGCTCATGTGTAAACCCAAAAATTGAAAGCTCTGCTCTTGAGCTTCTTGTCACTTTTTCTTGTTTTCTGGGCACTCTCCATTGCGTGAGTTTGTACCTTGTCCGCACATTAGCATCAAGAAATATTTATGTTTTCAGTTTACTTAAATAATTAATTTCTAGTGTGCATACATAGGGAGCACCCAGCATGAAAGGCACTGTGCAAACTACTAAAACATGCTGTTCCAGGATATGACGCAAAACCAGAAACCAAGGATTACAATCTAGGAAACATTTAAGTTCTAGCGTGTTTAGGGACTTTCTATTGTAATAGATTGGTTTTCATGTTTGAAGTAGATTAATTTTTTTCTTTTGCATAAATTGATTTTGAATTAAAAAACACTGGTTCCTTGTTTCTTAGGATGTCTGACTCCTCTTGTCTTTATACCTTTCCTCACATTCTCTGTGATATCTGTTCGATTCTCTTTCTATCAACTCTTTTTCTGTTTCTCTGTCTTCCTATATCTCTCTTGCTTACGGTATTGTTTTGGGTCCTATGCCAATTAGTACTAGAACGTATTTTTTCCTACAGGTAATTTTTGAATAGTATGGAATTTGAAATTATTTTTGTTTTTTTTTTTTTTCCTTGTGGCAGGTGAGGTATCCTGTATTACTGACACCTAATGAGAAGCAAAGGGTTAGAGAGGTTTGCATGGCATTTAGCAAGCAGTATGTAAAGATGTTAACAAGTGTAAGATTATATTTCTCCCCATTCCAATCTGTTATTCTTGCACCGTTGTCACTGCCTTTGTCCTGAACAATAGACTGGAGTCTGGTTCTATTTTCTTCCTTGTGGTATAATTAACTTCCAATTTTTCTCTTAAGTGATTGATGAGGGTTTTTTTTTTTTATTCATTAATCATTATTGTTAATAGCATTGAGTAGTACTTCTTTGGTTAATGAACTTAGCTAGAACTCTTTAGAGTGTTTACTGCTACAATGTCTTCTTTTTGACTTCTCAAGCCATTGTCTACAGCTATTTGTTTAAGATACGCTTTACTATGCTGGTTTTGAGGTTCTGTAATTTTCACTTGCTATTTTAACAGTTTTTGTAAAATCATTGAAGATTCTATTTTTGACTTATAAACACCTGAAACTAACTTTCAATAAGTCCAATAGGAAAGTCGGTAATGCTAATTCGATAAAATTATTATGTGTTTTGTTCAGAGTAGTCATGCATTTATTGTATAATTGCATTTATGAATGCTTTCACATTCATACAATCTGTAACAAGGAATTTCATAATTACACATGGAATAGTTATTCTTTAAACTTAAGTTCTTGTTGCATACAAGTTTGTGGGTTTGATCTCTTTTGTGGTGAGGGGCACTCATATGTTTGTGATGTAAATGGGTGAAGCTTTGTTAAGAACTCTTACAAGTAATGATTCATGACATCATTTCTATGTGTAATTATTTTCGTTAACTATATTTGTTTTTAAGATAAGGTAGAAAATTAAACCTTGTGTGTACATATACACACATGTTGGAATCATATTTGCGGATTATTGGAGCCAAAGCTTCCATCTGTACTTCAAGTATGTGCTGTCCCATATAGCTTTCCATTTCTTTGATTTATATTCCAGAAAGGTCTCTCCTTTTGGATTCTTAAATGTTGGTTTTGGTTGCAGGTCATTTGATTTATCCTCAGATACAAGTTGTGAAGATATTGAGGTAAGATATATTCACTGAAATTGGCTTGTATACAAGTATGTGGCTTTATAGACATTTACTGCTGCTGTAAATATGTTTGTCTACCTGTCGGATGGTGCCAAGATTCATAGATTAGGCGTTGATAGTTGGTATTTCTGTGTCATGGTTGTTCTCTGCAAAGATATATTTATCAGTTGTCTTTTTATAATGTTGGGTTTTTTCTAAATATTATTGCAGTTGATCAATTTTTTTTTGTGCTAAATTTACTTTCTAATAGTATGGATTTTATGCATTGTGGCCTTGCTAAATTTCATGGCTAGTTTTAATTTTGGAAATACCTTTGTGAGGAGGATCTATTTTAATCAATTTTCGTGTTCAAGTTGCACCTGATTGAGATTGTTCTCAAATTCTTGCCATGATTTTATCTGAATGATGTATCTATTATTTATTTATTTTTCTTGTAGATTGATAACAATCTTTGATTCCTTAGTGGCTATGTAGAACAGGCTGTGGAGAAAGGGGCTCAGCCCTATATTCTAGAGAATGAACATTCTGGATGGCTATTGTCAGCAACTATAAAACTTAAGAGCAACAAGAATAGATATCCCACCTATGTTTTGCTGATGATCTCATCATCTTCAGCCATGCGGATATGAAGTCCATAACCTTAATCAAGGAAGTCTTGGACACCTTTCACTGTTGGTCAGGACTTAAGGCTAATAAAGAGAAGAGTTTGATCTTTCTGTCAAGGGTCAATGGGGATGTTAAGGAAAGAATTAGGCATATCCTAGATTTTGACATTGGCACTCCTCCTTTCACCTATTTGGGAGTCTCGATGGTTTCGTCCAAATTATCAAGGGAGGACTATAGACCTCTTATGGAGAAAATTCTTACTAGAATTCGATCATGGAAAAGTAAGTTCCTCTCATATGCTGGTAGACTTGTGCTCATCAAAGCCATAATATATAGTGTTCAGGTTTACTGGGGATCTCACTTCATCCTCCCGAGTAAAGTTCTCATAGAAATCGACTCCAACTTGAGAAACTTCCTCTGGCAAGGTAATGATAACAAAGGCATTGCTAAGGTGGCTTGGGAGGATGTAGCGACCCCCACCCCAGGTCACTATGCGCTGCGGAAATATACTGTATATCATAAATAAAATATACCTGAGACGGGAAACTCTACAGTAAAAGAGCTGCTGCTGCTGCTGAATTAAAAATTTCTTTATAAAGAAATCTGTATACATAATTTACTATGATAGTAAATTAAAATAATGAAATATACTGAAACGTGAATGTAAAACTCCCCAAGCTACTCATGTATAAAACATGCTAGTCATACAGTGTATACTAATGTATAATACACACATATATACATGAGAAAGTAAAAGCATGCGAGCCAACATGCTATCTGCTGTTGCCAAGCCATATCCCCAAAATTTCGCAGCAGTCTCGCTCCAGCTCAGCCGCTCTCTACTCACTGACCTGCAAAAGGAAACAGGGAAGAAGGGGTGAGTGACAAAGTCACTCAGCAAGCGTTTCCAAACTCAAACACTCGCAGGTCCAAAACAAGCTGACTACATGACTCGTCACGTAGAAGATTCTGTTATACTGTTTTCTTATGTCTGATTCTCTTTATATACCAAAGTATATTTATTTTCTGTATTATTCTTTGCTGTATTTTGTTCTGTTTCTCATGAGATGTTGTACATGACATGAAATGTATATATTGATGTCATATATATGCTGAAAAGCTATAAAACTTGCCCTTAGGCCTGTTTTTCTGAAAACTTTCTTTTCTGAAAAATCTTTCTGATAATAAAAGTTGTGATCCGAAGATCTTGAATATATACATATAGTATATGCTGAAAACTGTATCAGAAAGTACTGTATCTGAAAATATCTGTTATGTTGGCCAGACTGATGAATACAGGGATTCGGCACCCTGACCGTGTGAGTTTAAGTCTTACTGAATCTACTAATGCATAATCAGTACTCTCTCTAACGAGCTTGGTCAATGACCATGTTCTCTCTAACAGACACTGGTCTCCCTCTCTAGGGGTGTGCGAACTCACAGGTGCTCCCTCGTATCCACCCCTATCTGATATATGAGATCTCATATACTTATACTTTAAAATCATACTGTTGGATCCTTAGAGCCAGTCTGAAAACATCTAATATGGCATACCATGCTCAATCTTGATAATCATGCATGATATGCTGTTTTATCATCTTATTACTGAGTTCTGTGTGCTTAGGATTGGCTTAGAGTGGCTTAGTTTTGCTTTTAAATTCTTTTTTTGCTTTTCTTAAGGTGCACAGGCGTGTGTTTCTGTGTGCACGGGCGTGTGTCAAGGCACACGGGACCGTGTGCTTCTCGTGTCTCTGGACGTGTTAGCTTCTGAAATTATTTCATCAAAACTTTGGCTAGCCACACGAGCCTGTGGTGCGAACACACAGACATGCATAACTGGGCACACGGGTGTGTATTGCACTGCACGGGCGTGTAGCTACATCACAATGCTCCCGTGTCTTACCTACACTGGCGTGTGGAATTGGGAATGGACACACGGGCATGTGCACTCGGGTACACGGGCGTGTGTCTGGATTTTCATACTCACACGGGCAACATGCAAGGCCGTGCTCCATGCAATTTTGAGGCCACACGGGCGTGCATCTCAGGTGCATAGGCGTGTGCTCAACCCAGATTCTGTAGAAGGCGTCTGGAAACCCAGAAATTCCATACCAAACACATTCACACTTCAATCAACACACATACATGTTCAATACTGCTGCTAGCATGCATATCTTCATCATATCATCATCTCAATTACGTCATACACCATGAATAAAGCATATAATACATGTATACAACATATACACATACAAATCATGGAAATAGCCACTCAATCATTCATCATAGCAAAGCTTAAGCATGTTGTTAACATCTCAAACAAGCACACAAGACTTCTCATAAGTTGAAAACAACTAAACATGCTCTGAACACAGTGAAAGAGGTAAGGAAAACATTTACCTCGTGCCATAGAAGCTTGATCTCTCTCTCTAGAAGCTTCTGGATCTCTAATCTGGAACTGAACTACTAGGGGATCTCTCTCAATCACCCTAGGGTTCACTGGAGTTGAGGGAAAAAGAAGAAAATGTAACTGGAAATAAGTTGGGAACGACACGACTGAAAAATAAACATATATACGGCTAAGAGGCAAGACACACGGTCGTGTGTGCAGTGGAAAATTTCAATTTCCACCCACCTTCGCGCATACACGGAATATTCTTCCCAGAATACCCATGTACAAGTCATAAAAGGCTTTTAAAAGGCTCTTCTTCCCCTGAATCCTCTCAAAACTCTTTCCTATCAAGGAAATCTCTCTTTTATCCTTGGATTCAGAACCTAAAAAGACAATTCTGCTCTTGGGCTATTACAGAGGATGTTTGCCTTCCAAAGAAAGAGGGTGGATTGGGTATTATGAAAAGTGAAGATTGGAACAAAGCGGCGATGACAAAACATATTTGGAACATTATCCAACGGAAAAGCCATTCCTCTTGGGTCAATTGGGTCAAGGTTTATAGACTAAGGAACAAGAGTTTCTAGGAAATAAATGCCTCTACTGAAAGTTCATGGTGGTGGAAGAAAATTTTGCGTTTAAGGGAGAGTGTAAAACACCACAAAAAAATACTCTATTGGCAATAGAAAATTTAGCAAGCTTTGGATCGACAACTGGCACCCTTTGGGCCCCTTGAAGGAGAGGTATGGGGATAGGATTATTCATGACTTTGGATTGGGGGTTCATGCTAAGGTGGAGGCTATCATTGAAGGGAACAATTGGCAATGGCCGACTACCACTACCACTGATCTCATGGAAATTAGAGATAGAGTTGATTTCAACCCTAAGATTAGTGATGATTCGATGATATGGATTGCCAACAGGGATGGTATATTCTCTATCAATTCCGCTTGGGATATTTTGAGGAGAGGAAAAGATGCTACCCCTTGAGCCCACCTAATATGGCATAAAAAACACATCCCAAGACATGCTTTCATCACATGGCTTGCTATCAGAAATAGGCTTGCTACTAAGGACAGGGTGTCTAGTTATTGCCCTATGGAGAATATGCTATGTGTTTTATGTAATAGGAACAATGAGAGCATCGATCATTTGTTCTTTAACTGCGAGTTTAGTGGGGCCATATGGAAGTGGATTTTAAGCAAACTCAACAAGTATTACTCGAACCAAACTTGGGACACTTATATAGATAGACTTTCTGTGGAGTGGAAAGGTGACTCATTGACCAACAATATTGCCAAACTATGCTTGGGCACCACGGTGTATGCATTGTGGAAGGAGCGCAACAAAAGAGTGTTCTCCAATGTCATTTCGACTAAAGAGCAACTTCAAAGCAGCATTTTTCGTCTTGTGCGTGATAAAGGAGGGGAATATTCAGGAATCAAGGACGCGACCACCAATCGTATGGTAGCAGAAAAATGGAATCTCCCTCAATGCATTTTCAAGATTTCATAGTATCCTTGATGGACCTTCTTATTGTTCATGATTGTTATTCTGCCTTTTTGGTGCTCAACTTGGTAGCTTGGATGACTCCTCTTTTTGCCCCTTGGCCTTCCAATCTCTTGTCATTAGTTATATTATTCCTTTCCAGTATAGGCATGGGTGAGATGGTACTTGGTAGGCATGGGGTCGGGAATGCTCACATTTTTACTTGGAAACCATAAACTTTCTCTTTACCTCTTCGCAGCTATCCTTGGTCTCCTCTAAAAAGGAACATGGTAGAACCTTGGTTCTGTACTGTTCCTATAACTTTTACTTCTGTTTTGCAGGTGCACATGGTTGGAGCTCTTATAAAACATGCTTGGAACACTTACAAAGAGGTTGCAACATGGCTAAAGCGCAAAGCATCAAGGAACCTAGAATTGAAAATTCTGCAGCCTCTGGTACTGTACACAAGTACGATTCACAGAGAAAGTAGAAGGAGCTTGAAGGCTATTAATTTGCTCTCTTGGCTCCTTATTGAAATACTTAAGAGTTGCTGCTAGGGATAAGTGTGTATCTTGCAATGTTAAGTGGGCATATTCTGATGGTATAGCTTCAGTTCACCTAAATAAATGGATTACTCATGGGAGGACCATGGACCACATCAGTTGGCCTACTAAGCATGGTAACACAGAGATGGTTGGGTGCTTGCCTTGTAATAAGGATAATTGGATGAAAGGAAAAAAGGGCTGCAGCAAATCTCTCAACAAAAGCAAGTGGCTAACTATTTCTATGGTTTATAACAGGTGGTAGACTAAATGTGGGAACCAAGGGGTGGCGCAATGCTTAAATTGTAGTGAAGGTGGCTGGAGCAAGGCTCGAGGAGCTTACAACATAAGGTTCAAAAACTGCGAGTGGGGTGGGTGTGCAAATGAAGCCTGGATGCTCATAAGTTACTATATGTATGTTTGGCACCCTACTCCAAGAGAGCATTACTGGAATTATGAAGCTAAGGTCCATCCTTTGTGCTCAAAGAGGCTTGGCAACCTCCTGCACACATGCTGGAACAAGGAGGAACAAATTCGGACAGTATTTGAAGGCTTATTTGCTCAAAATGCTATAGGTACTGTTCACAGTTACTATTCTGTGAAGCTGATTTTGTTCAGGATTTGCAGCATCTTTTCAAGATACAAATGAAGCTCAATTGGCTATCCTTCTACCCCATTTAAATCAACTCTATGCATAGAAGAGATATGATTATTTTCAGGCAATATGGCGTTAGTTCAAGGGCTGGTTTGAGCTGCCAATTCCCCCCTCCCGATCAACTTTGGAACATAAAGGAAGTGGTGCATAAGATGCTTGGAGGAGCCGGCAATCCTAACCAAAAGACTGGGAATGATTTCACGATCCTTTTTGTTGCACTTAGTTTGCAATACAGTTTACATTTTATAGAGGACTCACATATATAACCCCACATTCGAAGATGTAAATGATTGTTTTCTAAAATGTGGGATGCATATTTTTGATGTATATAGTTAAAAGGTCAAGCTTTAGTAGCTGGTAGCTTGTGCCTTGATGCTTGCGGGCTAGGACCGTAGAGCTTAGGTTGTCTTTGTTGGTTTTATAATACTTTATATACCAAAAAAAAAAAGCAGGAATCTTCATTGCAGGGTCTTCGGTTTGAGGCTTATGCGCTTCCAAAGCCAACCGTGTCATCAAGGATTCCTCCAGTTTCTCTTGCATCTTCTACTGAACTTGTTCCATGCCATCTTTATCCGGGTCAGATCCTTCAGAACTCAGATTATGACTTGATGGTGTCCAAAATAAGTTGGCTAGGCCTGCTTACTCTTCTGGAACATCAACCTCAAGTTCTGCTACTGAGAAAACAGTGAATGGTGTCACAAAAGTTGTACATGCAGTGGGCACTTTAAATGCAAGGACACGTGACACCTCCTATGATTCAAGGAAAGGACAAGTTGAAATTTCTACGGAGAAGCAGAAGCTTGCTGCATCACTTTTTGGTGGTTCATCAAAAACTGAAAGGCGAACATCGGCAACTGGGCATAAAGCTGGCAAGGCAGGCATTGCAGAGAAGCCTCAGGTGCCAAAAGGAAGGGCTAGAAATGCCACAGGGAAAATTCTTGCTCAACCACAACCAAACTTGGTTGACTTGGGCGAGCCACCTGGTCCTAGTGGTGCACAATCCTATGATCCTTTTAAGCAGCTGGAAGGGCTGCTTGACTCAAGCCAAGCCAAGCGTGAATCACAATGAAGCAGGTGCTGACAAAGCATCTGATATTCTGGGACTATATTCAGAGACAGGTGGGAGTGGTGTTGATGTCAATCTCTTATCTGGGTTGTCAAATCTGACCATACAAAATCCTCATGAAGGAACTGCAACAACATAATCAACACAATTCAGTAAGGTCCAAACTCCAAATATGCATTGGAAAGGGAGGGTCTTGTGAGGCAGATGGGTGTGACCCCAACCCATCAAAATCCCAACTTGTTCAAAGATTTGTTAGGCTGAGTTGTCAAGGATACAAGTTAATGGCATTGTGTTCTAGTTTGGAATTCCTATAGTGCTGCCTTTCCAGAAGATTGCCACGTGGGAAGTGTGGAGAGATTGTGGTGTTATGATATATAGTACATAGTTGTAATTGTGGTGGAGACGATAGGTATTTTTGGAGAGCAAGGCCTTTTCCTGGGTTCCTCATTACTGTCTTCCTATATTACTGTCTTGATGCAATTGCATCCTAACTTTATATATACTCAACAAATTTGAAGAAATAGAGGCAATATGCTTAATTGGGTTCAAATCATAAAATGAAATCGAGTTGCGTAAAAATTATAATTTTGTTTGGTTTGGTTTGTAAAACGGTTTAGTTCATTTATCAATTTGTCTATTTTAAAAACTAATTAACTAAATTGATTTTAAAAAAAGTTAAGTAAAAAATAATAAAATATCGAATCAATTTTCAAAAAATTGAAAAAATAAATAAATAAAGATGACCTTCTAAAATTCAATTCAAAATCGACCTGGATTTTAAGAAGATGATCCTAGTTAAGAACCAAACAATCAACAACCAAACAGATTTTAAGAAGAAAAGATTAACAGCAAAAATTTATGAAAATAGACAATGAACCTGCATGAATTCAACCTTACATTAGAATGGATGAGAGTGGGTAAATATGAGTCTGCCCACTTCCCACCTAAGTATGAGTCCTAACACACTTCGATAAAGCATCAACATTGCAATTAACAAGCTGCATATTGTTTGCTTAAGTGTTTGGCAACTTGTAGAAATTGGAATACGCAAAACAAATCCAACAACAACAGAACAAAATGTGTACACAGATGGCATTCCACCTCCAACAAAATGTGAAGCTAAAATCAGTTGAGATGGCAGAAACAAAGTCCCTCTTTACCTGGAGGAAATGGAGCCATGCTGTAGCAGACCCGGTTTCAAGGAATGACCTCAGTCCTCTTTGGAGCTCCGCACATTCTGTAATCATAAAGCACACCTCATTGGATTAAGAAAATAAAAGAAAACATGGATTCAACCAAATTTGATTCGCCAAACAATGCAAATGCATGAGGTATTTTAGTGAGTCAATAATAATATACCATATTTTTGAACGCGTATTGTATGGTGGAATTAAGGTTGCCTTCCCAAATTTCTTCTGCTTCATCCTCTCCTCCTGTCAGCTGTAGTTTTTCTAGCTTTGGTGTGCTTAAAACTCCATGACAAAAAGTCTCCATCTCCAAACACTTTCTGACAGATACTTTTTTCAAGAATGGGAATTCAAGAGAATAACCCCCACAACAAAAGCTTTTAAGGTTGGACAAACAGTGAAGTTCCAAACAATCCAATTTACTGAAAATAATTGAATTCTCTATTACTTCAGCTCTTGAATGTGTTATAATTTCTTCCATCATTTTGCAATCAGATACATTCATTCTTGTAAGTCGATCCAGAGTTTTCGCTTTTGAAGGGGTCAGTAAATATCTCAATCCATCACATTTTGAAACTTGTAAAGTTTCCAACTTCCGAAAAGACACCAATGAGGACCATGAATTTTTTAAATTGCCACATTCTGACATTTTTAGAGTCTTTAGATTTCGAAAAGGATCATTAGGCTGAGAATTTCCTCTCCATAGATGCAACACCCTGGGCATTTCACATAATTCTAGTTCTTCCAAGCTAGGGAATGCATCCTGGCAAATCAGTTAATCACCAGAAAGCGTTGGACCAAAAACAAAAAGATGATTAATTTAGGGGGATTGGAATTTATAAACAGAGATTTGTGACTTTTGCAAACTTTATCCATAATGATAATGTTGTCCAGCAAAAAAAATTAAGCACATTGCTAATAATAAAAATCTTTTAAGAGAATAGATAAAGTAAGTAAAAGAGTCAAAATTCTGTAAAACTAGTAATAGTGCCTTCTACTTATTAAATTATAGACATGATTTAATTGAGTACTCGACGCTCATACCTTGTGAACAAAGAATAGTGTTTGTTGTTCATGAGTCCCTTGGATGCTTAATAATTCTGAAGCAAAGATCTCCACGTTATTACATCCATGTACCTTCAACACTTTTAAAACTGGCCATTCTGAAATATGTATCTCCGGGTAGAAACTTTTGAAACTAGGTAGCATTTGAAGATTCAATTCGGTTAATTCAGAAAACACAAACCTAGGGAGTGCTTCCTCCTTAGTAACAATTTTCTCCACCATGCAAGAGCTTTTCTCAAGTACTTCAAATATCTCTTCAATTGAATCACAGTTTTGTACTTCCAAAATTTCTAGTTTCTGGTGACTCCCGAGCATGATAGATGGAAAAACACTTACAAGTCTTTTACAAAAGCGTAGAAACACACGATTTACTTTGCAGAAAGATTCCAAGAAGACCTGATCGTCCCAGATCGTTACCAATTCATCAGCATGAGTTATTTCCAATCTCTCCAAACTAGGGAGTCTTACCTGAAGATTTCAAATTACAATTATAACATAAACATCCATTATTAGTGACTTAAAAATTATAAATTTGATATGATGAATGAGAAAAAAATTGAAAACAAAATAAAGGGACTGATCACCCTCTTATCAAAAAGAGATTGTATGCGAGTAGAGTTCTCCTTTGCATTCATTCCATCAGGTTCTTTGCTTGATGCTGTCATGTCACCACATACAGAATTGGAGATGAATGTTTGAATACCCGGGCAGTTGTCAATCCAGAGTCTGAATAAGGAGGACATTTCAACCAAATTTGCACTACAGTTGCAGAATGTTGTGAGTTTTGGAAGATCTCTAAGCTTCAGCTGGTATAACTTAGGAAACAGCACCGTAATTGGTCTCTCTTCATCTTCATCTATTACTCTTTCCATGAACTTACAGTTAGATATCTCAAGCTCCTTGAGTCTGAAAAGACTTTTGACCACTGAAGATGGGAATAAATATTTTAAATGCTCAAAGCCATCGATGATCAAGACTGTTAATTTCTGGAAGCAAGATGTTTCCGAACTCGGTAAGACAACCTGCAGGCATACAAAATGTTTTTTTAGGAAAAAAAAATTCATCTGTTTCCAAAATATAAGAATTTATATGATAAAACATATCATAGTGTAAAAAGAATTGAAACAAACTTACCTTAACAGTGAAAAGGGATGCAAGATGAATACTAAACTGCTTCATATGGATCTTCTGACAGTCCTTAAAAATAATAGTTTGCAAGGGAGGACATTCAAAAACATTAATTCCAGAATAGAAGCTTGTCAAGTTAGGCAATGACTCAAGCTTAACAGAGTTCAATCGAGGGATTATAATTTTATCACTCACTCCATCTTTTTCCCCTTCCTTTTTGATGATTTCTTCGATCAAAGCACAGTTTTTCACCTCTATCTCTTGGAGTTGAACAAGAACCCGCAGTACAGATGGAGTAAATACGGATCTCAAGCTGTTGCAATTCTCAATTTTCAATGATTTCAATTTCTGTAAGCCCAAAATTTCTTCTTGATTTTCCTCCAGGTCAAACACTTGTTCTAGTGACTCACAACTCTTTACATCCAACATTTTCAGATTTTTGAAGTTGCATAACACATTGGGTGGAATACCACTTGATATATCTGAAAATTTATCCAGTACTAGCGATTTTAAATTCCTGAATATCTCAATTGGTAATTGATCATTCCATATTTTTTCTTTTAAGTTGGAGAATTCAGAGAATGTTAAATGTTCAAAATCACGGAAGCCAACCTATAAAACCGAAAATATTAATTAATTAAAACAAGATAAAATTACGATTTTGATTAAGGGGCCAAAACAAAGAAAATTACCTAAAAGTTAAGAATAAATATTCATATTAATATTGAAAATTGGGAATTATGTATTAACTCCTAATCGACAAATTTTACATTCTTGTAATAAAATTTTATTCCCCCAACTAGTAATACAAAAAAAAAAAAAAAAAAAAAACCATATGTGAAGGTCATTAATAAACCCACGAAAACTTAGACATGAATCCATGGAACGATTTGAATCTTATTTGGTTATTTACAAGACAGGAAGCAAAAAACAAAGACAATACGTATACATGAATGTATAGTAACAACAAAACAAACAAATAGTACTGCATTATATTTATAAAAGGAAAGTTTGGTGTCCTTTTGAAAAATTTGAAAAATAAATCTACTCCTGATAGTTTAAAAAATAACAGTTATACATTTAAAGAATTGAACATAATACAACAAATTATGAGTGTAAATACAATATTATAACTATTGAAGTCATATTGTATTTTCAAAATATATTATTGTTTTAAAAGATCTTAGAAATTAATTTATGATTTTTTAAACATTTTTAAATATTAAATTATCATATTTAAAACATTAGAGTCTGATCTGCAAAGTAATTGTTTTTTTTTAAATTAATGGATAGTTCTATATATATATATATGGGGCAATGCTGTAAATGAAAAAATAAAGCAAAGATTTTCTGAGAGTAAATACCATATCCGCAAACATTTGTTGGATGGTAGAATTGAGATCATCTTTACAAAAATAATCTTGCCCTTCATCTTCTTCTTTCAGTTGCACTTTCTGAAGCAATGGTGTGCGTAACACTCCTTGAGAAAAGGTATATAATTTTGGGCATTGATTCACAATAACTTGCTCCAAATTGGGGAATTTTAACGAATAATTGGCTGAGCAGAAGAATGCTAGGCTTGATAAACGGTAAAGCTCCAAAACTTTCAATTGGCTGAAAACAATCTCTTCCCCTCTATCTCCCTCGTTTACTATTACCTCTGTCACTAACTTGCAGTCTCTTATTCTCAATTTCGTGAGATTGACAAGGGTTTTGGCTGCTTCACATGTTAGTACCTTCGTTAATCCATGACAATCGCCTGCCTCCAAAGTTTTAAGATTTTTGAAAGATGTTGCGGATGGCATTAAAATTGTCAAACAATGACAATATCTTACTTCCAATGTTTGAAGATTCTGAAGAAACGTGTCCCTTGGGAAATCTTGTTTCCATATACATCCTTGTTCAAGGGGGAATAGCTCTTTGAAACTGTTATCACTAAAACTAAGTGTTTCCAAACAATTTAATTTTTGAAGGAAATCGAACAGAGAAGCAACAGATCCATCGTCAAAGTAACCCAGCCAAAGTGTTTTAAGTTTGCCAAAGCTCTTAGCTAGATCACTGTAGAGGAAGGTTAATTTGAAATCATGAGCGTCTAAACCCAACTCCTCTAAATTTGGTATGACCTGAATAAGTAAATAAGTAGGTGTGAGCAGTCACAAACACAAATAAATAACTAGGATTTTTTGTAAACAGAGGTACAAGTGTCACATGTTATATACACCTAATTATAAGCAAGTAAAAATATATTTAATCAGATCTTTAATCTGGAAATAATGTAAATTATATTGCTGTAAATGAAAATATACAAGGAAAAAGTCTTATAAACTTTTATGAGCCAAAATTTAATTTTAAAAAATGGCTTATAACATGTGCAACTAGTATTACTCGTTAACTTTCTTCAATTGCAATAGAAACATTAATGTTTGACTTACGAACTAAAAACTAAAATTGGCGGACTCTTAATTCAAATCATGAATTTGAGTTGGTGCACAATGTTTTTAAGCCCAATTGTTATCTAACAAATGTCAATTGGTAAACAAAAGGTCTTTTTGCTTATATATGGGAGGCGTTCCTCCACCCATTGGGCTTTTCTCTTGTGCTAGATTTTTGTGTACACCAATTAATCATACAAAAAAGTGCAACCCCTAATACAAGGGATGATGATCAAATCAACCTAGATAATGTAAAGATGTTTCATTTGTAAGTCAATATGGATGACATCGAAATCATACCTTTTCTAACAAATACAGGGCAGGCTGCCACTCCCTTTCTCTGGCTTGGAAGCTAGCAAATTCAGAAGCATATACTTTTATCCTCTTGCATCCATACACACCCAAACTTCTTAGCATTGGCCACTCTATAGCATGCAACCGCGGGTAGAAATATTTGAGTTCCCCCAAATCTTGAAAGTGGATATCTGTTAATTTTGGAAATAAAAATGTTGGGGCCACGTTAACATTCTCCTCGGAAACAATTGTCTCCAACCCACAAAAACATATCCGTAGATCTTTAAGTTGCACAAGACCAATGGCGGTAGAAACGGGAAAGAGACTTTTCATACTCCAACAATTTTTAACTGTCAATGTCTCAAGATTGTGAAAGGCGATATGTCCTTGAGTATTACATGGAACAATAGTCACTAACTTTTCACAGGATTCCACTCTCACTACTTTTAGTTTGCAAAAGGATTCCCCATAGAGCTTTTGGGTGTGCCATATCAACTGCAAGTTATCCAAGTGTAAGAGCACCATCTCCTCCAAGCATGGAAAAGCAACCTGCAGCAAACAATTCATGATGTTACTTTGGGGCATTCATATATGATTCAGAACCAAGAAGTGTTTAGCAGGGTTGAAAAGCTGTCAAACCTAATCATATCTTAAATTTCATAGGGAATGGAATCATAACAGTAATATTTTGAGTTTAGACAATGATAACAAAGATTTTTTAGCACAATATCAAAATTAAAACTAGCTAATAGAAAACTTCTTTCACCTATGCAAAGAGAGAAATTTTCTACTAGTTGCAGCAACTTTGAAGGCAAAAAATTTCCGGGAATGAAAATTCTTATTGCAAAATAAAAGAAAATTATTTAAGAAAACCCAACCTTTTCGCTGAAAAGAACTGCAGTATGCTCAGAATAGCCCTTCTCCCTCAAATCAGTGAAAACAAATGTCTCCATCTGCGGACATTTGGCTATAGTAATACTTTTCAGGGAGGGACAGTCTAGATCATCAGTTCCGGAATAGAAGTTAGCCAAGTTAGGCAATGCCTCAAGAACAATGGACTTCAGCTCAGGGATAAAAATTCTATCAATGGCTGCCTTATTTCCTTCATCCTTTGTAATGATTTCTTCAATCAAATCACAATCCTTTACTTCAATCTCTTGAACCTGATCAAGGCCCAAGATTATAGGAGGAGTAAATATATATCTCAAGCTGCCGCAATTGTGAACTTTTAGTGATTTCAGCTTGTTGAGGCCCAAAATTTCTTCCTCCCTGTTTTTCAATGTCTGTCCTTCTATATCAAATAAATCTTTCAATGAATGGCAATCTCTTACCTCCAACGTTTCCAGATTTTTGAAATGGTAGAACACATGGAATGGAAACGAACTTGACATATTGAAAACCTCATCCAATACTAGCAACTTCAAATTGAAGAAAACGCTGGCAGGCAATTGGTCATTCCATATTTTCTCCTTTAATGGGGGGAACTCAGAGAGTTTCAAATATTCCATGCTGCGAAAACCAATCTGTACACTCCAAAATATTGGGTTACAAAGCAATATTTTAAATTTGAATCTTATGTTGCTACTTGTTGGACAGGGAGCAACCAAAATAGTCACCAGGTAACCCTGTATATATATTAACAAGAAAAATTACAAAATTATAATATTCTTTTTGCGTGCAATTGATATCGTTTAACTTCATCTATCTAAATACAAATTGAAACCGGATTTGAAAACAAAAGTGCATTGTGAGAGTTATAAATGGTTCTCATAAAAATTAAACCAAGGTATAAGGGCTCAAGAAGATGGTGCTCTTGTAGTCCTGATTTTTAGCGATCTCTATGGTAAAATACAAATTATAATATACTCCATATCCCAATTAATATTACAAATAAACATATCTATTTGTTTTAATATTTAAAAGAGCGAATTACATTTTCCTCCATAAGGTTTGGCCTTAAAACACTTTTCCACCTCTAGTTGGTGTAAATAACATTTTTTCACACAAAATCAAACATAAATAACACTTTCTTATCCAAAATCAAATTCTATTAATAAATAAAAAATTAAGAAAATGAAATTATCATTTTATTCCTACTATTTCATTTTTCAAAATTATGATATAACCCTAAATAACATTTTTCACCTCTATCTCTTTGAATTGAACAAGATCCAGCAGTACACAAGGAGTAAATATGCATCTCAAGCTCTTGCAATTCTCAGTTTTCAATGATTTCAATTTCTGTAAGCCTAAAGTTTCTTCTTGATTTTCCTCCAAGGCAAACACTTGTTCTAATGACTCACAACTCTTTACATCCAACATTTCCAGATTTTTGAAGTGGCGTAACACACTGGGTGGAATACCACTTGATATATCTGAAAATATATCCACCACCAACAACTTTAAATTCCAAAATATGTTAATTGGTAATTGGTCATTCCATTATTTTTCTTTCAAGTTGGAGAATTCAGAAAGTGTTAAATATTCAAAGTCACGGAAGCGAACCTATGAAACCAAAAATATTAATTAATTGAAACAAAGTACAATTACGATTTTGATTTTTAAAGGACAAAACAAAGAAATTTCCCTAAAAGTTAAGAATAAGAATTCATATTAATATTGAATTTAGAGAATAATGTATTAACTCCTAATCAACAAGCTTCACATTCTTGTAACAAAATTTTCTTCCTCAAACTCATCAAAAAACCAGCCAAAATTTAGACATGAATCCATGAAATGTCTAGATCTTGTGCTGCTACTTACTAGACAGGAATCAAAGAACATATGCAATATATATACGTGAATGTATAATAGCAACAAAATGAGAAAAATAATACAGCAATATATTTATAATAAGATTTGTTAATATTAAAGCCATAGAAGGAAAATAAAGGTTCGGAAAGATTAATTACCATATCCATAAACATCTGTTGGATGGTAGAATTGAGATCATCCTTCCACAAATATTTTTGATCATCATCTCCTTGTGTCAGTTGTACTTTCTTTAGCAATGGTGTACTTAACTTTCCTTGAGAAAAGATGTTCAATTTTGGGCATTGAATCACAATAACTAGCTCCAAACGAGGAAATTCGAAGGAATAATTTGCTGAACAGAAGGATGTGAGGCTTGATAAACAGTTAAGCTCCAACACTTCCAGTTGAACAATAACAATCTCTTCTTCTTTGTCTCCCTCCTTCGCTATTACCTCTGTCACTAACTTGCACTCACTTATTATTATTGCTTTGACATTGACAAGAGTTTTGGCTGCTTCGCATGTTAGTACCTTGGCTAATCTATCACAATTCCATGCCTTCAAAGTTTTAAGATTTTTGAAAGATGTTGTGGATGGCATTAAAATTGTCAAACAAGGACATGCATATACATGTAATCCTTGAAGATTCTGAAGAAATGTGTCCCCTCGGAAATCTTGTTTCCATATATGTCCTTGTTCATAGGGAAATAGCTCTTTGAAACCATTATCACAAAAAATAAGTGATTCCAAACAATTTAATTTTTGAAGGAAATCAAACAGAGAAGCAACAAGTCCATCATCAAAGTTAGTTAGCCAAAGAATTTTAAGTTTGCCGAAGCTCTCAACTAGATCACGGCAGAGGAATGTCGATCCGAAGTTATGAGCGTCTAAACCCAACCCTTCTAGATTTGGCATGACCTAAACATCATGAACAAGTAAACAACTAGGTGTAACCATTCACCCATCAACGTGTGCACCATAATGTAGAAATAAATACCTAAGATTTTTATATGTAAACGGTGCAAATGTCGCATGTTATAAATTTAAGCAAGTACAAACTTATATAATCAGATTTTCATTAGCCAAATTTTAATTTTAAAAAAATGGTTAATAATGTAAGCAACTTATTTAGTCATTATCTTTCTCTAACTGATTACTTAATTTATAAATTTAAAATTATTAATTGGCCAAAAGACTATTTTTCACTCAAATTTGTTGAAAGGACAAAATCACATCCGTTAAGTTTTAAAAAACCTAAATTTCAGTTATGTTACAAGCTAATTATTAATTTTAATGATAAAAGAATATTAATGTTATTTTACCTATATATAATGGTATAAATGTATTGGGGTTACAAGTATCATTTTTTTCAAACTTAGTAAGAGTTTATAGACAATTTTATTTTTTGTTTTAAAAATTTCGTATTCACTTATATATTTAAAAAATATTTTTTAACCATAATAGTTTATAATATGTATTTACACCTCAAAGTTTTTCAAATTTCAAAAAACCTCTCTTAAAATTTTAGAAAACACTTCATATTTTTTTAAATCTAAAAAAAACTCAAAAATTTGTAAAAATGTATATTTTACCTCAAACATGTATCATTTTATTCAAATATTATAATAGAGATATATTTAAAGTATAAATGCTATTTTTCTAACTTGCAAAGAAAAGTAAATAATTTTCAATATGTTATAATCAGAGCTTCCCCTTAAAACAAACCTTAACTTGTATTTTTTACATGTAATTATCAATTTTGAAACTATTGAGAGACAAATTGAAAATTTAAAAATTCCCAAAAACAACTCAATTTTTTTAAATTTTAAAAGACACCCAAAATTTTTTTTGAATGTCAAAAACCTCCTAAACTTTTTTAAAAAATATAATTTAACCAATATATATAATTAT
>JAJEJH010000159.1:0-428642 GCA_026122585.1 Anacardium occidentale
TGTCATCTAGAATCAAGGCAACACCAAACAAGGCTCAAGGCTACTCTTTTGAAGACCTATTTACGTTCTAACTTAGATAGAGTTCAAGAAAGGAACAAGAGCACAATCTAAACCAATAAAAATTAATAGCAATTGCCTCCCAATGATATAACTATTTACAATTAAAAAAAATAGCTGTAATATCTAGTTTAATTATTTTACACATGGAAAAAATAATTCGGGTCATCAGAGAGCAGATTTTGGCCTGCCTTATAACACAGCCCGTAATGCCCGACCCTCTGCTAAAATAACAGCTCCTTAGCCTAAGCCCGACAGAAGGGATGATGCGCCATAAGGCCACCAAGGTCAAAATACGGACCTCACCGCCCACCATATGATTCCAACGTCCAGCAACAATAGCCCAGCCCCTATAATAAGAAGACCTTGGATTAGAGTAATATGGATTTGGTTATTAAGGCCCGCAAAGGACTTAAAAGCCTTGTCAGCAAAGCCGCCCAAAACAAAGGTTCCGAAAATGTAGCCAAGCTCGGGAAGCCCGCTCCCAACTTTACCAAACTTCCAAGTCCTCCTGCTAGGGTTGGATACGAAGCGAACAGGTTCGGGCTTGTTTTCGAGCTCGTTTTGTTCGCATGCTAAACGAGTTAGGCATCAGGCGAACCGAATACGAATACGAATACGAGCAAGTGGAGCGAGTATTTGGAGAAAACGAACACGAGCCTGAACTCTTTAAAACGAATAGTTCGTTTAAAAGCGAACTATTTGTTCGATTATAAAACGACGACGTTTTGGTTTTTAAAGACAAAACGACGTCGTTTTGTATGGACATAAACACCATCGAGCTTTTTCCAGAAAATTTTCCTCATTTTTTCCTTTCCTTTCTTCTCTTTACCAAACGACGATGCGAGTCAAACCCCAGAATCTCTTCTTTACTGAACTCAAACCCTGAACATAACAGAACTCTACTTTTTCTTCAAACTTCAAACTTCGAACTTCAAATTCCTGCTCAGAATCCAAAACCCACAACTTGGTCACGCTTGTTTTCTCTTTTTTCTCACAGTTTACCGGTAAGTATGGCTTAATTAGGTTTAGTAACCTTGAGCGTAAAAATAATTCTTTGTTAGTTAATGTTGATATTGGGAATTTAATTGCTTGTTTCGTTTTTTCTTTTGCAATTTTGGGACAGAATGAAGAGTGGGTAATGGTTAGAAATTGAATAGAGTACAAAAGGTTTGATTTTTTTCTTTTTGATGTAAATGTGTGTTTAGTTGACAGGGAATGTGAACAATACTTTGTTTGCCCGATTTGATGCTCATTACTTTTAAAGTGCCCGATTTCTAAAGTTTTTTGAAGCTGAAAATGTGGATTCCCCAAGAGATTTTATGACTTTGGAGAGTTGGTTCGTTGCAAAAATTACTTTGTTGTAAATTTGATGCTCATTATTTGTTCTATAGTAAATTGAATTGTTTCTGGGTGGACATGAAATGATGCTTTTGCAGATTGATGCTGTCGGGGATGTTTGAATGTTGCTTACTCGTAGTTGAATAAATTTATGTCTTGGAATTGGGTTGACAAGGTTGTTTGTTATGGGCTTATAGCCTTTAGGAACTACTTAGGATACAGAAAATTAGGCTTAAGAGTTGAAGTTGTGAAAAATAAAATATGAAATAGATAATAATGTTCTGGATGGGCTTATATCAGCATTATTGTTCTTTAAATTTAGGCATGTGGTGTGGCAACATGGTGATATTTACATAGATACTTGATCTGACATCTGACTTATGTTTGATATAATTGAAAGAAAGTTGCTTTGTATTTATTCTTTGTTTAGGGAGGGACTGGAGTTGCTGCCAAGATTGGGTGTATATTATAGGGGAATCATTGTTAGTTTGTATGATGGAACCATAGATGGTTTGAATTTCCTCTCTCTAACTTAAATTTCCAAAAACCTGCATTTGCTTTATGTCAAGTGTATCACTCTTCTACTTTCCTTCATTTATCAAATTAGATTCAGAAACCAGCAATGCTCCCAAAACATTAAGTGACAACAATTTTATTAGTGACTCTACATACACATCTATCCCAGAAAAAAAATTCATACATTTACATTGTACAAACCCAAAAACTTTAGCACAAACAGAAGCTTCAACACACAATTTTGTCTAATCCTACGATATAGCTATAAGATCACCTCCCCAAGCCATTAAAAACCCCAAAACTCAATGCATACAGTTCTTAAAGAAAGCAAAAATCTAGTAAAAACAAAAAAAAAATTCTGAAATTAGGAGATGATATGTTGACATGCAGTTTCCTAAATATCAATAAAGGAAGAAAAAAAAAGCAAATCTAAACCAGCAATCAACTATGTGTACTTACCTTGGGCTCTGAAGTTGTTATCCTTATTGTAAGCAAAATTCTCTCTAAACTTCTACAAACTTCATCCTCAGTTTTTCCATCAATTGACAGAAGCTGTCCTTTTGGCTCTATCAAGAAGTTGGGAGGGAGGCAACACTCAATGAGACATAATTTAATGTGAAAAACACTTAATGTGACACCTCATGTCCAGCTTTCAAAAGGAACATATTTCATGTCATACCATCACTAACATTAAATATATGCAAGAATATCATGTCTATGGAAATGATTTAAACGAAGAACAAATTTCAGCCCATTAAATCAAGGACAATCACAAATTAGATATAAAATGTATTTTTTCTCGAATAAAGCACCACTGCATATTAGCTTAAACTATATAAAACATCTTAAGTTAATGCAGCCAATATGTATGAATAACAATCAAGTGTAAGCTAGAAAAAGCTTATTGCATTGTCATCTAAAAGTGTGTGCCTTAATTCTTATTATTCATACTTTAGTTTTCTGGATAAATTAAGGAGCCTATGTAGCTTCAGCAGAACTTATGTTAAAATTCAGATACATGTGCATATGCAGATAGATAGATTTGGTAAATAGCCACACAAATAACAGAAGTATCACTAAATAAAGCTTCAATATACAATGCAACCACCTCCTAAAGACCTAGAGCAAATCAACTTACTTTCTTTTACTAGTAAACATGTTAGACTGAGGACTTAGAGAGAGAGTGAAAAACATAAATAAATAAATAGAAGAAGAAGACATAAATCAGTTCCACCTTCACTTGCCACTGCTTAACAGATATTCACATTAAACTCTCACAATTAGTAACTAAAATCAGAAAGTGTCAACTAATCCTTCTGGAAAATATGACAAAAGAAAAAAAATAGATAGTGAACTTCCCATAATGTGGAGATCTTAAAAATAAAACATAGACAATGAAACCAAGAAATTCAACTATCAAATGCAAATTATCCAAAATCAGACCATTAAACCAATAAAAATCAAATGAAATGAATGTTAATAGTTGTAATAAAAATCAAATGATCCAAAAACAGAAAAATCTACTATATATTAAGAACAGAAAAATCTCTGATGAGTGTTGAGCTCAGCTATTTCTTTTATCATTCATTTCATTTTATTATTATTAACTATGAACATGTTTGCATTGCATGCTAAGTATTCTAATTTGACTTGCAAGATCCATCTTCTGTAGCTTTGTCCTTTCACAGGTTATGGCGAAACGAAAAAGTAGTGTACCCATACCAAACCTTGATTCATTAGATGACATTGACGTGGACATGACAGTTGTCGATAATTTTATTTTGTCTGATTCTGACAAAGAATATGAGGGAGATGTTTGTGTTAAGTGAACATCGACTACTACCTCCTTGTCTCCCCCCATTATCGTTATCCTACCGACAAAAAAACAAAAGACCTCAATTGTGTGGGAATGTTTTCCTGAGGACAAGATAGTTACTGTGGGAGATGCACGGTATACAATTTGTAAATATTGTGAGAAGAAGTTAAAGCTTCAATCAACCCATACAACCACACACCTAATGAGACACATGGAACAATGTATTCCAATAAAGCAAGCATCGGGGAAGGAGACTCTACCCAAGGGGCAAACAATATTAGGGTTCCTGACTATTGAATCCTATAGGAGTGCATCCATGACAAACGTACCGCTGATCAAAATGAGTGAGAAATATGAGCATACTAAGGTAAGTAATTGGCATTGTGAATTATGTCAGAAGTATTCAATTAACCTATTAAAACATGTAATTTATGTTTGCAGGTTAGAGAGGCACTTGCATATTTTATTTTGCTCGCTAAGATGCCTTTCAATGTCGTTGAGAATCTAGGGTTTAATCTCTTTTGTTCGGTCTTACAACCATTATATGAAAAAGTTGGACGCAAACAGGTGAATGCTGATTGCGAGCGGGTGGTAGAAGTAGAAGCCAAAAAAATTAGGAAAGAGTTAGACTACATAAACAGAATAAGTTTGACAACCGACTTGTGGAAATCGAATGCACAGAATTTAGAGTACATGGCAATAACTACACATTGGGTGGATGTACACATATGAACCTTACAGAAGAGGTTACTGAGCTTCGTACACATGCCTCCTCCCAGAACGGGAAGAAACATTGCAACAACACTGTATAACTGTTTCACTGAATAGGGCATACAGAAGAAGGTGCACCATAATATAATATTCTAACTTCGTATTTACCTATTATTGTTTTTGTTTGCAACGACACTGTAGAAGTTATAACTGTTTGCTAAATGTGTAGGTGCATACCATTACTGTCGACAATGCCAAGACTAATGATGTATGCATACGATCATTGAAGGAGGAATTTGATATGGAGTGATCGTTAGTCGTAGGTGGTCGACTCTTCCAAGTTTGATGCATAACCCACGTCGTCAACCTTCTTGTACAAGATGCTGTAGGTGTCATCGACCATATCATAGGCAAAATCAAAGATGGTGTGAAATATATACGAGCTAGCGAGGCGAGACAGAAGGCCTTCGTCCGTATCTGTCAAATATGTGGTGTCCAACAGAGAAAATTAATTCTAGATTGTCCAACTCAATGGAACAACACGTTTCAAATGTTGAAGGTTGCTCTAACTTTCCAAGAAGTTTTCCCATGGTACGCCTGTAATGATGGAGCATTCCTAGAATTTTGTCCCACTCCACATGAATGAGATAAAGTAGATTGTATATGTGACTTTTTGAGCATATTCAATAATGTTACAGAGATTGTTTTAGGAACGCAGTACCCCACAACAAATTTGTATTTCCTTGGGGTTTTTAGAATAAAGAAGATATTGAATGATAGAGAGTTTGATTCTAATTCCGATGTGGCTCTTATGGTGTCCAACATGAAATCAAAATATGATAAATATTGGGAACATATGAACCTGCTCATGTCAGTTGCCAACACACTCGATCCGAGGTAAGTTCTGTGAACTTCTAAATCTAAACTAAACTGTTCTATCTCTTATAATTATTGATTTATCAATTTTATTCTTTTATTATAAGTTTAAATTTGATTTCATACAATATGCTCTTCCATTGATATATGGTGAATATCAAGCAATCGAAGAGATAAACAATGTCAAAAAAACGTTAAAGGACGTATATGATGAATACAAGGACATTATTCATCGAGAAGATCCAACCATTGTTTCTCAAACAATGTCAAACGCAAATATCGGTAACATTTTTTTAGTAAATTGTAATTGTATTCCATACTAAATAATTTCCTTATATATATTTGATTATTTTTACCTTATTATTATTATTGTATTAACTAACCATTTCAGGAAACGGGACATCATTCACCTCTAGTAGTAGTAAGAAGACCACATCAGAATCATCACGCCAACAAATTCCATCATGGGAAGATTGGCGTCAGGAGAAGATGAAGATGAAGGAAGTCGTGCCTGATAAATCAGACTTGGATATATATCTTGAGGACAGACTTGAGGAACCTTCAAGTAATTTCAATGTGTTGGCGTGGTGGCAACTTAACTAACATAGATACCCAGTCCTGTCTTGTATGGCTAGGGAAATTCTGGCAATTCCAATCTTTTCGGTCATTTCAGAAAGCGCTTTCAGTGCTGGTGGTAGGGTTATTGACCCATATAGGGCTTCTCTATCACCAAAAACTGTGAGTATGCTTATGTGTGGTGTTGATTGGATGAGGGTCATGCATCATCATCACATTTCGAAGCCCACTAAGGTATATCAAATTTTAATAATTCCTTATCTAGCGGGTTCATTTATCGTTTTATAGATTAACCAACTAACCATTTTAATTTTTCTTCAAATGGCAAAATAACATTGACATTGAGGAGGTTATCTTGCCAGAGGATTGATGGTTTGTGCTATTTCTCCATTGACATTTCGATATTTGTTTCTTTTTTTATAGTTACTAGCTTACTATTACATTTCTTCCCATGCAGGAAAGTCAACGCTTATTGACTCCCTTGTGGCTGCTGCTGGTATCATTGCACAATAAGTTGCTAGAGATGTCCGTATAACCGATACTCGTGCTGATGAAGCTGAGCGTGGCATTACAATCAAGTCTATTGGTATCTTTCTATGCTATGAGATGTTAGATGATGTTTTAAAAAACTTAAAGGGGAGGGCCAAAGAAATGAATACTTGATCAATCTTATTGATTCATTTGGGCATGTTGACTGAATTTTCTTCTAAAGTTACAGCTTTGTGTTATGCTTTTAATCGTGTTATTATGCTTGCTGTGGTGACATAAATTTTGTTAAGTATGTCTGCTTTCCCACCAGGCTAACCGAAGCGAATACATTTTTCAATCAGAAAGTAGGAACATTGGATGTCTGCATTTCCAGATTTTAATAGTGAATACATTTTGTCAAATTATATATGTTTAATTTTACAAATTGTATTCATATAAAATTAGTATATGTTTACTAAAGATCATGGAAAATTTTCAATCAGAAAGTTATTGCAAGCATTGGTAATAATTGTTGTCATTGTAAGAAAACTGAAATGAATGGCCTTATGTTGCTTTCATTACAGGAAAAAGTTAAACAAATGCAAATGGTGAAAAGAAAACCTTTCAAATTTTCAATTGTGCAAACTTTGCGTATCTGCAGTGCAGCAGGAAGGAAGGAGTCCATTTTTTGCACCGAACGAACATGTTCGTTCGTCACTGTAGCCACGAGCTTCACGAACGAACCCCCCTTTCAAAAGCTCGCATGAATGCGAGGCCGAACTTTCTGCACAAATGTTCGTCGAACGCGAGCCGAACGTAGATATTCCACCAGGCTAACCGAAGCGAACCCAAACGTGCTTGTGTTCATGTTCGGCTCGCTTCGTATGCAGCCCTACCTCCTGCCCTTATTTTCCAACCCATGAATCCTCTTTAATTGGATTAAAAAACTTGAAGCCCCACCATAATATTAAGGCCCTTGATAGCATCAGGCCCTACACAACACCAAGATTCTTGAAGCCCGAATCCGAGAAGCAATATACCTGCCCAGTTTTCGCCAGCCTTGAGCCCATTAGAAGAAATTTTTTTAGGCCCGACCCATATTTTTTTCGCTGATTAAGCTCAGCATAATGCATATTTGATGATTTGAATAGAACGAGGAAAATGAATTGGACTAGCATAAAAATATGTTTGAATTTATGGTTTAGACCTTCATCCCTCTTTCTAAGAACTTATAGCTGGTGCACTATGCGGCATGAGGTGGAATAGTTTTCGAGGCAAGAAAAGGTGAGATGGTTCTATAGAGATTAGAGACAAGAATGACAACTTATAATGAAGCAACGTGTAGTACCCGTATCATATTACTCATCTTGAATTTATTAGGTTGAACCTTTTATGTTGACAGTAGTGAATAGAAATAGTTAAGAAAGGGGTTTTGTGTACGAAAATATGAAAAAAAGAAATCATGAAGACATATTTATGAAGATATTAGTTTTACATTATGTGACACACTCAAACATTAAAAAGAACCAACTAGATTAGATAAGGTAATATATTTTGCTATTTATTACTACAATAAAACTAACCGAATAGCATTAAAAAGTTATCGTGCCCGTGTCAGATCTCGATTATCTATCTTCAACAAGTCAGCATATATCTGTCTCAATTTCCTATCTCCACAAATTATTACTTGCGTCATCACTTCTTCTTGGTTGATCTTGCAGCACTGTCTATTATAGTTGAAGTCAGATGCAAGTAAAATTGTTGAGGACATTCTTGATCCGTGCATGTGATAGATAGCTAATTTGGTTAGCAAGAACGACAAATACATGTAAGCGAATCCTATAATTCTGTTGCTTTAGATTTTGATAGTTACGCCAGAGTCTAGGGTGTTTTTTATCCGGCTGGAGCTTTGATTTGCAAGAAGCAGACGAATGAGACAAGTAACTTATTGCGAGGCCCATCAATTAATGCATCTTCAATTGGAACAAGCTATATCCACTAACTTCTCTGCCGTTATAAATTCAAGAAATAAACCAACTTGTTATTTGCTCTGCACTTCTCACTCGGGAAAAATTTGCAGAAATTCAAAATCAGTTGAAAATTCATTTTTAGGGTCGAAGTAAAGCTCAAGCGCACTGAACTCCTAACTCCAAAATGCAACATCCTTTGTAATTAAAATGAAAGGTGTGTCAAAATTCTAGTCAGGGTGATTAACTGAATTGTTGGAGAGCATCTCACCTGCAGATGCATGATGAAATGAAAACACAACTCAACTCAATTTAATTTACAATCACGTGTTTCCTTCGAGGGCAATACAATACTATATTTATGAATCCATACAGTGATACTATATTTGTGAATCTATAGAGTGATTTAAGGGTTAACGGGTAACATGGCAAGATCGGTCTGTTATAATGTGAAAACTATTAAGTAGTTAATGATATATCCTGCAATCAAAATCGAATCATGACACATAAGATTATTATATCAAGTATAACGAAAGAGACAGAAGTACATCAGCTAGTTTTTCATCCGTCAATTCTCCGTTGCTTATGGCTTTCTAATCAACACTATCACCTTATTCCAAAAGCTTAGTCGTGGAACTAATGCGATATTGCATAATAATCAGTTTTCTTTATACACTTTCAAAACTCTGACGACCAACTTGCGGAAGCATTAATTAAATGGAGTATGCTATTCCAGTAATTTTTGCTGTCCTCAAAACTTCCATTACCGTAGTTTGCATTGGAGTTCTCTCCAGCCACTGACGAATTCTGTATGTCAGATTCACAACTCATCATATCCGATAACCCTTCCATGATATTTTCCGCTGTCCATGGCTCATCTGTGGAGTACGTCATTTCATGCATTGCCATTGAGTTATCCAAAATTTCTTCTAGTCCTCGTGTTTTGTTTTGTTTCTCAAAGCATGAAATCGAATTTCCTGAAAAGTTTTCGTTAATTAATCCAACAGTTGGGATTGTCAGTATGTTCTCCAGGAAGTTCGATGTTGAGGTTGGTGACTCAAGGCTGTCACTGGCTGTTCCGAACATGCCAGAGACTACTCCTTGCCATGCTTTGAGGACGTCAAGGCACTGTGGTCTAGCAGGTGGAGTCCAGCTTTTGTTTTTAAGCGGAGCCGAACGGGAACCTACTTGTTCTTGGGAAGATTTTGACACTAGTTTTGACTCTCTCACCAATCGAGCTTCGGCTTCCAGCCTCGCAGTCTCCCACTGAGCCATGTGGCTAAGGTTCGCGGCGTCCTTGGTCTGGCCAATCACGGAACCGAGTGCGTTGGTTTTGGGCTTATGGGTCACAGGGTCGATTCCCATGTTAGTTAGTCTCTTCTTCAGATGTGTGTTCCAGTAGTTCTTGATTTCATTATCAGTTCTTTTCGGCAAGTGAGTAGCAATGGTCGACCACCTGAAGAAAAATTAAATAATCAATGTAGATACCCTTCTATATATCAGTCAATACCAGAAAACAGTAACAATTGTAATCAGAGATCTATCTCTCTCTCTATTCAAATATATCAAGATGCTAATGCTGTGATAATTCTGCTGGTACATAGATATCCCTTGTCGTACAACAGTATCTATATAGGCACGTAAAGCCCTATTTCAGAAGTTTCAAAAGTATTCATATTCTTAAAAGACAACAATATAGAATGTTGACCGGTTTCCAAGAAGGGCATGGAGTTGTATGATGGCTTGCTCTTCTTGTAAACTAAACTTTCCTCTCTTGATATCAGGCCTTAGGTAATTAATCCACCTCAATCTACAGCTCTTCCCGCATCTCTGTAGTCCTGTAACAAGTGAAAAGGACAAAACTAAAAATGAGTAAAGGGTGTTATAAATCAGACATATATCTGTTAGTGTGTTTGAAAATCACCAGCTTTTGCAGGCAAGGCACGCCAGCTTCCATGGCCATGTTGTTCAATATATGCTAAGAGTTTTTGGTCTTCCTCAGGAGTCCACGGCCCTTTCTTCAGACCCACTTTATCGCAGCATGGAGACCTACCCATTTTCGACCAAAACAACTATGACAGTTAGCTATCAAGAAAATTTGTGAGAGAGAGACTCTAAAATATGAAAGAGGTGGACATAAACATGACCTAAAGGCAGAAAGTCGGTAGCAATATATAGAGCGTTAGTTGACTAATATGATCAGATCGTACCAAAACCTTATGACCAATATACCCTTCATTCTAACCATGGTGAAGTACCTTAATTGTTGGAGAAAATTACAAATTACCAGCCAATGTGGGGAAAACCACAACTCCAATGGCTTTTGATTTCTGAACTACAAGAAAGGCACAAACGTTGTTTTTCTCTCCAAAACTAAAAAATAAAACAACATAGAAAAATGACATCACCATATCTAGGGCTGAATAAAACTAAAAACCATATTATAAAACGTGAACTTGCATTCTGAACCAAAATTGACAGTTTTCTAAGATTTAGGAACTGACATTGACTAAGAAAAGTTTCTAGTCAGAATCTACTTGGTAGGTTCCAATTTCGTCTCCTCTGGAGACTATTTATCTACCCTAAAAAAACTAAAAATTTGAAAAACAAGCACCTACATCTTCCAAGCTCATGAGCACTTCCTTTTATCGATCATCTCCATCTACTCAACTTAATTGTTCGTAAATCATTAGCTAAAATTTCCTCTAAATATAGTCCTCTCCCTCGTATGGACGGATTTAAGTCAAACCAACCTTATGCTTAGCTTAGATAAAAGGAGTTAAACTCAAGTTTGTGCGTGATATGGCAAGTGATGTTTGAATTTTGCTAACAGTGGGGCAGTATTATAGAACAAGCTCAAGTTTATTATGTGAGCCTAACTTGAGTTTGATAAATTTAAGACTAAAATAATGTTATTTTGACTTTAAATTATATAGAAAAATAAAATCATTTTGCATTGGTTACATAATGTTATATTATAAAATGATGTTGTTATGATGTTGTTTTGAACTAATCAAAACAACATCATTTTATCTGCATATGCAAGTCACTTATGAGTATATCGAGCTAAACACCCTCATGGATCGAGCTTGAGCTTTAGTTTTAGTTTTATAGTGGTCACATACCTATTACTTGAGCTTGAGCTTGGCCCATGGCAACTCTTTTTGAGCTCAAATTAGCTAAACAAACATTCTAGTTTTAGTGAAACTTAGCTTGAATCCATCTATACTTATTTATCTTCGAATTGGATGTATGTCTACCATTCATGCTTCATCAAATATTATTGCTATTGAAATCTTCTTAACAATTTATTTCAAATTCTAGTTTCTCCCAAAATCAACTTTTAGAGATAGTATACTCTTTTGAGACCCATGTCCATTGCTACCTTATATGGAGAATACTAGGTTACATGGAGAAAAAAAATAGTAAGCAAGTCTAGAGAATGAGAGGGACAAATAAGGCTTTACCTAAGGAAGACAAAGGTTAGATGTCATTGGTTTCATGTTGGGCTTAGCATGCAAATTTTGGGTTTTGTTTTATGTAATAAAAAATTATATAGGTTTTAGAGAGGACACAAAGTTTGTTGACTATTATGAGATCTTAGGTGTATATAACAAGTTCTAGTTAGGTTAGAATTTGGTTTTAAAGGATCAAATGATCTAAGAGTAGGGTGAATTATGTAATATTTCGAGGTTAAAATGGTCTTTCTAGACCTTGGATCAGGACAATGAGAAAAATATTATAACTAGAGAATAGATTTAGAAGAGTTAAGAAAGATAAAATAGTCTTTTTAGTGGTTTTATATAGTGTGTATGTGAAACACGACCATGTGCATTGTGCATCCCTTGTGTGAGGAACATGACCGTGTGCCTTGTTGCACATGCTTGTGTGTCTTCCTTGAGTCGCATGTTATATAAAGTAAAGGTTCTTTTCCCCATGGGAGTTCAACCATTTTCTCACCAGTTCTCTCTTTCTCTTTTCTTTTGCTAACCTTAACCAAATTACCAAAGAGAAGCTAGCTTCTATCATCCTTTCAGGTAAGAGTCTAGCCAAAGTTAGAGAGATTAAAACCATTAGTATCTCCAGGTAAGTATTTTCTTACCTTTTTTCCTATTTTTAGAGTATATAGCCTCTTGGATAGATTATGCAGCAATGTAAGCATGTTTCTAGTTTATTAAGTTTGATTGGAAGTTGATAATGTTGAGACAGATGATATTTTGGAGGTAAAAACATGCTAGTTTGTTGGTATGTGTATTTGTATGTGTTTCCTATTTCAGAAGCATGATTTGTAGTGATTATATGTTATGAGCTGATAAATGTTGGCATAAGTAGCATGTTTTTACTTATATATGTGTCAGAATAAGCTTTATTGAAGATTGAATGAGATTAGGTTGTGTTTTGGGGAGGAGTTCTATAAGTTTTGGAAATAGAATTGTAGAAGCAAAATGTGACACACAACTATGTGCTTGAGGGTGCATGATTATGTTGTCATTCATTCTGCATGGCTATGGTCGTGCAGTGCATGCACAACTCAGGCTAGTGTACCCGTGCCTTTAGGTACACAAGTTTTCCCAATTTCACATGATTGTGCCTTAAGGGGTCATAACCATGTATGTTTAGTAGTCTGCATGCTCATGTATATAAAGACACGATTGTGTATATGACATATATACTTATGCAGCCTGAAATACATGATCATGTAGTAAGCTAGAATTATGGCAAGAGATTCTAGAAGTTAGCATAATTATGTACACAATCAGATGTATGATCATGCATATACTTTGCATGATTATGTGCCCTCCTTGCACGTTTGTACTCTTGGAGGAAATAGCAGAATAAACAAGAGATCATTAATAAGAGAGCAAGACAACATAATAACAAAGAACAAAAAGTAATAAGATAAAATATTTTTCTAGAATTAGAATCAAACCTCTTACAAGTAAGAAAAACTCAGTAGTATCCTAGAAACAATTTAAGTAATCGATAAATTATCCTTAGAATACATAATGAAGACAAGGGATAGTAATGAAAATAGTATAAAAATATATAGACTAGAAACTAGCAAATATACAACGAAATATAAAACAACATGCATAGAGCTTATTAATAAACTTAATAAGTTACAAAAATATAAACTTTAGTAAGACATAAAGATAACAAAATTATAGCAACTTTTCAAATAAACATCATATAACCCAAAAAGAAGAGAAAATATAAGTTAACATCCATTATATACTTTGCATGACATGACATACCAATTCAGTGATTTTCAAAAAGGGATTAAGGGATCCATATGTACCAGTTTTGAGTATAATAACTCGATATCTGGGTTAGTTATTAAGGGTGAACAACAGGGGCACTTATGAGTCCGTATAGTTTATTAGAGAAAGAGTCCAATGTTTGTTAGAAAGGACATAGTCATTGAGTAGACTCGTTGATAGAGTATTGGATATGTATCAACAGTATTAAACTCACATGGTTAGGGTGTCGAATTCTTATATTCATTAGCCTAATTAGTATCATAGTTTTATATTATTAGCATTTCATCATCAGATATCATGCATGCATAGTATATTACATGATATAGCATGCCAAGCAGTAATTTTCAAAAATTGATTAAGTGATCCATATACATTAGTTTTTATCATTACAACTTGATATTCGGGTTAACTATTAAGAGGTGAATACGGAGGGACATCTATGAGACTGTGCAGTCTATTAGAGAGGGTATCTCGTTAGAGAGAGAGAGTCCAGTGTCCATTAGAGAGAACATAGTTACTGACCAAGCTTATTAGAAATAACACTGGATATGTATCAGTAGTATTGAACTCACACGGTTGAAGTGTTGAATCCATGTGTTCTTTAGTTTGATTAGCATAGTAGGTGTCATGTAGGTATAGAGGGATTTTAGATATGGTTTTAGATACAGTTTTATTATTCAGTTTTTTAGTATTTTAGGATCTTTGAATTCCAATAGCATTTTCAGTAAAATAATTTTTAAAAAGATGTTTATACTAAATAGGCCCAATGGCTCAAATATAATATGCAACATAACTATACATGATTTTAGAATACTTCATATCATATCATATACAGTACAAGAATAAATAGATTAGAGAACTTATGATTATAACATTAAAATGAAATTTAATATATCAGACAGATTGATAAGTGATAAAAAAGACAGAACATCTAATATGAAACAAAATATGTTTGTAAATATATAGTATAAAGCGTAAACAAAATAGCAGATATGAAATAAAGTAACTAAGAATCAGATAGTATAGTTTATAAGTAAATAATAGCTCGTAATTAATAACGAGTACTATAACTTAACATATGACATACTTAGAGCAAAATAGAAAAGAAGTCAGTTAAGCTTCAAAAGATATTATAAGTACCACCAAATAAGTATATAATAATAAGATACAATTTCACTTAGAAACATACTTTATAGTATAATAAGAAGAGAGAGTAGATAAACTTTGATAACCATTCATGAGTAATTTAGAAGAATAAACTTGTTAGATATCTTCGTAGATTATAAAAAAGATAAGACAGTAACTAGAGGAAGTCATAGAGTGCTAGTCAAGAGGATCTAAATGATTCATACCGTGCTACATATGTATACCCATATACATAATTATGATAGGGAATGAGTTAGAGTCTATATATCTAGATCCTCTAAGAGAAACCTATAAAGTAAGAAATAACATAAGCAGAAATATAAAGAGTTCAGCTAAGATCTTGGAGAACTCGAGAGCACTCTAGATCTCAGAGTTTAGTTACGAAACAGAATAGGATAACAAACATTAGAAAGAGGACTCAGAGAGAGTTAAGTTGTGTAAGCATAGATCCTTTTCATATTGCATTGTACACATATATTCATATATATAGTTATTACAAAGTATGAAGTAGAGTTTAAGCAATAAGAAAAGCAAGAATAAAAGAAGCTATTAGGCTAGTTAGTTCTTTAGTTAGCAATTAGCCAACTGAGTTATAAAGCTTAGAGCTTACCCAAGGGTGGAGTTAGAAGATACTTATTGAGTGACTTATCACTTATTCCCCTCAGTTTCTTTTTCTTAGTGGTCAGTGCCTTGGGAAACGAACCAAAGCACGATAACTAAAGAGTGGGATCTAGTTGAGCGGGCTTTCACCCATATGATTTTATGTGCACAAATATATGTATTTACATATACAATTTGTTAATTTTTAGCAGATAATATGTTAGCTCACATGCTTTGTATTACTCATGCATAAGACCTATAGTATCATATATATATATATATATGTGTGTGTGTGTGTGTGTGTGTGTGTGTGTTTTTTTAGATATTGGTACTATGTATACTATAGTATAAGTTTTATTAGGACACTATACAATGGATTTTAACATCCTATGATATTTTATTTATAACTTGTGCATAGTGCTCAATTTTTAGAGTAATAACATTTTGGTAATGATTCCTGTTATATGTTATTGATCATGATGTAGTAAGAAAGAAAATTTACTATAAATATATATTTATAGAGAACAGTAGTATATAACAAAGGGTCATTACAAATTAACTCTAGCCACTTTAAGTGACTTCTATCTGTACCACTAGGTCTTATTATTGATCGAGTAGTTGGACTAATCATGATGAGGAATTCAATGATTATTGTAGTAATGCTTAACTAAAGGACCTTAGGGTTATAGACTTGTGTATGACTTGGAGTAATATGGGTGATAATTAGTGTAAAATGGCTTATAAGCTTGATAGAATCTTAGTTAATGATAAATGATTTGATAAATTCCTTTACTCTATTGGTGTTGTCCTTCTTAATAGTATCTTTGACTATTGCCTTTTAGTTATGCAATGTGGTGAAAAAAGTACTAGGAGAAAATACTTTTTCAAAATTTTCCAATTTTGGGCCTTAAATAGTTGTTTCCTTTTTCTTATCAAGTACTATTAGGATGTGACTATTATTGGAAACTGTAGGCACTCCTGCTGTACATTACTGTTTCTACTATATTATAATTAATAAGAATATAATTTTTTTATTTAAAATAAACCTTATGCCTAATAACATACAACAGAAATGCCTAAAGCTGAGTTGAAATATGGCAGCGGAAATAACATGATAAAACAATAAGTTAATTTGGCCTAGAACTTTCCTTTATATATTGAAAATATATACAATGTATATGTGCTTACAGGGGCATATACTGTACAATCAGATGCAAAATAAAACTAGAAAAGCATGTAAACCGTAAGCATGCTACAAAACTGAACACAAAACTGGATCCCAGTCGACAGCCATATCCCCCTCTCAACTCCCAAAATACTGACCTACAAGAGAAAGAAAAGTAGAGAGTGAGTGATATATTCACCTAGTAAATGTTTCCAGTCTCTGACCTTAAGCTAATCCTCCGCAGAGGATTCTCACGACATTCAAACACTGAATCATATATTCTGGAGAGAAACCGAACTAGTTCTCACGTGCCATTTTGATATGAAATTTCTATTCTAATGTTTGTTTTCTATAATTCACATGGCATCACGTGCTTTTTCCTATACTTTGAATGTTCTCTGATTGCTTACTGTTTCTCACTAGTTAATCATAACTAAATTCATGTTCTATTATATATGTCATGTGAAAATAACATGCTGTGAAATATGCTGAAATCATATCTAGGTCTTGGCCTGTATATTGAAAATAGTCTAAAAATTATATTCTGAAATACTGTTGTTGGATCTGAAGATCCTAAAATCATTTGAAAAACTGATATAACAGTTGCTGAAATACTAAAAACTGTTTCTGAAAATCATATCTGAAAACTATGCTATGTAGACTGATGATTACAAGGATTCAGTACCCTGGCTATATGAGTTTTCTATGTAAACACTTGCTAGGAACAATCTACACCCGTATTGCCACTAAATCTGAATTGAAAGCTGAGCGCCTCGTGCTAAATACTGATAATAATCCTAAGCTGCCAATTGAGCACAACAACTGTAGACACCCTATTTTGGACCCAATAGGGTCACCCCCGATGATGAAAAACCTGGATTTTGAAATGTTGAGCTGATGATGGATGAGTTAAAAAGAAAGAAAAGCATTTATTTTATTTTATTAAAAAAAATCATAAAATCATGAAAACCCAAAAAGATGACCCAAATAGCTAACCCAAAAGAGGACAGAATAAGGAGGCCCAATGCGCAACCCAGACTTCAGTAGCAGACATACTGGCTCGGCTGGAGGAGAAGGCCCAAGGATGGGCCTGTAGGGAGCGTGTGCACCACACACGCGATGAAATGGCCAGACCCGTGCTTATCGCACATGTCATCCACGTGCCAACTGAGTCACCCTTAATACCTACTTTCTGTTTCTTTTCTAGCGCATTTTTTTCCTCTCTCTCCTACACCTACCAGCCCACGTGTCATGTGCTATGTGGCTGGACAGCTGGCTGCCATTTTCATCCAAATCGTCTATAAAAGAAGATGGGATTTTCCAGAAACAGGGGGGCTGGAGGGGAGGTTTTTAGGAAGAGAAAAAAAAACAAAGGATTGCAGGGAGATTTTCTAGAAATCAAAAAAAAAAGAGAGGATTTCTGGGAAAGGAAAAATTTGGGAGAAAACCAAAAGCAAATAAAAAAAAAGAGTTTAAAAGATTAAAGTATTTTGAAAATCAGTTTGTGTGATTTTGATTCATCTTCAGCTCACTATTCAATCAAATTCGAAACAACAGTCTTCAGGTAAGCCCTTGAGAGGGAATCTTTCTTAGTAACATATTTGTAATTTTATGTTGTATTTTTTTTATATTTTTCTTATTTATATTTTATATATCTTACAAATTTTATTTTATTTTTACGTGTTGTAATTTTTATTAGCATTTCGTATCTCATATATTGAGACCATTTTTCTTGTATATTTTGTATTGTTATTGTATTATCATTCTATATTTTACATTCTGTTTGTATGTGTATTATATTATATGATACGTACATGTATAATAATTTTTCTGTAAGGGTATATTACGGATTTGGCATGTATTCGTGTACATTACATTTATATACATTTGTTGCATGCATTATTTTTCTGTTATTTATTTTTATTATTGTTATTTTTCTTTTATATTACATTCTCTTTATTTTTACTTTTATTTTATATAACCATTTTATTTAATTTCATTGGCTAGTGTACATAATATTATTAGTATTATCATTATTTTTGTACATTATTATCATAATTATATATATTCATTTAATTTATTATTGTATTTTGTGCATATATTATATTAATTTATATCTATCTTACATGTGTATGTTATATGTATTGTGTAATTATTATATTGAGTGTTTGTATTACTGTATATATTCTTGTATGTATACAAGTTATATATTTTTGTATTTGTTGAAGGAAAAATTGTATATCTGTTGAGTGTTATCTGTGCGTCCGTGTATATTGTATATATAATATTCTTGCATGCAATTTGACTGAATGTGGCTGTTGCCTTGGTGGCGAAAGGCAGAAGGTTTAGTCTGTTTGGCGCCCGGGTTCGAATTGCGACTGGGGGGAATCTGCTTACTTTCCTAACTGTGCATGTGTGTATATATTATTGGGCTTCCTGGTTGGGCTGCATGGTGTCAATTTTCATTGACCGGGTTGGTTGGGCTGCACTTTGTTTATTTCTATTAAGTGGGCTGCATTCTGTATATTTCCTTAGATGGGTTGCTTTTACTTGGGCTAGAGTATTGATTTAAACTGTTCATTCTTATTTTTATTCTATAGGTATAATTTGTTTTAATTAAATTTTGTTTTGCAGGATTTATTTAATATATTTGTTTATTTTATTAGATTAACTAACAAAATTGTTTTTGTAGAATTTATTTATTTATTATTTCTAGGCTTGTTTAGGGTTAGAAGAAATGTATAGGGGTATATGGAAAAATGGTTGTAATTTTTAATTTTTAATTTATGTTGATTTGGTTTTATATTCTATGACTAACCTAATTTGTTTTGTAGGATTTATTTATTATTTCATAGGCTTATTTAAGGTTAGAGAAAATGTATAGGGGTGTATGAAAAAAGGTTGTAATTTTAATTATTTTCTTTTTCATATTTTATTATTTTCATGAATGCATGTAATTTATTATATGTGTGTGTTTAATATTGCATCGTGTGATAATATGATGAGTGCTTAATACCTTCCAATCGTCGTACCTAACTCTCCGAACCCAACCCATTGGGCAGGTAAGGAGTGGTTGGGTCCTTTGCAAGGGATCCATAAATCGTCTATCCTCACTGATGTATATTTTCCTGGGGTTACTCCCGGTTAGTGACTCCATAAACTCCGTAGTGGGCCACAAACCCGTTATATGCTCCTCTTGACCACGTTTAGGGTGGTTAAACAAGAGTGGTAAGTCTGTCCTCGCTTGGCATGGCAAAAACCGGTGCCACATCAACATATGTCGATACATAGTGGCTAGTATGGTTATATAGACTCTAATGCTAGTTCCCCATAAGAGTGTGCTGAAACTCACAGGTATGCCCTCATATTCACCTCTGAAATCAATGTTTTTTTATTGAAAATATGAATTTAGATCTTTGGATCCCTTTTCTAAAAATATTGTATGACATGCCATATCATGATATGCATATGATGCATCATTTATGCTTATCTTGTCTCAATATGCTGAATCATATTGATTATATAGGCTTTACTGTGCATTTATACTTATTCATGCTTTAATTTCTCTTTTTTGCCTAACACACGGGTGTACTTGTCTATGTGCATAGGCGTGCATAAGCCTGTACGGGCCGTAAGCTAATCGTACATACTGGTCGTGCTAGGTTATATAATTTCTCTGTAATTTCTCATTTTCTAAGTATGCATGGCCGTGCATGGTCGTACACCTCAACATGCATGATTGTGCATGGCAGAAAAATTACATACTTGCCCTTTTTTCGTGCTCGCATGAAAATCCTCCCAACAGGATCCATTCACAAGTCACCTAACTCTGAAAAATATCTATTTCAGCCTTGAACTCTCTCACAACTCTAGTATTCTTATCAAGTCCTATTCTAATCCTACATTAGCTACCTAAAAGACATTTCTAACCTTGGGATGTTATATTCTCCCCCTTTTATAAAAATTTTGTCCTCGAAATTACCTGAACAACTCGAGAAACCTATCCCTGATTTCAGACTCCACCTCCCACGTGGACTTTTCCTACGTCTAACTTCTTCATAGAATTCTAATTAGAGGAATCTCCTTGTTCTTGAGCACTTTTACTCTTCTATCAATGATCTGAACTAGCTTCTCTTGATAGCTCAAGTCTTCAACCAAATCTAACTCTTGAAACTCAAGAACATGAGAAGAATCATTGACGTACTTCTTCAACTGAGATACATGGAAAACATCATGGAATATGTCCATACTGACAGGTAAAGCTAACCTGTAAGTAACCTGACCAACTCTCTCTAGGATTTCATAAGGTCTAATAAACCTTGGAGCCAACTTGCCTTTCTTGCCAAATCTTAACATATGTCTATAAGGAGCTACTTTTAGAAAGACCTTATCTCCTACCTCAAATTTTAACTCTTTACGCTTTAAATTAGCATAGCTCTTTTGGCGATCTTAGGTCTGTTTCATTCTCTGTCTAAACACTTTAACCTACTCAATCATCTGTTGAGTCATCTTTGGACCAACTATAACTTCTAAGGAGTCCCTCTCTTCAATCTCATCCCAATATAAGAGAGATCTATATTTTCTGCCATACAATGCCTCAAATGGAGCCATCTGAATCATAGACTGATAGTTATTATTATACGCGAACTCCATCAGTGGCAATAACTCGACCCAACTGGTCTGGAAGTCCATACAGTAAGCTCTCAACATATCTTCTAGAATCTGATTCACTTTCTCTGTTTGGCCATCTAACTGATGATAATAAGTTGAACTGAAATACAATCAAGTCCCTAAAGCCTTCTGTAAACTCCTTTAGAAAACTAACAGAAATCTGAAGTCTCTATTTGAAACGATAACTCTAAAAACCCCATGTAGGCTTACAATCTCCCTAACATAAAACTGATCCAACTGATCAGTAGTCATCTCCTCTCTGACAGGTATAAAATAAGTAGATTTACTCAATCTGTCCATTATCACCTAGATGTCATTATACCCCTGTCTAACTCTAGGAAATCCTGAAATAAAGTCCATGGAAATGCTCTCTCATTTCCATTCTAGTATATTTAGAGGCTATAACAACCCAGAAGGTCTGTTGTGCTCTACTTTAATCTACTAACATACCAAACATCTGGCTACGAAGTTTGCTACATCTTTCTTCATCCCTGACCACAAAAAATTTCTCTTCAAATCTTAATACATTTTTGTACTGCTTGGATGAACTGTATATATTGAACTGTGGGCTTCTATCAAGATCTTTTGTCTCAAATCTGAATTTGATGGAACACAAATACGACCTTTGAATCTCAATAATCTACCTCTAACTTTGTACTTGGGTATTATACCCTCTGATACTCTCTGACTCATCATTTGTATGTATTGATCTAATCTCTAGGCCTCTCTGATCTCATTAGTCAAGAAAGACACTATCTGAAGCCTCAAAAACCCAGTTATAACTATCTTTATATGCTCTTTGATAACTTATCTCTGAAGCTCACTCTGAATAGATAACATAGATAAGACAACTTTGTGACTTAAAACATCAACAACCACATTTGCTTTGCCCAGGTGGTATTTGATCTCACAATCATAATCTTTTACTAATTCTAACCATCGTCGCTGCCTCATATTCAACTTTTTCTAGGTAAAGAAATATTTCAGGCTCTTGTGATCGGAGTAGATACTGTATCTGATCCCATATAAATAGTACCTCCAAATCTTCAGAACAAACACAACTACTGCAAGCTCTAAATCATAGGTAGGGTATCTCATCTTATGGTCTTTCAATTAGCTATAAGCATAGGTAATCATCTTACTTGCCTGCATTAAAACTACACCTATCCCCTGGTAGGAAGCATCCGTGTAAATCTCATAATCTAGCCCCTCCTAAGGTAAAGCTAACACTGGTGCACTGGTCAATCTCTGTTTCAACTCTTGAAATCTAGTCTCACATACATCTGTCCATACAAATGGATTCTCTTTCCTGGTCAAAGCTATCAAGAGTCTTACCAAGCTAGAAAACCCCTGAATGAGCCATTTGTAGTATCTTTTTAATCCTAAGAAACTCCAAACCTTTTTAACTGTCTTGGGACTTAACTAACTCAAAATGACCTCCACTTTAGCTGGATCCATTGACAAACCATTAGCAAAAATCACTTACCACAATAATACCACGTTATCTAGTCAAAATTCACATTTATTGAATTTGGCATACGACTACCTATCTCTTAATCTCTGTAACATAAATTTGAGATACTCAACATGCTCATCTACACTCTTCAAATAGACCAAGATGTCATCGATAAACACAATAATGAATCTATCGAGACAATTTTGTAATATTCGATTCATCAAGTCCATAAATACTGTTGGAGCATTTGTTAACCCAAATGACATCACTATAAACTCGTAATTGTCATATCTTATCCTTAAGGCAGTCTTCGGCACATCTTTGTCTTCCACTCTTACCTAGTGGTATCCTGACCTCATATCAATCTTCAAAAAGACTGAAGCACCATTGGGCTAATCAAACAGGTCATCAATCCTAGGTAACGGGTATTTGTTCTTCACTGTAACTTTATTCAACTCCCTATAGTCGATACATATACGCATGAAGCCATCTTTCTTCTTAATGAAAAGAATTGGCACACCCCATGGGGAATAACTTGGCCTAATAAACTTCTTATTTATCAACTCTTGTAATTGTTTCTTCAATTCTTGAAGTTTAGCTAGAGTCATTCTATAAGGAGCTTTAGAAATAGGTGTTATCCTAAGGAGCAACTAAATACTAAACTCTAATTCTCTTTCTAGAGGTAACCTAGGTAATTTCTCTAGAAACATATTAGGAAACTCCCTGACAATTCGCATCTGCTCAACATTGGGCCCCTACACATCTCTACACATGACATTAGCAAAGTAGCCAATACAACTTTTACTTAGCATCCTCTTGACCTATACACATGAAATCAACATAGTTTTCACTCTGCCTTCTTCAAATAAAAACTGATCAAGGCTTAAGTGAAGTCTAACATTTTCCTCTGATAGTCAATCTTTGCCTCGTATCTCGATAGAAAATCTATGCCTAAGATCATATCAAAATCAACTAACTCTAACATGATTAAATCTATCCTCAGACTCCTACCCATAATTATAATTTCCTGATCGAAAAATAACTAGTCACTAAACATCATTCCTTCATCGAGCATCTCTATATATACATGCCTCTTAGCTACACTAGGGGTTAACTCTAATCTCTTCACTACCCCTCTAGCAACAAAACTATGCATGCCACCATAATCAACTAAAGCAAATAACGAGTGTCAAAGAAAAATAACTGATCAGTAACCACGTGTGGAGTAGTCTCTGTAGCAACCCCTCCCGCAGGTCACTGTGTGCTGCAAAAATATACTGTATATCATAAATAAAATATACCTGAGACAAGAACCTCTATAGTAAAAAACTATTGCTGTTGCTGAATTAAAAATTTCTTTATAAAAGAAACTGTACATATGATTTACCATCATAGTAAATTAAAAATACTAGAATATGCACTTAAAAACCCCAGGCTACTCATGTATAAAATATACTATCATACAGTATATACTAATTTATAATACATACATATATACATGAGAAAAGTAAAAGCATACGAGCCAAACATGCTATCTGCTGCTGCCGAGCCATATCCCCAAAATCTCATAGCTGTCTAGCTCTAGCTCAGCCATCTCTACTCACTGACCTGTAAAAAGAAATAGGAAAGAACGGGTGAGTGACAGAGTCACTCAGCAAGTGTTTCCAAACTCAAACACTCACAGGTCCTACACATAGCTGGCTACGTGACTCGTCACGTAGAAAACTCTGCGTTACTGTTTTCTTATCTCTGATTTTCTTTATATTCTAAAGCATATCTATTTTCTGTATTATTCTTTGTCTTATTTTATTCTGTTTCTCATGAGATACTGTACATGATATGAAATGTAGATGCTGATGTCATGTGTATGCTGAAAAGCTATAAAACTTACCCTTAGGCTTATTTTTCTGAAAAACTTTCTTTTCTGAAAACTCTTTTTGATAATAAAAACTGTGATCCTAAGATCCTGAATATATATACATATAGTATATGCTGAAAACTGTATCAAAAAATACTGTATCTGAAAATATCTACTATACTAGCCAAATTGATGAATACAGGGATTTGACACCCTGACCGTGTGAGCTCAAGTCCTACTGAATCTACTAATGCACAACCAGTACTCTTTCTAACGAGCTTGGTCAATGACCATGTCCTCTTTCATGGACACTGATTTCTCTCGCTAGCGGGTGTGCGAACTCACAGGTGTCCCCTCGTATCCACCTCTAATTGATATATGAAATATCATATATTTATACTTTAAAAACATACTGTTGGATCCTTGGATCCAGTCTAAAATCATCTGATATGGCATGTCATGCTCAATGTTGATAATCATGCATGATATGCTGTTTTATCATCTTATTACTGAGTTATGTGTGCTTAGAATTGGCTTAAAGTGGATTATCTTCTCTTTAATATTCTTTTTCTGCTTTTCTTAAGGTGCACGAGCGTGTGTTTCTGTGTGCACGGGCGTGTATCAAGACACATGGGACCATGTACTTCTCATGTCCTTGGGCGTGCTAGCTTCTGGAGTTATTTCATCAAAACTTGGCTAGCCACACGGGCGTGTGGTGTAAACACACGGGCATGCATTTCAAGAATAAGGTCATGTCTCACACTGCACAGGTGTGTGACTACCTCATAACACTCTCGTGTCTTACCTACACGGACGTGTAGAATTGGGAATGGATATACGGGCGTGTGCACTCAGGTACACGAGGGTGTGTCTGGATTTTCATATGCACACAGGTAATATGCAAGGTCGTGTTCCATATAGAATTAAGGTCACACGAGCGTGTGCTCAACCCAGATTCTGTAGATTACATTTGAAAACCCAGAAATTCCCATACCAAACTCATCCACACTTCAAATCAACAAACATACACTCTCAATGCTGCTACTAGCATGCATATATTCATCATATCATCATCTCAATCATGCCATATATCATGAATAAAGTATAAAACACATGTATACAGAATATACACATATAAATCATGGAAATGACCACTAAATCATCCAATAATTCATCAACTCAAGCTCAAGCATGCTGATAACATTTCAAACAAGCACATAAAGTTTCTCAAAAGCTTAACACAGTAAAACATGATCTGAATACAGTGAAAGAGGTAAGGAAACACTTACCTCGTGTCATAGAAGCTAGACCTCTCTCTTTGAAAGCTTCTAGATCTCTAATCTGGAACTGAGCTGCTAAGGGATCTCTTGCAATCACCTTAGGGTTCACTGGAGCTGAGGAAAGAAGAAGAAAATGAAAACTAGGAAGTTGGAAACTGCACGACTGAAAAATTAAAACATATATATAGTTAAAAAACAAGACACGCGGTCGTGTGTCCTAGGCACACGGTCGTGTGTGTAGTGAAAAATCTCAATTTCCACCCACCTTCCCGCATACACAAAATATTCTCTCAAAATATTCATGTACAAGCCACAAAAGGCTTCTAAATGACTCTTCCACCCCTGAACCCTCTCAAACTCTTTCTTATCAAAGAAATCTCTCTTTTATCCTTGAATTCAGAATCTAAAAAGACAGTTCTACCCTTGCGCTATTATAGTCTCTGCTTATGTCTATCCCATTGCGTACACTCTGGCTTGACCTCCACCACCTGATGGCCCTGTACCTCCTCCAAGTGTATCGACTCCACCGTCTCGAGGGCGATCAACTCCCCCAACTGGACCACCTCTGAAAAGTCCTCCTCTATCTTTACCAAAACTAGGTCCACCGCTATTGGACCATGCTCTACCCTTGGTTGGGCACTCAGCAATCCTATGTCTCGATTAATGACACTTGAAGCTATCAACTGACCAATTAGACACTTACCACTGTGCTTCCTACCATATCTGGTGTAAACTGACAACTAAAATCCTGTCCTTTGTTTCTAACTTCTTTTTCCTGATTTTCTCTATTGTATAGGCCTCTTGCCTCTATCACTGCCTCTTTCAGGCTACCTTGAAAATATACCTATCATCTGAAGACACATCTCTGATCTGGTAGCTCTCTATAGGGCATCATTGAATCTTTGTAAGGGATGGTCTCTAGTCAATATATCTCTGGCAATAGCTGGATGCAGTTTATGAAGAAATTTTTATACCTTACTAGCCTCAGTCCCTACTAAGGTCGAAGTACATTTAGCCAATGCATTGAATCTGGTAGCATACTCTCTCATTGTACTGGAACCCTGATGTAACTCAACAAACTCTTGAGCTCGAGCATAAAATATCGCTGGAATTCTGAACTTACTTTCAAACATACCTTTGAACTTATCCTAGGTCAAATATTCTTCATTAATCATAGTCCTCTCGCATCACCCCTAAACATGAAAACAACATATCTAATCTTCTCCTGATCTGACATAGTGAATAGGTTGGTAACACTTTCAATAACCTCTATCCACTCTTCAGTTGTTACGGGATCTCTACTTCCCATAAACTTAGGAGCTTAATGGATACCTGGTAGACTATAGATGAGATAAACTTTATTTGAACCACTAGTGCTTACTGTATCTGACCCAAAACTCTGTCCCTGATATTGACCCATCTCTGGCCACTGTCCTCCCTATCTGACCTGGATACCCTCTTCTCTCAAACTCTAGATGCCTTTTGATTAGCCTCACTGGGGCCTTGTCTCTGGTGGGTACATCCCTGGCAAGTATCTGATCACCTCCTTTAGTTGGTTGTTGAGGTAACTCTCTTATTATTTCCCTAAAAATATCTTTAACATCCTCTGCTCTGAGGGCTCTAAAGGAGGTTTGAGATCCTCTTCTCACACTCTCACTAGAGGGTCTAACTGAGGCACTATCCTCATCCTCAGAGAATCTATGAACATGGGTTCTCTTATCTGGAGATTCACAAAACACAAAGGGTCAAGTAACTAACTTCACACATTAACTTACACTACTATACTTACACTAAGAGAAAGATAGGCTCTGGTTGTTGGGATACTCTGCATATCACGCATATGCAATTTGAAAACAATACAATTCATACATATATGCACTCACTTTTAAAAATAATAAGCCTATTTTATGCTTTGATACAAAAAATGTAGGCACTCCTACTGTATATTACTATTCCTATTATATTATAATTAATAAGAATATAATTTCTTTTGTTTAAAATAAACCCTATGCCCAATAACATACAATAGAAACACCTAAAGCTGAGCTAAAATATGGCAGCGAAAATAACAGGATAAAACAATAAGTTAATTTGGCCTAGAACTTTCCTTTATATATTGAGAATATATACAATATATATGTGTTTACAGGTGTATATACTGTACAATTAGATGCAAAATAAAACTGGAAAAACATGCAAACCATAAGCATGCTACAAAACTAAACACAAAACTGGATCCCAACCGGTAGCCATATCCTTCTTTCAGCTCCCAAAGTGATATATTCACCCAGTAAATCAATCCTCCTTGAAGGATTCTCACTGCATTCAAACACTGAATCATATATTCTGGAAAGAAATCGAACTGGTTCTCGCATGCCATTTTGATATGAAATTTCTATTTTAATATTTGTTTTCTATAATTCACGTGGCATCACGTGCTTTTTCCTGTATTCTAAATGTTCTCTTATTGCTTACTATTTCTTACTAGTTAATCATAATTGAATTCATGTTTGGTTATAAATGTCGTGTTAAAATGATATGCTGTGAAATATGCTGAAATCATATCTAAGCCTTGGCCTGTATACTAAAAATAGTTTTCTGAAAACTGTATATTGAAATACTATTGTTGGATCTGAAGATCTTAAAATCATCTGAAAAGTTTGATATAATAGCCGTTGAAATACTAAAAACTATGTCTGAAAATCATACCTAAAAACTATACTACGCAGACTGATGAAGACAGGGATTTGAAACCTGACCATATGAGTTTTCTATGCAAACACGTGCTAGAAACTGTCTACACATGTGTTGCCATTGAATTTGAACTGAAAACTGAGCTCCTCGCGTTAAATACTGATAATAATCCTAAGCTGCTAACTGAGCACACCAGTATATGTCGATAAATAGTGGCTTGTATGATCATATAGACTTTGATGCTAGTTCCCCATATGGGTGTGCTAAAACTCATAGATACCCCCTCGTATTTACCCCTAAAATCAATGTTTTTCTACTGCAAACTACATTCAGATCTTTGGATCCCTTTTCTGAAAATACTGTATGACATGTCATGTCATGTTATGCATGTGATGCATCATCTATGCTTATCTTGTCTCATTGTGCTGAATTATATCAATTATATAGGCTTTACTGTGCATTTATACTTATTCATGCTTTAATTTCTCTTTTCTACTTGATGCATGAGTGTGCGTGTCTATGTGCATGGGCGTGCATAAGCCTACACAGGCCGTGAGCTAACGTGCATGCTGGTCGTGCTAGGTTTTATAATTTCTCATTTTTTGTGTGTGCATGGTTGTGACGTGAACATGCAAGGTTATGACGTACTTTATTTAATTGTGTACGAGTACATGAACATGATCAGACCATGTAAGATACAACATGCACGAGCGTGTGCTATGTGTGCACGGTCGTGCATCCTACTCTACGCCACCATGGCCAACCTGATCCTGCTTATTCCAATCCAATTTCCATACCAAATGCAAATCAATCATTTCCTACATACAAAACACTTCATATACACATGATTATTTCATCTATAACTTTCAATCGCGTATTCAAACATCCTCACTCTCGTATACATATACATGTCACATATTCATCAAATATATATACATATCCATGTCATCATCATCATTTCCACAACATTAAACATGCAAGGAAACATCACAAACATGTTAAAATTAATCTCATCCTAGAACATATCAGATACATCACATAAAAAAAGAGAAGGAAAGAGGTAAGAAGCACCTACCTCTAGCCATGCTAATCCAAGCTTTCTCTCTCAATAAAATCTTACAGTCAAGCTAGATGGGATAGTCCTGGATGCTGCTATTCTCTTATAAGGTTGCTGGTTTCTAAAAATCAAAAGGAAACTTTAGGTGAAATGGGCTGAAAACAAGATAAGTTCAACTTAAAATGAAGATGACTAATTCTGATTGCACGCATGGTCGTGCACCTTAACATGCACGGTCGTGCATGGTAGGAAAATTACATACTTGCCCTTTTCCCGTGCTTGAATGAAAATCCTCCCAACAGGATTCATGCACAAGTTACCTAACTCTGAAAACATCTATTTTACCTCTGAACTCTCTCACAACCCTACTATTCTTATCAAATCTCATTCTAACCCTAGGTTAGCTACCTAAAAGACATTTCTAACCCTAGGATGTTACATAAACCCTATGTTCAAATTGGTTAGGAAACTCAAGCTTGATAAATGTGAGTTAAGAGAGCTAAACAAAAAAAAGTTTTAGTGTAACTTAGAAAAGGTTAAACATGCTAAAGTCTTGCTTAATGAAATCCAAGGTAAGTTGCAAAATAGTCCCTTTGATGATAATCTTATCACTAAAGAAAAACATCATTGAAGGCGTTATATAATAATTAGTTAGATGAAAGAGTCTTTTTTAAGAAGAAATATTAGATCTAATGGCTTAAAGATAAAGATCAAAACTTGAAATATTTTTTCAAATGCCTTAAGGGTAGAAGAAGCAGGAACTCCATTAAAGGCATTAGAAATGAAGAAGGTAAGATCCTCAATGATGAAAGGCAAATCAGAGATATGTTGCTAAACTACTTTATGAACATTCTAATGAGGGATGACCATGAGATCCCTAGGGATAGTATGCTGAGGTTCTTTAATTACACTAGTAATACAATTAGGATATGGTGAATGAGGTTTTAACATAAAAGATTAAGCTTACCATTTTTAATATGTATCATTATAAAGCTCTTGTTATAGGCTTGGAGTTTTATACTTCAAAAAAGCCTAAGAGATTGTTGGTGATGATGTTGTTAAGGTTGTTAAATACTTATTTGAAAATGGTTCTCTTTTGAGGAAATTCAACTGTACGATCATCATTCTAGTGTCTAAATGTGATAACCCTTTCTTTGTTAAGAATTTTAGAAATATTGCTTATTGTAACACTATTTATAAATGTTTCTTTAAGATTCTAACCAATAGGCTGAAAGGTATCCTCCTTGATTATGTTGATAAGGCCCAAGTTGCTTTCATTGAAGAAAGAAGAATTGAAGACAATATCTTTTTATGTCGTGAGTTATTCAACAAATTTCATAGGAACCTTGCTAACAATAAAAGATGTGCCATTGAGGTGGACCTCATGAAAGCCTATGACATAATGAGCTGAGATTTTATTATTGTGTGTCTTGGGAGGCTTAGGATTCATCTTATCTTTATTTGTTAGATCAAGGAATGCATCACTTCGCTTATGTTTTGCATTTTCATTAATGATGAACTGGAGGATTTCTTTAAGAGCTTTAGAGGTCATAGTCAAGGAAACTCTATATCCTTGTGCCTTTTTATTATTGTCAGGAAATTCTTGTCAAGAATCATTGAGAAAGAAACTAATAAAGGTGATTTTGAGTTGAGAAAAAAATTAATAAAGGTGATTTTGAGTACGATTGGAAATGTAAAGATAAAAAGATCACTCATTTATGTTTTGCTGATGACCATATTTTATTCTATAAGGCAGAGGAAAAATCCATAGGAACTTTCGAAAATACATTTAAAATATTCCAAAGATGATTTGGGTTAATAGCAAACAAGGCTAAGAGCAATATGTTCCTTCCGCGCGTGGTCGTAAGGGAAAAAAGGAAGCATGTTAACTTGCTTGGTTTTGAGATGGAGACAATCCTGTTCTAAAACCTTGGTGTCCTTTTGATCTCTTTTAAGCTATTTAAAGAGGATTGTAAAGCCCTTATAAATAAAATCCTTGCCCTTATACAATCTTGGAAAAGTAAATACTTGTCTTATACTAGTAGGCTTGTACTTATTAAATCTATTTTTTTAAGCCTTCAAATTTTTTGGGCCACCTATTTCTTTCTTCCTGACAAGATCCTTAAAGAGGTAGATACCAAACTTCATAATTTCTTTTGGAATAATGGGGAGATATACATTGGCAAAGCTAAGATTGGTTGGGAAGATGTTTACAAACCTCGAGAAGAAGGGATCTTGGATTAAAGACCAGTAAGGAGTGGAACAAGGCTATGGTTAGAATAAGTTTAGGAAGAGAGGTGACAAAGTTTGATGGGTGTATTTTATTTTGCACGAAAAGTTCATACCTCGTTATGCAACCATCCTTTGACTTGCCTTTAAGGGATGATTAAGTACACTTGATAAATTGTAAAGATATGGTGAATCTTCAAACTCTACTTGTGTGTTGTCTCCTTCGCATAATGAGAATATTGATCACTTTTTTTTTTTCAATACAATTACAATTGTTATATTTAGAGTAATGTACTTTTTTTGAGCAACCTTACCTATAAGGGTTAAGGGTAGGGAAATTATAATAGGAAGATAGCCAGGGTATCGATTGAAAATTCTCTTTAGCATACCATAGCTAAGATGAGTATATAAGTTGTTACCTATTATATTTGGGATGAGAGGAATCATAAGATTTTTGCTAGAGAGTTTATACCTAAAAAGCATGTTTGTGTCAACATTGAATGTATAATTATGGATAACAGAGTTGAACTGTCTAATCTTCCTTGGTCTAACCATGACAAAATTATTGCCAAAAGTTGGTCTCTTCCTTGTAAGATATTTAAAAACCGAGTTGGGGGTGGTTAACAATGTGTCTTTACTTGTTAATCTTGAGAGAAGGGGGAGGGTTAGTTATATCGCAAAATATTTTGCCACCCGATCCTATATGAGGGATATTGTGAGGCTTCAAGAGGGCATTGAATTTTTTTAAGTAACATGTTTATTGTTTTGCAAGGTGAGCTCTTTGTTAAAGTGAATGATAATATGGAGTTTGGCTTGCACAATATTAACTCTTTTTTGTTTTGAATGGCTGACTACTTCAAGTTAAAGTGCATGGAGTAGATAATAATTTTAAAGGTGGTTATGCTGAGTTCTAGTAGCTGGGATGAGTTACAACAGTGTGGGGTTAGGTTTGGAAGGACGATTAAGTCTAATGGGATGGGCAATTATGCTTGGATGGGAATTCATTTTGGCCAGGGTGGTTGGGCTACTATTCTCGGTTTATGTGCATTGTGCATGCAACCTAAAAGGACCACTTACTTCGGCCTTCTTTATTTGCATGCAAATATGGGGCAATGGGGTGGGAAATTTATTTAGGCTAGATGCACTGTATACGTGTACTATGCATGCAACAAAGCTCCATTTATTACGCTGGCTGCTTTTTCGTGCATGCAGACTACATATTGTGGCATAAATCATCATGGGAGTCCTATTTGAGTCGGGATTGGTCATTTGCATTTATTTATATGTGGCGGTTGGGTGGGGACAAGTAAATTTATCAATAATCCCTTGGATAACAAAATCTGTCCGAGAAAAAGAGGGGTGGCTATTATTTCCTATTTTAGATCTTTCCCCCTTGTTGTGCTCTTCTACGTGGCTGCATGTTTTTCTTCAGCAAGCTGTGCATGTAGATTCTTTTTGTCTGCAATTGGAATTGCTGGAGTTCGTATTTGAGAAGGGGTGGAGGCTTATATGTTCCTATTTTGAGCCTATGCTGCAAATTGATCAGAGTGGGCCTTAATCTTTTAGGCTTAATGTAGCCAGAAGGTGGGTCAAGAAATCTTTTCATGGGATTGGCCTTTGGGCTGATGGCTGGGTACCTACTTTTGTTTCTTCTAGATACGGGCTTACTCTCATAGACTCTAATTTTATGGTGGACCTCAAGTTTCAGATCCATGAGAGGAGAACCCATGGGCTGGTGATAACGGGCAGATGGCGGCTTTATTTTAACAATGGTGGGATCGAGCTTAACAAGATGGGCTCCATGGTCTGGGTTCATAATAAGGATGACATCGTTGACAAGGATTTTTAATTCCTCTGTGGACCTCAAGAATCTCAATCATCTATTTTTAGTCTTGGGCTGCAATTGCTAATGGACTCTAAACCTGGTTTACTTTCTACCAAGGCTGGCTTTCTGCGTACCCATATACAGTGAAGGCTAGGCAAAGCGGGCTATTTCTTTTTGTCAAATTGGACTTTGATGGTTTCTTTGGTGGATTGGAGTTGGGATGGGTTGCGGATTTGGAGTGGGGCTTTTGAGTGTCGCACAAGTTTCACTTATTGGAACTAAAGTAGGTGGGTACCTGGGAGGGGCGGGTTTCCTCCTCCGGATTTGAGTCGTACCTCTCCGTTTGCGCTGCTAGAATGGGCTGTCATTATTTCTTTGGTGTTGCAACTTTGTGTTATTTTTATTCTATGATTTCTTGGATGTATTTTTGCTTTGTAAAGACGTAAAGTGACCTAGTTAGTAGGAACTCTTGTAAAGCTTACAAAATCATTTTATATCACATGGTTAAGTTTATACTCCTTTGGTTGTTTACTTGTTCCGCCTTGCCCTTTTGAACTTTATTTTTACTAGAGTTTAGATAGACTTTCAAGAAAGCTTTAGATAATTAGATTGTCATTGGAGGTGGTCTTCCATTGTCTATTGGTGAGTTGCTTGACTTGTTACAATTACGTGGTTTTTTGACAAAACCCTTTTTGCCGTAAATATTACTCTTACTAAAAAGAAAAAAACTCTCTTGCTCCTTTTGTGCTTCTATCGCTCATTCTTCCTTGGATTCAATTCGAATTACCAGCTAGTTCTTCATAATTGTCTTTTTGGCTTGATTTCCATTGAATTTACATCAACTTCATCACTTCTTGTAAAACTAAGCCTAAAAACCTGTGATCTTAAAATATGCACATGATAAGGATAAAATGATCAAATATCCTTTTAAAACTCTATAAATTGACCGTGTACATACAATCGACACTTATTACAACTCTCAACCATCATTTTCCTGGCCCTTAGCAAAATAAGCAACTTAAAGCTAACTAAAACATAAATTAAAATGACACGGAACTAAACTAATCTAATTAAATTATTTTCGTAAATTGTCATGATTGCATTTAGTATTTGAAGTAAGCCTCTAAATCCCTAGCCAATGCTAATAATAAAACAACTTCAAATAGTATTGTTAGATTACATTAGTTCAACAAAAAATAAAAACAATGAAAATATATTTTTTTTTAAATAAATAAATGAAAAACAACAAAACATAAAGGATATAAAATGGGTTGCCTCATAATGAGCTCTTGTTTATAGAATTTAGCTCGACTTTCTTACTTGCTAAGCATTTCTATTTTTTAACTAGGATCAAAACTATCCTTGCTCAACTTCTCCTTTCATGTATGACTTAAGCTCATTTTTATTTGTAATGACTATGCCTTTTTACTCATGATATATTTCCACATCTCTACTCGGATAGACCTTGATGACTATAAATATACCAATCCTTGAAGCTTTTAGCTTTCAGGTCTGGGATCAAAGTCTAGCTTTGGATAGCATTATAGTTTGCCCAACTTTAAGTTTATTTTTTGTGGGTTACTATTTTACCATTTCTTAGGTTTGTCTTTGTCAATCTTTACACATCCTCAAATGCAGTGTATTTAAATTCATTATACAAGCTTTCAATAAACCTTCAAATCTGTTACCCTAAAAGTGCTCAAGAGCAAACAAGTCAAAAACATCTATTCTATGACAAGTATGATCACCCTTGGGGTGTTTCATTTCTTTAAAAACATTAAAAGTCACTTGTTCATCACTTGCAAAAAATTAATTTTCCTAGTTGAACATCAATCAATGCCTTACCTGTGGCTAAGAATGACCTATCTAAAATGAGAGGCATATTGATGTCCTCTTCCATATCTAATCCAAAAAAGTCCACAGGAAAAATAAATTTGTCTACTTTAACTAGCACGTCTTTTATAATACCTCTTAGATATTTGATTGATCTATCTACCAGCCATAGGGATATTATGGTAGATTGTGGTTCTATAAGTCCCAATTTGCTAAAAATAAATAAAGGTATTAAATTAATGGTAGCCTCTAAATCGCACAAAAACATTAGAAAAAAAAAGGTAGCTTATAGTGTAAGGTGTTGTAAAACTCCCTAGATCTTTGACTTTAGAGGCAATTTATTTTGCAATATTGTTGAACATTCTTCAGTGAGTTTTACAGTTTAATATTCATCCAATTTCCTCTTGTAGGATAGCATTTTCTTAGCAAATTTTGCATAATATAAGATCTGAAGCAAAAAATCTATAAGTTGAATTTTAATGTGCAATTTCTTAAAAATATCAAGGAATTCTGCAAATTGCTTATCTAATTATATCTATTTATTTGCCAAAGGGAAAGGAAGACGAATATCTATCTTCTTGGGCTTAACTACTTTGACAATAGGCTCATCTCGTTGATTACTAGTTGTGTCCTTTTCATTTTGATTCAAAACTTCTTTTCCACTTTTCAATGGAAATGTTTTGGGTTGCTCTTTACACCTTTCCACGTTGGCACCTGTAGCATCCCGGGTTTTTCTAGAAAAGCTCTTGAAGATAGAGTTCTGGGGTTAGAAATAAGTCCAGGAATAGGGTGGGGGTCTTGAGGAGTTCAGGGGTGAGATGGTAGTTTTCCAGAGCTGAGTGGCCTTCGTATGATGCCTTTAGGGAGGTTTTAATCATACGAAGCGCGGGAAATGGATTTTTATTCATTTTCCTTGGTGCACTCCCGTGCACCATCCCTGCACGCTCGTGCAGGTGGGTAGCAGGAGAGAGAGACGGGAGATTTATTAGATTTCTCACCCGCAGTTTCCCTTTTTCAGCTCAGTTTCTCTTGTTTTCAGCAGCTCCCAGCCCTAGATCAGATTTCCAGCTTCCAGCAGCTCTCAATCCAGTTAGAGAGATCAGAGATTAGCTTGAGAGATAGTTTCCAACAGCCATGGCGAGAGGTAAGTGTTTCTTACTCTCTCTTTCAGTTTCCCAACTTGTTTGATGTGGATGGAAACGTGTGTTTCCATTTCCAGTTGAGATGCTATGCTTGTATGTGTATATGATGATGAGATGATGATTATATGTTGATTGAGATGCTTATTTTCCACCCAAAATGCATGCTTGCTTTGCTTGTGTGTGTTAGTGAGAGAAATATAGATTTTCATGGTGGATTCAGTAGAGATAGATGGATGATGAAATTGATACATGCTATGTGTATATGGAAGTGCCTTGAATGCATGTTTCCAGTTAATTTCAGTTCGGTTGAGGATTGTGTATGTTTGGATGGGTTTCCTGCATGTTCCAGGTGGGTGCTCGTATTGCAGAACTGGACACACGCCCGTGTGCCCGCAGACACATGCCCGTGTGCCCTGGTTTCTGCAAGGGCACGCCTGTGTGCACGAAGTGCACACGACCATATTTGCAGTGGGCACGATCGTATGTCCTGAGGGACACGACCATGTGCCAGCTTCTTCAGTAGAAATACGCAGCGATTCCAGAGGAGAGCACGGCCAGACACACGACCGGGGCACGGTCCCGTGTGTCTGGGCACACGCCCGTGTGCTTTGTTTGGCACGACCGTGTGTCTCTCCTGCACGACCGTGTGCTTGGCCCACACGCCCGTGCGTCCGCCAGTTTTTCCAGAAAATGAGCAGAAATGAATGATTAAAGGTTTGGTAATCCATCCAAGGCCTAAATGACATCAGATAACAGCGAATTCAGATAATAATGTAGCATATGCATAGCATGACACAGCATGTAGCCTGAATGAGGATCCAGGGATCCGAATTCAGTAGATTTCAGCAGTCAGAACCCAAGTTATGGGTTTCAGTTTAGGGTGAACTCGAGGGGGCATCTGTGGGACCCAGCTTTCTGACACCAGTCAGTCAGCTCAGCAGCAGTATTTCAGTATTCAGTATTCAGATTCTAGCCAGTAGCTAGAATGTTCAGCCCACTTGGCCAGGATGCCGAATCCCTGTGTTCATCAGCCTGATCAGCAGCAGGTACCTTCGGGTACAGTCAGATAGATTCAGATGCATGCATCAGCATACAGTTTCAGTTTTAGTTCAGCATGTCATGACATCCATCATGCCATGACTCATTAATAAGCAGATAACAGTAATCCAGATAACAGCAGAATAATCAGTTTCAGTGCCAGCAAGCGACTAGATGTATGGATAGGGTCGAGGCCAAGTTTCAGTGTGTGTTTGTGTGTGCTTATTGCTTGCTTGGGCGGGGGAAGTAAGGAATGCTTACTGGGTGATCTTTATCACTCATCCCTTTCTTTCTTCCTTCCTTTTCAGGTTTTGCTGCTGGCGAGGAGCGGGTGGACCGAGGCTTGCGAGAGGGGACCCCACACACTAGAGATCAATTGTATTTTATTTTCAGTTTGGACCTGTGAGGTCATGTATATGATGTATATTTTCAGAACAGTGTAAAGAACAATTGCATATATGGAAAGCCAGTATGGGCTCATTGTATATTTGTTTCAGTTTCAACTTCCGCTTATGTACAGTAGCAGCAGTAGGGTTTCTTTTCCGTAGGATTCCCGTCTCGGGCACCCAATTTTCAGTTTATTAATATAAAGAGATTTATTGTTCAGCAGCAGGGGTACTCGGGGCGGCGGGTCCTACAGCACCCAAATTTCTAGAGTTATCTCCTTATTTTCAGTAGACTACTTCTTCTCTTTAACCTTTTATTCTAGTTATGATTCTTTTTTACTGACTTGAGGTTCTTCTTGCATAGTTTCTCTCTTGGAGGTGATGGCTATTACTTACTCTTTAAGGATTTTTTTAGTGTCACTGGTAGGGTGTCTTGCGCTTTTCTAGAAATAATGTTTACTAATTTCCTCATTTGCACCTCTAAATTTTTTATTAAAGCCTCTTGGTTTTGGAACCTTATGTCAATAATGCTTATGAACATTGAGTTAGACTTTTTCCCTTGACGTGGGAATTTTAGAGGTGGTGTCATTATGTGTTAACTATTCCATCAAAAATTTGGATAATTATATTATCTATTGTTGGGAATTTTAGAGGTGGTTTCACTATGTTTTAACTATTCCATTAAAAATTTGGATAATTATAAGTGTTGGAGTAAGGATTATTCTGATGTGACCTATAAAACTTTCCAATATAATTAAAATTTTCATGAGGATTTAAGAATAGGATACCTATTTGACATTCAGTACTTGTATGCCCTCATTTACATAATTCATAATGGATACTCTTCACTTGTATGAATGTAACATTAGGTGTCTTTTTAATGAATTCACCATTTGTAGTTGTATCAACCAAAGTATGATTAGTAGGTATTAAACCATTATAAAATAATTGTAACTGAAGCCAAATAGGTAAACTGTGAGGTGGGCATCTTCTAACAATTCTTTAAATCTCTCCTAGGCTTCATATAGCGACTCCATGTCAAACTACACAAAAGTAGTTATGTCATTACATATTTTAATAGTTTTAGAAGAAGGACAGTACTTTACTAGAAGTAATTGGGCCATATCATCCTAAGTAGAAATAAACCCTCTAGGTAGTGAATTAAGCCAGCTTTTTGCTTTATCCATCAAAGACAAAGGGAATAATCTCAACCTAATGGCATCATCTGAAACAACATTTTTCTTGAAAGTATCATAAATTTCAAGAAAATTAGTAATATGGGTGTATGGATCATTGCTTGGAAAATCGCTTAATTAGATTGTGGTATGAATCATCTTAGCAATGTCTCGTTTACTTTTAAAGTTGTTTGCTTGTATGGTTGGCATCCTAATACTTGAAGCAGTTCCTTCAATTGGAGGTGTAATATAATCCATAAGAGAATTTTGATTTAGAGCATTGCTTCATCCTCCAATTATGGTGAGATAACTTGCTTTTCTGTGTCTTTTTGTCTTTTGTTCAAATTGTATAAAGTTTGCTCAATTTTAAGATCAATGGATGTAAGATTTATGTCACTAGTGTATTTCATGCATTAGATGTGTGCCTGTAAAGTAAAAGAAAACCCATTAATAAATGAAGTAAAGTAAAGTAAAATAAAATAAAATAATTAAAAAAAGTGTAGAGTAAACCTACAAATAATAAGTTTCAATATTGTCTAAAACACAATTCCCAACAATGACACCACAAACTTGATGCATTAGATTTAACACTAACTTCAAAGAAAAATATTTTGGGTGGTCATATCTACGAGATTGTGTAGGTCAAGTACCAAAATAACACCACCTCTAATTTTATCTAGACAATCAAATTTAACTCAAAAAAATTATCTAAAAGTATACTAAATTATAAATAAAAGCAAATCAGACTAAAATTAAATGCAATTAAGTCAACTAGATGAATATAATGAGAGAAAACATTAAGACTTCAGGTTTACTAATTCACTTCAAAGTAAATCCTTTATATGACTGAAGAAATTATGTTATTCATGTAACAATAGAATTCTCTAAATTAATCAATATTCTATTTTAAGCAATATTGATTCTACTTCATAATCTAATAAACTACTTTATATATATATAAAATTAATTAGATGAAATTATGTTATCGTTTTATGGAATCCTCTAGCTTTCGGAACAAATTAATTATGCTTATGACTATTGCATGTATCAATTCATAAACCTCTATATTTAATTAATCTATTACATGTATTATCTAAGCTTTTATGCAATATTACCTTTCAGTCTCAACCACACAATAGGGATTTTATTAAAATTTAACTAGATTCCTAATATGCATTAAGTTCATAGTACATACTTATCATGAAATAGCGTGTTATTCAATCACAATAAAGAAATATTAAAAATTCATAAATTAGATAACCCTAGTCTTAGCTAAGGAAAATTAGTTCTTCATATTAGAAGAATTATCACACAAGTCAAGAAATATATAATAAAGATTAAACATAAAACCAAGTATAAATCTTGAATTTTGTTGCAATCTTTCATGAATCTTTCATGAATCTTTTAAGTACAAATAGATAATTGATCTAATTGTAATATGTGTAGCACAAAGAATCATGAAAAAATAAAGTGTCAGAAAGTTCTCCCTCTTCTTTCTTAAATTTCATTCCTTTTTTCATCTTTTACCCTTTGTTACCATCCTCTATCTGTGTCATGATTTTCTTTACCTTCTTGGTCCTTGGCCATCCAACCTTCTTATGGTGTTTTCTTTTTATGCTTGTCTAATAAGTTGTTAATAGGTGATGTTGTTTTAGTGGTATAGCTTCCTCTACTCCTTCATTAGTGCCCTTCTTGCTCATTTTCCCTATGCTGTTTTTCTTCTTTTATGTCTTTTGGTGGGTGCTCATAGGTTTTTGCTCCAAGTGCTCTAGAGAAAGTTCTATGATGGCTAAGGCATGGAATAGGCTCTTTAGTAGTTCTCTTTGGAATATATTCCACCTATGAGTGCTAGTAATCTAGGTAAAAAGATGGTGGAACTTCTTGAAGAATTAGCCTTTAAAATAGCTAAGAAATGGGAAACATATGTTATAGGGTTTTTTTTGGGTCGATGATTGCTATTTCATATGGTTAAGAAATATGTAGAAAAGATATGGGGTAGTTAAAGGCTTGTTGAGGTTACTTCTAATTAGCAGGATTTAGACATCTTAAAGTCTAAGAAGGTCAAAGACCTTGATAAGGCATTAGACAATGACCTTTGGTTCATTTGGGGTCAACCACTTTTAAACAGATGATAAACAAGGAATTAGGTTATAATTGTTGAAGAGATCAAGATCATAGTAGTAAAGGTTAGAATTTTTGGCATCCCGCTTGAATTTTGGAACCTAAAGTGTTTACCAAGTTCTATTTAATTCCTTATTTATTACATATGTACATTACTAGAATTTGAAATTTCAAGAAAGCAGTATTACTAGAATTTGAAATTTTCAAAAAGCAGTAAAACATCCACAAATCATAAATTAAATTCCTACGCCCCCTAAACAAGCCACTGAAATTAAAATTAGATTACAACCCCGCTTTCAAATTCTTGAACAAGCCTAGGAAATTAAAATTTAAAATACAATTCATTGATTTCTTAAACAAGTCTAAGAAATGTAAAACATGCACCCTTTAATAGAAATGAAATACATACAACCTTAATCAATCAAGAGTAAATACATTCACTCTTACCTTTACAAATATAATTAATTAAAACCATGATATGAACCCGTTAGACGACCTGCTTTAGGAGGTCAACCAATATGAACTCTAACCTGTAACATCCCGAGATTAGAATGATTTTTTTAGGCCTTAAATCGGGGTTAGAAGAAAGATTACTCAGTTAGAAATCAGCTTTAGTGAGTTAGGAGGGTAAAATTGCCTTTTTGATGGCTTTATATGTAGCTTATGGAAGGAGCACGATCATGCGTCTTTGGACACATGCCTATGCATTCTTTTCTCTTTATGCACGCTCGTGCATCTTACCGTACGCCTGTGCATGCCTGTTGATCTATAAAGTCAGATTTTTCCCTCCGCTAGTTTTAGTCAGCTTCTTATCCATTTCCCCTTCTTTTCTCTTCAGCTAACCCTAACCAATTAAGAAAGAGATTAGCCAGATTTTAGTAGTCAATTCAACCAAGTTTTAGCCAGAGATAGAGAGATCAAAGTCATTAGTAGCTCTAGGTAAGTATCTCCTTACCTTCTTTCCTATTTCTATAGTTTATATTTCCTTGGTTGGGTTGATTCGGTTATAAAAGTATGTTTTCAGTTTAATAACATTTTTATAAGATGATGATGATAAAATAAATGAAATATTTGGAGTTAGAAGCATGTTTAGTTCCCTTGATGCATATTTAAGGGTTTAGAGAAATATTAGTTTGATTTGACTATGAATGATAGGGAAAATGTGTTAATAGTAGTGTATGTTGCATGTATGCGTGTTATAGTATGTTTAATTGAAGCTTGGTAAAGATTTAAGTTAAGTTTTGATGGTGATCTTGTGTGTTTCAGCCATGGTTCTTAAAACAGAGCAAGGTGCACGCTCGTGCACTTGAGAACGTACCCCCGTACATTTTTGTTTTAGCGGGGTCATGGTCATACATGCTAGGCATGCACAACTGGATTATAGTAGGGTTACGATCGTGCGCTTGAAGGTTACGATCGTGCGTTAGCAAAATAGAAGAGAATAAGCAGAATTTCTAGAAGCTAGCACGGTTGAGCTACACGACTGACGCATGACCTGTGCACCTCATGCATGCCTGTGCGTCTAATAGTGCACGCCCTTGCACTTAATGAAAATAAGAGATTTTCTTTCCATTTAGCAAAATATCAGTATTAAGAGAACATATCTAGTATTCTAAGTAAAATAAGAACAAAAATAACAAATTATGAATAAAAATACGTATAAAGCAAGAAAAAGGTATAGAGAATCTACTGTTACAACTAAGAACCTTAACGGGGGTTCAAAATCAATTTAATAATAGAACATGAATAGAAAACAGATGGAAATGGGAAAACAGTGATAGATACAGTGAACATATATGTACACATGTATATATATATATAGATATCGAAACAGAAACTGTATAGAGATATATATTGAAACAAAAACTGTTATGAACCTTATAAGACAGGAAACTTACAAATACAGTGATAGAATACAACATACAGAACAATTTACACAGAACTTATTAATAAGCTTAATAAGTTACAAAAATAGCATAATAGTAAGAATACACAGAACATAATTATAAGAGATGTACATCTAACCATAATGTAATCAATAAGAAAAAGATGATTAATTATCATACATGATATGCATTACATGACATGACATGTCATACAATGTTTTCAGAAAGAGATCCAAAGATCCAAACATATGTTTTTAGTAGAAAAACGATGATTCGAACATCAATTTCAGGGGTAAATACGAGGGGGCACTTGTAAGCTTCAGCACACTTGATACAAGAGCCAACATCAGGGTCTATATGACTATACTAGCCATTATATATACAAGCATATGCTAGTGTGTTCAGTTAGCAACTTAGGACGATATGATCAGTAAAGTGCGATGCACTCAGATTCAGATTTCAGATTCAGTGGTAGTACGTGTTTTAGATAGTTTCTAGCACGTGTTTGTATAGAAAACTTACATGGATAAGGTGTTGAATTCTTGTATTTATCAGTCTATGCAACATAGCAGGTATCTTCGGATACACAATTTTCAGATACAGATTTTAGTATTTTAACAACTTTTATATCAACTGTTTAGAGGATTTTAAGATTTTCGGATCTAATAGTAGTTTCAGTAAATAGTTTTCAGACAACTATTTTTAATAAATAGGCTAAGGCCCAGACATCATTTTAGCATATTTCATAGTATGGTATTTTCATATGACATACACTACAAAACATGATTCAGTATGATTAAACAGTAATTGAGAAACAGAACAATAAATGAGAAACAAAAAAGTTATACATTAGAACGCAGACAGTCAAGATATTCAGAAAACAGGATAATGAATATCAAAAAGAAAACTCAATGAGTTAGCTATATCGCTTAGGATTCCTCTTCATTCTGAGTTGTTTATGTATACTCATATACATATTTATAATACATTATGAGACAATATTCAAACAATAAGTCAAGATAGAGAGGAAGACATTATAAGATCGGAAATGAACTCAGTTGAGATAACTAGGTGAGCAGTAATGAAATAGAAACAGAGTAAGAAAACATTAAAGGAAAGAGAGCCAAGAATAAGATAAGAAAAGAAACTATTAGGCTAGCGGAGAACTTAGTTAAGTTTGCCAGTTTAATAGCTAGTCAATGGTATTTTAGTTTAGAGCCTACCTGAGGGTAGAGGTAAGAGATGCTTACTGAATGATTTGTCACTCATCCCCTATAGTTTCCTTTTCTTGTAGGTTTTGGGGAGCTAGGCTTGGAATGCGGGATGGCTAGAGAGTGGGTTACAACTCGAGCTGGTCTTCACCCGATGTTTTCAGTTTGTATAAGTATTATATATGTATTCAATTTTCAACAGATATCATGTTGGCTTGCATGCTTATATTGCTCATGCATATGGGATGTACAATATCACTTACATTTTTAGATATTAGTTATTAGTAATAAAATATGAGTTTTATTCAGGATACTGTATAGTGGGTTTTAGTATTCCACCACATTTCTTTTAGAAACTTCCGCACTGCATATGTTTTCAGTACAATAAGTGTGTAAGGTTCCTGTTGGATATAATTGATAATGATTTTCAAGAAGTCAGAAAATAAAATAATAAAATATAGTTTCTTATATAATATATAAATAATAACAGCACAATGATATTTAGCAGGGGGTTCTACATAACTTGTACTTTCCAAAAGTTTTTCATATAAAACCCATATAAACCTAGACCTATTCTTTATAAGAGAGACGAATCTAGAATTACATGAAGAGAAAGATGCCATAATCTACTGTTTGATGAAAGATTGATAAGTCAGATAAATTTTTTTTCATCACAAGCTATATGTTTGATTAAAAAAAATGACAGTTCAAAGAACCAAGAAGAATTTTCTCTCTAATTATTTATTCATTGAAAACTTTTAAATCTTTTTTATTTATTGCAAGCTAAATGTCTTAAATAACAAACTAAATTGTATCTTCTAAGAATAAAACTTCTTAACCAAATCAGAAATGATCGTAATAATCCTAATCTGAATTAGGAATTACAAGACTAATCTCACTAAAATAGGAACTTAAAATAACAATCTAAGATATCAATCTAAAACAAAATAGGATTAACAATCTAAAATAACAAAAATTACACCAATGAGTAGTCTATTTAATTAAAGGTTTAATACAATTACAAATAAATAAAATTGAAATTAAGCTAAACTAACTCTATGTTTTTTGCTATAATTTCAATGCAAGTTTCAACCATGTTATAAGCCAAAATAGGTCTTGGTCTCCTCATAAGACTTGTAGCCTTGAATGTTTAAATGAATCTAAGCTTTTGAATAACTCAATTTAGATGTTTGAAGATGACAATATAGGCCAAAAACCATCAGTAGTTCACTTACGCACAAACTAGAATTCTAGTTAAACATCTCTTCAAATTTCAAACTATAACTAGCTAATTTGGGCTTAGATCTTTTCATGACAATTGTAAATCTTTATTTTAGCTTTCTAGTAAGCTAAAAAAAATCCCAAGCTGAGGTATAGAACTTTAGATAGGTCTAAATTAATGAACTATGTCAAACATAAAATTTGACTCTAAAGAGGATTATATCATACTCTTTTTCTTTGAGAAGACTTGCGCCCTTAAATCTATGACTAGAAGAAAAGCAGGCAAATTTTCCAAGCTACCTAAATTTTTTTTTTCTTTTTTTCTGACTCTCTTAAAGTCAGAAACAAGAAAAAAAAAACCAAACACCCTAATAGACATGACACAACCCTAAATCTATAGACAGGCAAAATTTGAAGGGAACAACCTGATTTGAGCCAAGCTGTGATACCACATAACACAAACCTTCTAGATGATTTACTCTAAGAACTTGAACAATATGAAGATAAACCCACACTCTCAAGGAAAGTTCAAATCAAGTTTTAATCTCAAACAAAAACCTATAAGAACCTATACGTTATCCCTATAAGAGAAAGTGAAACCTAGAATTACATGGAAAGAAAGATGCTACAATCTACTATCTGATCATAGATTGATAAGTCAGATTAACTTTATTCACGATAAATTATGAGTTTGATAAAAACACATGGTTGTTCAAAAGAATTGAAGATTGAAAACCTTTTTTTATTGACTACAAACTTAATGTCTTAAATAAAAAACTAAATTATATATTACTTAGAATAAGACTTCCTAGCCAAATCAAATAGGATCATAATAATCCTAATTTGAATTAGGAATTATAAAATTAATCTCATCAAAATAGGAACTTAGAATATCAATCTAAGATAATAGCCTAAAACAATATTGAATAAAATAAAAATTACAACAATAAATAGATTGGCCTTATTTAATTAAAATTTTAGCTCGATTATAAATAAAAAAGACTAAAATTAAACTAAACTAAGCTCTAGGTGTTTTGCTGCAATCTCGGTGTCTGTTTTAGCCATGTTATAGGTTCAACTAGGTCTTGATCTCTTTATTAGACTTATAGCCCTGAATGTGTAAGTGAATCTAGGCTTTTAAATCACTCAATTTGGATGTCAAAAGATAAAGATATGGGCCAAAAATCATGACTAGTTCAGTTATGCTCTAACTAAAATTTTGCTAGAACTTCTCTCGTAATTTTGAATCTCTAGAAAACTAATTTGTGCCTAGATTTCTTCATAAAAAATGTAGATCCTTATCTCAAATTTCCATCAAGCTAAAAATCATCCTAAATCAAGATATAAAACTCTAGATATGTCTAATTAAAGAACTATGTCAACCATGAAATCTTGGTCTAATCAGGATCATATCAAGGATTACATATTCCAAAAATTTGTGACTTTCCAAAGCCACAAAATATTAAATAGGAATATGGGAGATGTATTATCAAATCAAAATATATCAAAGTAAAAAAGAAAAAAGAAAAAAAAGAAAAAGATCAATAGCTAAATGACAATATAAAATGTCCCCAAATTTGTCCACATGCAATTCAATATAATTCTAAGAACAAATGTTATCCCACAATCAACTTATATAATATTTAAAGAAATCCCACCACTTATCAAATAACATCAATAAGACATAATAAAGTAGTTTAATGCCAAAATCCCATCATTCATCAAATAACATCAATATGACATAATAAATCAAGTAATCATCAAGTTATTATAAACGTCCAAATAATTAAACAATTAGTTAACTAGTTAGAGATATTTTGAAATTAAACATTATTGAATATTAGAACAGTTCATTATATGTATTCAATCAAACGAGAGTTAATAAAGATAAAATCAAGATGACGATTAAATAAAATGTATAAAAAAATTAAGGTACAAATTCAATACCAATTAATCATGTGATATAAGCACCAATGCACACCAAAGAGATGACATTTAAAACATCATTAAGCAAACATTATTATCATCAAAATAAGATTTTAATGAATAATAATAAAAAAAAATGGTAACAAGCGAGTTAAGAATTAGAAAAAAATAAAAAAAGTTAAACACACAAAAGAAAGCAATATAGGTATCCCCTAAAAAATACTTACCTGTTGAGTTAGCTCTTTTCTTTTGATAAACAACAACCAACGTCTTGAGATCTCACAAACAAATTACGAAATCTTGTTTATTTTTTAAGCAAGGTTCTCAATTAACAAGTCAGATTTATGTGCTTTCAGAAGTACAAACAATTGCAAATGTTTCTTACAAAGTTTTTCTCCTTAATGTAATTTTCCTCCAAGTTTGCTCACCCCCTCTAAAGAAATCATAACCCTCTATATAGAGTTGGAAAAATCTTTAATCTAAAATCTAAATCAAATCCAAATCCAAAAAAACAATCAAATCAAATAAATTAAGATCTAAAAATAAAATGACATCAAAATTGAATAAAATAAAAATTGAATCAATCAAAATAAAATCAACTTAACTATAATAAAAATCAAATCAAATAAAAAAGAAAATCAACATAACTAAAATAAATAATCAAATCAAATCAAAAATAAAATCAACTTAACTAAAATAAAATAAAAAATCAAATAAAGTCAAGATCAAATAAAATCAAAATTAAATTAATTAAAAAAATCAAATCAAATTTTAATCAATTAAAATCAAATGATCTCAATACGGATCCAAGTCTCGTTCTCAAGCTATTATCCTAAGGAGATGGACTTAGAGGGATTTTATAGACTCCAAAGCATAAGCTTAAGCACACTCCTAAGATCTAATTCTCCATTTGTGGATCTTGAACCTCAACTTATTGATGAAGAAATTTTGAATGGAACATGGTTAGCTATCAACATTGAGGAATACCTAGTTGAGTCAAAATCAACTATCAACGGAGGCATTAAGAATGCAAGGCCTTTAAAGGCATGTTAGGTCATAAAGTTCAATTTAGAACACATTACAACTTTAAGCATGGCTAATTCAATATAGTAGTACTAAGTTATGGCTTTGATTAAGAAGTTAAGGTCTCACTATGTGATCTAATTACATACTTAGATGAATCCTTTTGATAAAAAAAGTTTTAATCAATGAAGAAACTTGTTATTCTTGAAGATACTACTGGATTAGCATGTATTACTAATACTCTATCACAACAGAGGCATTGTTGGGCATGTACTATTATTCCATGTGGCTTACATAAGTGATTGGCTATAGTGCAAGTGAGAGATTGTTGGAGTAGTTATTCTAAAGCAAATCTTATTTATGATGTAAATCAATGAGAAGTTATATTAGAATATTCTAGTGGCACTATTTATTTATAATTGCATGTATTTATACGTATGTATGGATAAATGTTCTTAAATTTAATAGAACCATGATAAGGGATCAATAGGTTAGTTAATCATGAGAACCTTATGATCACATTAAGTGGTTGGTCTAGAAACATTTGTAGCCTTAATATTATCCTCACCAAGGACACAAATAATATGATAAGACCATCATAGGATTGAATAACTAAAGGGTAATGATAGAACTCACACAATAAGTTTATGGGTGATAATCTGGTGTAAAACATAGGTGTAAGTTGGAAGCATGTCCATTAAACAAATGCTACAAGAGGTTTTCACACAGTTGGTAACCCTAATTTCTATGTAATATATCTTTTAATAGACAATGATATATATGATCTTTAGACTTCAAATCACTAAAACGTTTCACACACTACTCGACATAGTTTGACACTAACCTAATATAAACCCTTTTAAGATTATCAAAATGGTGGTTATTGATTATGTCAAAAAGTTTAACAAGGCCATAACAGATCAACAAAGGATTTATCATAGTCTAAATTTGATTAAACTCAATCATTATCCTGGAAGTCAAATCAAAAGTCAAGATAAATAAGATAAACATTACTTTTACACCTCAACCTTGATGAAATATTAAAATGATAAAAAGATTTGATCACACAAAAATCACACCATTGAAAGTTTAAATCAATTAACATTGAGTACTAGTATATTAGAAGCTATAATGTTTTCCTAGAAATAGCTCATAGTTTACGAATAAAAGAAATGATTTTTTTTGTAAGCAATAAAATAGATGATTAATGGAGATTAATCACAAATTTATCCACTACCAGTATGTTTGGAACTTGTAGGTCACACACATGAGGGAGTAACTACTATGACTCAATTTAATATAGTGGGGGCACAATGGGTGAATTACCAAGGGTTGGTGAAGTTTGATGTAGGACCCGCCGCCACGAGTACCCCTACTGCTGAAAACTATGAGGAGCTTTTATTTATAATCTGAAAATATGGGTAGCCGCGACGGGAATCCTACGAAAATAAAATCTGAAATTAACACTATACAATTCTGCACATACGGAAGCTATACTGAATATACATCATTGAAATATACATAAACTGTTCTGTACAATGGGCCCATTAGCCTTTTTCATACATACATATTGTTTCTGTACATCCAGATGCATCTGAAAACATACAAAAGGTACATGTGACCACACAGGTCCAAAACTGCTATACAACCGAGATCGGGGTGTGTGTGCATGCCCTCTCCGCCAGCCTCGATCCAATCGCTCCTCGAACCCAGCACGAACCACCTGAAAAGGATGGAAGAAGGAAGGGGATGAGTGATAAATATCACCCAATAAGCGCTCCTTACTTACCTCAATACCCAAGCAAGCACAAACAATCATATAAATCAAACATACCTGGGCCTCGACCCTAATCATACATCTATGCACTTGTTGGAATCTGGAAACTGTTATCTGAATCTCATTCTCATTATATGCTGATATCATTATTATTCATGTCATGATGTGTATGTCATGCCATGCTGACTGGATATACTGAATATACTGGATGCATGCATCTGAATACCTCTCTGTACCCTCAGGTACCTACTGTACTAATCAGACTGGTGAACATAGGGATTCGGCATCCTGGCCATGTGGGCTGAACAGTCTAGGTACTGGCTAGAAAGTTGACTCTGAAAACCACTGTCCAATCTGACTGGTGTCAGATGGTAAAATCTGAATGCTGCTGAGTCCTCTAACTGGTGTGAGGAACTGAATCTGAAATACTGTTGAGCGTTCTGACTGGTGTCAGAAGGCTGAATCCCACAGATGCCCTCTCGTGTTCCACCTACACTCTTACCAGTACATCAGGTTCTGAATACTACTGAATTCAAATCCCCTGATCCTCTCTGAAACTACATGTCATGTCATGATATGCACATGCAGTTTATTATCTGAATACAGGCTCATCTGATGCTTATCTGAAGCAATTTAACCATTTATCTGAATTCCCATGCTTAATAAATCAATAATGAATCATTTTTCTGAAAATCTACTGATGCACGGGCGTGAGCCAGGACGCACGGGACCGTGCACTGGTCGTGCGCCTGGTCGTGCAAGCTACTGGAATTTTCTAGAATTCTCACTGAAAGGCATGCACGGGCGTGCGTAGGCAAACACACGGTCGTGCATGGGCAATTTATGGCCATGCACAGGGCGTGCACACGGGCGTGCATCTGGAAAAACAAAGACTCACGGCCGTGCCATACTGGCGCACGGTCGTGTGTCTGGTTCTTCAACAAAGCACCGCCTAGAAACTTGCCTAAAACGCATACCAATTCACATTCAATTGCAATAACACTTCAATAGCACATTCCCAGCATCACAAACAACATAATTCAAGTCTCACTTCTCACATGCATCAAGCCACATGAATTCTACCATGGAAACTTCTTCTTTCTCTCACTAAAGCCATACACACACACATGCATGCTTCAAGAATGAAAATCCATCAACCAAATCAACATGCAATAGCATAAGAGCATTTCTAGCACTCATCAACATATAAAGAACTCATCCATGGCAACACAATTCGTCACACAAGCTGGGAAAATGCGAGAAGAAGTGAAGAACACTTACCTCTTGCCATGCTTCGGAAAATAAGCTTCAATCAATTATCTCTATGCTCTCTAACCGGATTAGGGGCAACCGGCTGCTGGATTTCCTCTCTAGGAATGGAAGCTGCAAATGGAAGAGAGAAACTTTGGCTAAAGAGAAAACTTGGGTGAGAAAAATGGCTAAGTTGACCACGGCTCACTTATATATATGCCACGCACGGGCGTGCATCAATGATGCATGGGCGTGCACAAGGGAAAATGAACTTAATTCATTTCCCGTGCATTCGTACGATCGGATCCTTCTGAAAGGATTCGTACGAAGGCCACACACTCTGAAAACTTACCAATTCACCCCTGAACTCTTCTAGACTCCCAATCTCTCACTGAATCTCATTTCTAACCTCGAAACTCTAACCGAAAAGGCTTTCGGAAACTAGGATGCTACATTTGATCTATAAAATTATGTTTGAAACATTTAAGAGTTAAATTTTTAAAACATATGCACAAATAATTATTAAACTTAATCACCATTTTTAAGCCCAAATAAATATTAAGCATAATTAATATTATTAAACTCAAGTAATTAGTGAACCTAATTAATATTGTTAAGCCCACTTGATATAATTAATTGGAGTTGAGCCAATTGTGCAAATGCTATAAAGACTTGAGGTGAAATATTTAAGTGAGAGATTGTATTTAAGTGGGAGACAATATTTAAGTAGAAGATTTAGGGGTATGGTATAAATACAACTCTTTTTCATAACCCCAACCATCTTTTACAGAAAGAAATACTAAAATTAAAATTTGTCTCTCTTTAAAACATTTTTATCTTTCTAGAAAGAAATTTCGTAAAATATTTTCCACCATATACTCACCATTATCACAAGTTATTACCTGCAGACTCCTTGTTCTCGTAAAGCCCCTATGTAGACGAGTAGGGCCTTATTGATGTGATAAAGGAAAGTGTTTCCATGAGATTTTAAATTTGGATTTTAAAATTGTCAATAACAAGTATAAATCTTGTATTTGCTTCTTTTATATGTAAAATGTATTATTGATCCTGAATCAAGATTTTCTCATAGTTTTAAAAATATATTCAACTACCCAAAATATTTAAATATTAATTTTGTCCATGCAAAAATACCAATATAGATATCTTGTTAAAATCAATTAGAGTCCTAAAACATCCTATTTAGGATTATGTCTTAGTTGTATATACAAAAATGAATATATGTCAAACATGGGGTGTTTGATGTATAGATAATTGTCGTAAAACTCCACCACTCTTTATATGGTAAAGAGATTTGGAAATAAGTGAGCATGATCCTACCCTTTTCAAGTGATGCTCGTGGTGATCCATAGAGAGTAGGGAATTTTAAAGGTCGTAGTTTGAACTTTTATGCTAGTAAAGTATAGGTAGGATTATAACTATCAAGAATCCTAACAAGAATTCTAGAGGAAGAAAACATTAAAGAGAAATACCATTCTTGAAAATGAATGCAAAGGTGGTATATTTATATGAATTGCTCATGCACATTTGTTCATTTTTATTTTCATGATGCATGAGTGTGACTAACTTATGCATAACTATGTATCTAATACTTATTTGATTTCACTATCTTGACACTGAAACAAATATTTTCATACAACAGGTAGTTACATTGTCATATTCATGTACAATCATGCATAAAGTAGTCATGGGCATAGACAGTTGATCATGTCTAATGCATTGTCATCTAATAATGACACACGAGTGTGCATGCTAAGATGTATAGTCGTATACCAAGACAAAAATCAAATCTTGACTTCCAACCTAATTCTTTTATATCTAGAAAGTCAATCATGGCTTTCATTATGTTTCATACTAGGGTCAACAAACCTATTAACTTTAGAGTCCAATTAACTTTTATTATGTGTGACTCACAATCTCTTTACTTACTTAGCAACATCTAAAAACAAAAATATTCTAGATACAGACCATGATTGAACTCTAAGAAGCCATTATCGCTACCTATTTAACAAAGTGTCAATGAACAACTCAAGCTTAATCAATCCAACAATTAACATACAATTTAGTCCCTTTTTCATACCATTTATTTCCAGGCTAAGGTTTAGAAGTAGTGTCTAATTTAGGAATTTCTTGCAACCAAAATTTGATATCTATGTAAAACTCAAATTGGGCTTTTACCTAATTCTACTATGGTTACAAATTTCATGGTCATAAACATCTATCAGTGAGCTCATTAGAGATACTTCCTCCTATGCTCAAGAGTGACGAATCCTTTATAAATCAACCATAGTTTTCATATAGATATTGACACAAACAATTACCACCTTTGTTTTGTCACTACTATAGTGACCTGTTTGATTGTGTCGAATTATACCAATTCTTGCATAAAATATTCTAGCAACCTCAATTCAAAGGACCACATTAATAAGTTTCAATTGAATGCATAATTCTATGGTTAATTTATAGAGTTTTAAGGGGTAATTTGACCATTTACCCTTATTATATACATATTTTGGGACCATAGGTTTTAATGTTTGGTTTTGTAGGACATGTTGATTTTGAAGTGATTTCAATGAAAATAAATCCAAAAAGACACTTATGAAGGATTAGCCAGTGGTTCGAATGTAGTCCAAAGAAGAATGAGCAATCGAAGCATAAAAGGAAAAGGAGAGTATTGAGTGCCACAGCAAGAAAAGAAGGATTTTCAATAAGTTTGAGCTGTATACTGAAAATTTAGTCCTCATAAAAGTTTTAATAGACATCTTAAAATTTTCAGAAAGCTATTATGATGAAAAATTTGAGTTCGTTTAGGCCTTCAACCATTGTCACAAATTCAGGCTTTCTTGGTGAAATTCTGTGTCTGACCACTGAGTACTAAAATGGTCATAACTTGATATTCCAAAGTTTAAATGGGGTGATTCAAAATCCAAATGAAACTAGACATGCAGGGATACAACTTTAATGAGGACCAAAATTTCAAATTCCAGAATTTTTAGGCCAATGGCATAGTGTTGCAGTGCTAGATGAGACAAAAATCCAAAAGCTCTATGTTGTGGCATGATGCCCCACTGTCAAGGCATTCGAAAATGACAAAATGTTGGCACCAAGGCATGGCACCACAACATGGCATCATGCAGTTGAATCCATTTTCTTTTTAGGACTCTTTTCCTAACCCTAGATATATATACCAATTGTAATCAAACTAAAAATGATGAGAGCTATCGTAGGAGAACTTTTGAGAGATTTTTCGAGCACTTTTAGGAGATTCTTAACTTTGTTTAAAAACTCAATTGAAAGCCAATGGAATTGTAATTTTGAGACAAGTTTTCATCAAATTCCAATAAAAGATTCAACGATTCATCGGGTTCAATTTTTATTCTCAATTATGTCTCATTTGAATCTGATTGTTTATTTTTATTTGATGATGAACTAAATAGTTTTTTTTAAGACTAGGGATAGCTAATTCATGAATGTATAGTGTTCTTTTATTATAAATTGCGAGCATGTTATGTTGTGTGAGTTTGTGTTCTGAATTTAATACTTGTTGCAAACTTGACCAATTTTTAATAAGATTTTTGTTGTGTGATTCAGACCAAGGGGTGATATCACATAAAAGCTACGAGAATATAAACCATGGATTAATTGAATATGGAGATAGATTTGGTAATACACACAATAGACTTGCGCTGAAAGCTAAAAGATTTCATAGAACTTAATGCATTTTCATCTATTTAAACTTATATAGAGATATCTAGATTATTAGATTATGAAATAAGATTAATATTTCTTGAAAAGGAATTTTAATCAATTTATGGAGTCTCGTTGTCACATAAATAACGAGATATGTTTAGTCTATGGAAAATCTACCATGAAGTGAATTAGTGAACTCGAAGTCTTAACATCATCTAGCATATTGTCATCCGATTTACTTAGGCGCATTTAGTAATTGTTGTTTTTAGTTTTTATTTTAGTTTTATATTTATTTTTTATTCATATTCGGCTGTTTACATAAAGTTCAGGGTAGTGCCATCTTGGTACTTGATTATGCATTCTTGTGAATACAATAACCTCAAATACTTTTCGTATTACTTTGAACTAACACACTTGCTAGGAAGTTAAAATTTAAAACTTTAATGCATCACACTTGTACCAATCAAACTAAAAAGATCAAATTTATAGACAGAAAGTCACCTTTTATATGAAATTTGTCTAGTAAACATGTCTAGTACACAACATGCATCTATGTGTTATACCAAATTATAAGTAATAACTTCGATACGATAAATTGTCACCATCATTCTGTGGGGTTGCCCAGCATAATAATAGTCTTGTTACTATTACTTGGGTCTTAGTTAAAAGTAATATTAAATCTATGGATGGTTTTTAGAATAGTTACCATATGAGTGCGAAAAGAAACCACGATCAACTATTTGAATCTCTCACAATTACTTTTATCATTCTAAAAGCATATTGATTATTTAAACATTTCATGAATATACATATGCTTAAGTATGACAATGCATAAAAAAATAGAAATATTTGTCTTAATTAATTTACAAATAATTACATCACATACAAAATTGATTGTCTAAAAGGCATCTACCCTAACAAGATGTATCATTTTGGGTATAAATTATACTTAAAATGACATCGTTTCATTTTGGTGATTTTTTATTTTCTTTTTTTGGGTTTGGTTTTGAGGCATTAATTTTAGGTGATTTTTTATTTAAAAGAGCATTTATAAATAATTGTATTATTTATTAAGAAATTAAGCTGTAATTATTAAAGAGTAATGTTATCTTTTTATCCATTCCATATTTTATGGTTAACCATTTTCACGAAGCAAATTAGATGAAAGGTAGGAATCGGTGGTTCTTTTTGCCCCCATCATATTCATAAAATTTAATTACACCAGCGGACACGTGAAATTAAAAACACATCCAATGGGTGTAGCAGCTCAACTGGCAGCAAAAACAAGCCGCGTGTGCCGCGTTCATGGAAAACCTTCCTAATTTATGTGAATTACGCTACACGCTGCTTCAAAAATATTACGTAGATTCTTCATCCTTCCACCAACATATTAAGCTTTTTTTCGGTATATCACGATAAAAATAGTGTAAAAAACTGAATTTAGCGAATAGTTAACTTCATCATAAAATATTATTTCCTCGCTAAAACATATAATTTTTAAATACATATCGCTTGTAGAATGTATAATGTGAGTGAGACCCCTAAACTAGTTCGATGCTGATAAGTTGGGTTCACAGCTTGACTGAACGATCGACACATGGACTTCTAGTTCTATAATCACTTTATTTTTCCACAGCTCTGGATCAACAGTTAATGCTAATTAATTCTAGCTATCTCTCACCCTGCAAACAAAAGGGTGAGATAACAGTTTCGACACTGCCCATCTCTTACCAGGCTCCTTCTCCAAGCAACACTTTATAAAGCTTAAAAACTCTCCCGATGCTGTCTCTGGGATATTAATTATAGGTTCCCCGAAGCATGTCACCAACGCCACCTCCATCCAACTGGGTTTCTTCTCAGGTGGGAAGAAAGGGAAATGACCAACATAGAGTTCCAACATACTCACACCTAAGCTCCATACATCTGCCGCATATACATAATTGGAATCATACCTAGAGGAATCCATTCTTTCAGGACTCATATAAGCATATGTTCCCACATATGAACCGCAATTTTCGGTTGCTGCATGCGTATGCACTATCTTGCTCACTCCAAAATCAGCAATTTTCACTTTTAGTTTTTTATCAACAAGGAGATTTGAAGGCTTAATATCTAAATGGACAATGTTGCAAGCATGAAGATATTGGAGACCATTAAGTACTTGATATGCAATCTGCGCAACCGAGGACTCAGAGAAAGGACCATTGGTTTTCAGAAGTGAGTCAAGTGTTCCTGCGTCCATGTAGTCCATAAGAATGGCTTTTGAACCTGCCAACGTCGGCGGTTCAAAGATAGCGTGGCATTTGATGATAAAAGGGGAGTCTGTTCGACGTAGGATTTTCGTTTCAATGGAGGGTTGATAAGGCTGGGTAGTTTGATATTCAGTTCGTATAATTTTAAGAGCATAGATGGTTGAAGTGTGCTTGTGACGTACCTTGTAGACAATGCCTTGATTGCCATGACCTAGAACACAAACTTTCTCAAAATCGAAGAGGCTATATACTTGTTGAAATGTAGGGGTAGATACGGCGGTGGTAGTCGTCTTGGGTAGATAGGCAAGGGTAGAGTGCGAATGCGGTCCTGGAAGAAGCTGGAGATTGAGTTGTAGTCTCTGCCTGAGAAGAGACATATGGCGTTTTTTGAAGAGTGGGGTGGAGTAGGTTGTGTAATTTCAAGCCGCAATGCTAGGATTATATATAATGGTATATTACTCGGCCAAATGGTGTTGGTGGGGAGCAATCCATTATCATGTTGGCGCGGAAACAAAAATTCAATAAAACAATGATGCAGTTGGATCTAATATTTATTAAATACAACATGTAACACGGTAAATGTATTGGTACGCAAGCATGGGATGGGAGTTGAGTTAAGTGAGCCTTGTTTACTTAATTGAGCCTTGTTTACTTAATTGGTCCGAGTATTATGATTTCAGCTTATCTAAACTCTTTCTTTATTTATTTACCCTTTTCTAACACTTTTAATATTTAATGGTAGAAATCTTTTTAATAGGCCGAAGGACTTACTTAATCCTAGAGTTTTTTTCCATAACAAAATCATATCCATCAACTTTCTAAAATTTAAACTCTTACTTATTGATCAAAATTAACAGTTAAGTTTAATAATCAACTATTAAATATTGATGATTAGAAGTATATTTTTTTTTCAATAATAAAAATTCAAAAAAATAATAAATAATTATCTATATTTTATAAAATAATAAGATAACATTAAAATAATAATAAAATAAATTATAAAATTTTTTTTAAAATAAAATATTTAAAATGCTAGCAGTGGTGGTCACCTAAAATAGAATTAGATAGCTAATAAAAGTTATCTGATTCATGAAGATATTCAAATCTGACTATCATTGACATCAATCTAGGAACATGACTAATCTTTTTTTGCTATTTTTAACCATCTTTAATGGTAAAGGTTGTCAAATGTAATTGTCTTATGAATCATATGATTTTTTTTTAGTCATCTGATTAGAATTTTGATGGCCACTACTATTATCGGTATTGGTTTTTTTTTAATTTTTAAAATTTTAATTATATTTTTAAAAATTTTTAATTTATTTTTTATATTTAAATATTATTTTATATTTTTATTTTTTTGTGAGACTTTTTTATTATTTTATCAAAAATTTTGGTAAACTTGGGTAGAAAAAACTTAGTGAATAGGTGTTTGGATTTTAGAAAGTTGATGGATAAAATTTTATGAATAAAAAAAATTCCAAAAATGATTAAGTTCTTTGACCTTTTAATTACTCATTTTCACTTTAAGACTTCAAAACGTAGTTTTATCTCTTGCATATTTTTACACGCTTCCCTGCATAGGTAAAACCCTATAAGTTTTACGCAAACCTCGTACTTCAGAACTCCATTTGTATAAAATTTAAGAAGTGGTAGCTTAATTAGTGTACTTCCTGTATTTGACTTGTATGTTTTTTAAAACCTTTACATTTATAGGAAATCTAATACTGTTTTCTTTCCACACCTTTTCCTGTCGTTGTTATCTTTTTTATATTTGGTAGCAATTTGTGTTTTTCACAAACTATGCCCAGGGACTTGAATATTCCGTGTAATATTTTTTAATTACTTTTCTATTGTGACTAAGATGGCATATGTTATCAAATAATGACAAGAATGAGAATGAATATTTATTTGACTAAAAAGGTGATAAGTGTCAATTGCATGTATAATTCTGTGGTAAATTTATAGAGTTTTAGGGGTGATTTGACTATTTTACCCTTATCATGTGCATATTTTGGGATCATGGGTTTTCATATTTGGTTTCATATGAAATATTGATTTTGATGTGATTTCAATGTAAATCAAGCCAAAAAGACACTTATGAAGGACTAGCCAGAGGTTCGACTTTAGTCTAAAGAAGAATGAGCAACTAGAGCAAAGACGGGAAAGGAGAGTTTGCGCGCCACAGCAGAAAAACAAGACTTTTCAATATGTTTGAGTTCTTTAATGGAAACGTGGTATTCACTAAAGTTGTAGGGGACATCTCAAGCTTTTCAAAAAGCAATTATGGGGAAAAATCCGAGTTTGTTTGGTCCCTCAACCGTTGCCACAAATTGAGGTCTCTTGGTGAAATTCTGAGTCTGACCACTGAGCACTGAAATGGTTATAACTTGATATTCTGAAGTCCAAATGAGGTGATTAAAAATTAAAATGAAACTAGACATCTAGGGCTACAACTTTGATGAAGATCAAAATTTCGGATTCCAGAAGCTACATGCCACGGCATCATGCTACAGCATAGGATAGTGCAGGAGGCGCATAAAAATTCCAGAAGCTACATGCCGCAGCATTAGGCCGTAGCATGCAGTCCAGAATCATCATGCCGCAGCATGATCAACAGCATGCAGTCCAGAACCTCCAGGCCGCAGCATGATGCCATGGCATGGGCACTTTTCAACAGAATTTCACTAGGAGTGAAATTCTTCCCTAACCCTAACTATATATATAACTTTGTAATTTTAGAATAGGGGAGAGCTGTCCTAGGAGAGTTTTTGAAAGATTCTTCACACACTTTTCAGATATTGAATATTTTATTTTGGGGATTCAATCAAAAGCTTTTCGGATTACAATTGTGCGAATATTTTTCATCAGCTTCAATAAGAGATTCAAGACTTCATCTGGTTTTGTTCTTATTTCTCCATTATGCTTATGATTTGTTTGAATCTTATTGCTTATTTGTATTCAATAATGAACTAAACAATTTTGGTAAGATTAGGGCTAGCTAATTCATGAATAAGTAGGGTTTTTCAATTATAATTTATGAACATGTTATTTTATGTGAGTTTGCATTCTGAACTTAATGTCTATTGAAACTTGGCCACTTTTAATAGGATTTTTGTTGTGTGATTGAGACCGAGAGGTGATATTACATAAAACCAATGAGAATACGAACCGTCGATTAATTAAATATAGAGATCTATTTGATAATACATGCAATAGTCATAGGCACAATAGGCTTGTGCTGAAAGCTAGTAGATTCCATAGAACTTAATGCATTTTCATCTAATTTAACCTAGATAGAGATATTTAGGTTATTAGATTGTTAAATAGGATTAATATTGCTTGAGAAAAAATGTTGATCGATTTAGGGAATTCTGTTGTCACATGCATAACATGAGATATATACGCATACGAAAAACCTACATTGTAGTGAATTAGTGAACCCGAAATCTTAGCATCATCTCACATATTGTTATTCGATTTACCTAGGTGTGCTTATTAATTGTTTGATTTTATTTTGGTTTTAGTTTTCATATTTATTTTCGATTCGTATTCGATAGTTTAGATAAAGTTAGGAGTAGTGCCGTCTTGGTACTTGCTTACGCGATCCCGTGGATACGACACCCTGAATACTTCCCGTATTACTTTGAACTAGTACACTTGCTAGGAAGTTAGAGTTTAAACTTTTAAAAGGTAAGTTCAACTAGGAAAACAACTACTTAATAGCACTACATAGTCTTTTAGACGAGAGAAGACTAAGCTCAAGGCGTAAGCGAGAGCCACAAGGAAGCTTTTTCTAAAGGAGTTGGTAAGATATGAATTATTAGTTTTCCTAAATATGAGTTATTCATTTTCCTAATATTTTTAAGTTGTGATTTTCTTTATGTAAATTGATTTTCCTTATAAAGCCTTTTCTTGGTATATATATACTATAACCAAAAATACTTTCACTGATGTTTTTATAGACATTTAACAGTATTTTTAAAAGGATTAACAATATTCAACAAAGTACTTACAATATACAAAAGCATCAATATAACTTAACAATGTTCAAAAGAGTTAACATATTGCAAATGATTCAATAATGTACAAAAGTATCATAACTTGTCATAATCTATAGAGAATTTTGCTTAAAATTTGTTGTTCTCGGATGATGATGGGGGCATGTGTAGTTGAAGGTGACATGAAAAAAATTTCCATCTGAAAAAAAAAAAGATGTAAGAAAAATAGAGCAACTTTCTTTTTTCATTAATCAAACAACAATTATATCACAGATGAAACTAGTATTTTCTTATTAATTAGTCAATGTCAACAGTCAATCAGATTCTTTTGTTACTCAAAACTCATATCTAATTCAACAAACCTAGTAGTCAGTCAAAACCAACATTCAATCCAATTCTAATAGTATTGTAACTTATACCCAATCACTATAACAACAAGGGGTTTTAGCGGCGTTTTAAGAGCCTTTTATCGACATTTAAAAACGTCCCTAATTCTGTTATCATCGTTTGTATAAACATTGTTGAATCCTGTGTCAGTAAAGAATTTATCGATATTTTCAAAAACACTAGTAAAGGCTCATAAAATCGCTGCTACAAGTCGGACATTTACTATCATTTCTGTAAGCTTTTTACCGGCATTTAAAAATGTCGATAAAACCTATTTCCCGTTGGCCCTTGCCTTCTTCACGCACATGTTACCAATGGTTCGCATTACTTTTTGTAGCATTTCTAGGGCATTTAGCGACGTTTTTCTTTGTTCCCGCCATGAGTTATATTGTGTTTATTTAGTTTTGCGGCGTTTTTTTTACTAATCTATAGTGGCATTTCATCCTATTTTTAGCGATGTTTTACGATTTTTAGTAGTGTTTCTTGGCTTTTGGTTTTTAGCGGCATTTTGTTGGTTTTTTTGCAACTTTTTTTTTTTTTGTTTCTAGTGGCATTTCTTTTTGCACTTTACTTCTTACTATTTATATTTATTATACTTTTACTATAAACAATCTTGTTGATAAACAATAAACAATCCTATATTTTTAGAAATAAACTATGATAAAACTTAGAAAAAATTTCAACAATATTCAAACGATAATACATATGAGAGTACATACTAATCAATTTGAGAATGTATTAATGAAATATTTCATACAATTAAAGTAATATCATAATACTCAATGTAAATGTATATAATAGCCAATCACATAATACTGAAGATATCTAAAGTTAAAACTACTATATCATCCATCAAGAAGCTTGTGTAGGGAACTCAAGCTAAAACCCTGACATTCTTATCTGGGAAAAAAATTAAAGATATAAAAAGAATGAAACAAAAAAATAATAATAATAATAAACAAGTCATATGTAACAAAGTCAAACCCAGTAATCAACCAACATCAATATTCAATCTTATATTAAAAATATACAAGAATAAGAAGAAGTGCATAAATATGTACTTACAATTATGACTTTATGTTTACTATATCAATTGGACTATACAAGTTTGACAGAGAAAACTCAAATTGACACTTGAATATACAACATTCAATAGCGCTTGTGTGATAAATTTGGCACACTCAACTATATTAGGAATTCATCACATACTCAATTTAATTTGAACCAAGTCTGACATTTTTTTGTCAAACTACCACGTAGCCATTAATATCTTAAAACTAAATTATATAATATCACTAATATCATGCGTCTTTAAACTGCATTAACTTTCAACAACTCATCTTATACTCTTTGATCAAATGTCATTAAGTTTAACCATTATATAACATATCTTGCATCCATCATTATACATTCATAAGCCATAATCTCTGTTCAAGATTTATAAACCAACTCAACAATCTCATATTTTGTCATATAGTAATTTCAACACTTTGTAATTACATACAAACCAGCCTTTTAATTGACTAGATTTCATTAATAAACAATTTTAATAGATTACAAACATTTAACATGATCTCTTATGTTAGCAAATATAAACTTACTAGTTTTTATTTGAAGAGTAATGACTACTCGATAGATGAGATACCTATCACACACAAATAGACAAAACATATATATATTACTTTTGAATTAATTACTTTATTTGAAGAAATTTATTACATGAACATATCCTACATACATTATATTTCCACTAGGTTGTCGTTCATTTCAAATGGTAGTATGTCCAATGACGCGTAAATCCTAGAAAACTGAGATCTAACTACGTTCATATCACTACTATAATCTTCTACAGTATTTTTAGTTGCTCTTCTAATTCTCTTATTTTTTTGGTGGGGTCATTATTCACACCTGAAGAGCCTCTTGAGTGATGAGATGATGATGCCAATGCCCTATATATGTTAAGTGTAGGACCTAATTCTAATCTATGCACCTGACCATGTCTTTTTAGTCTCATTACATAAGCATATGCATTATCCTCTATCTCAAGAAGACTCATATTCAATTCTTGAATAAAACACTGTAACTCATTTATCTTCTTCTGGATGAGTTCCTAAACCCAATATAAAAAGCAATGTCATATTAATTGCATTTTATTGGTCATAAACACAAATAAAGTTACACAAACTAAACTTACACTTGCGTGCACAGAGTCCTGATTAATTGGTCTTCTATCTTTACGAGTTCGATGGGTTGATATAAACACTTTGGCTCGTGACAATTGTTTTCTACTTGATGTTTGTTCACCATATTTAAAAGGATACATAACCTGTACATGTTACGTACATTACATATCATAGATTTAATAAAGCCAAATCTACTAACCATTACATCCATTAGTCATGTAATACTTTTCGTGCTTTTAATATGTGGCATTATTTGAATAGAATGAGTTCTCTTATTTGTTCCACTACGTCTCTGAGACAAAACAAATGGTTAAGAAAATCAAAATTAGTCATTAACCAACTGGATTTACGAGGTCATCAATGTGTGAGTACTTTTTATAATTGTAATATACAAAATACAATTATTATACCTTCCTCTATTCCAAATGCCACTACATAATGAGTGTCATCAATTGATTTCTAAGAATTCGATCTAGTTTGATGTTGATACGATATCAATATTGGGATAATTTTCAAAGTACTTTACTTTCAGCTCATATTTATAATCTTTCCATTTTTTTCCTAGAGACTATAATACCTATTTGTCACCTTCTGAAAGATATGTAAACCTTGCCTGAAAAATAAATTTGCCCTTAAATTGTGATCTTTGCCTAAAAAAGCAATACAATAGTTTAGATAGATAATAAATATAATCTTACCTTAACAATTTTAAACACTTTCTCCTTCTTTGACATTGAAATTTGCCTCTAGTCTGGGATATTAAGAGGAAGCTATTGTATGTTTCATGTTAAAGTTCTTGAAAAACTTGCCATCACACGAGCTTTGGGTCCAACTCCTTGGTTCATATAATTAAACTATACAACGACCTCTCCTATGTGCATATTCCAAACATCTGTCATCAAAGTTGGTCCTTATCCTTTTCTTTTTTGTTAAAGACCTATAACACATAAAATTAAAAATAAAAGATGATAATCTTAATTGATAATAAAATTTAATAATATGTTATCTTATACCAACAATAGTTGTCATGCTCTTATAGACTTGATTAGATGCTTCAATGATTTGAGAGGATTGAGTAACAAACAAAATCCATAAATTTCTCTTTTTCCGCATTTTTAAGTTATAATTTGCAAGGAAAAGTTATTGTTATTCATAAATTCATATACAAATATATGCAACAAGATATATATATATATATACAAAGTTGGTCCTTATCTTTTTTTTTTTCTGTTGAAGACCTATAACACAGAAAATTAATATAACAAATGATAATCTTAATTGATAATAAATTTTAATAATATGTTATTCTATACAAACTGTAGTTGTCGTGCTCTTCTGGACTTGATTAGATGTTTCAACGAATTGGGAGGATTGACCAATGAACAACATCTATAAATTTCTCTTTTTTAGCATTTTCAAGTTATAATTTGCAAGGAAAAGTTCTTGTTATTCGTAAATTCATATACAAATATATGCAACAATATATATATATATATATATGTACATATATATGTGTGTGTATACACACATACACACATACACACACACATACACACACACACATATATATAGAGTTGCAATAACTAATAAACACTAACATCGAATATATATATATATAGTTGCAACATCTAATAAACATTAACATCGAAGCATAATAGAAACTTTGTCAACTAGATGAAAAAATCAATAACACATATAATATATTCAATTATCATTCATAGTAGATATAACTTTTCAATATGACCTTAACTAACACCGTCGATATCATCATGTTATTGGTTGGTAAGCACATCACAAAAATGTTGTCCATATCACTCTTAACCAAAAGAAAATCATCATTTTCTATCTCTATCTGATTTTTTGAATGGTGAATAATTAAACTATCATCAACTCTATTCTTATCAATATCTTCATCGAAAGCATTAACTCTTAAATCAAAACTATCTCTAGGCCTTAATGGCAAAGGAACAAATCATTGTTGATCTCTTCGATCTTGGACAAAGATAACTTGTTATGCTTGAGATGCAAACATGAAAGGTTCATCAAGTATATGATCGCTAGTATGAATTAGGTGAGCAAAACTTATTAGTGTAAATCCTTGTGCATCACGTGTTATTTGTCTACCATAGGTTACATCAACCCAGTCATATTTGAATAATACAATCTTAAGTTTATCAAAATAGTTGAACTCCACAATATTAGTCAATGCACCATAGTAAGCCACATTGCCTAACATTAGTCTTGAATCACTAGTACTTGTATAACTTTGGGTTTTTGTAACCACCATAACTCTACAATTTTGTGTACTTATGTCTTTTTCATATTCCTTTGTCTAAAATCTATAACCATTATACAAATCAAAAGCTTTAAACCTTTTTGCTATATAGATTGCACCACGTACAAAGGCTCTAATTTCAGTAGTGAGATGTTCGTCATCGCTAATGTCCAAATCCTTCACCTATAATTAACATAAATAACTCATTTTTAATATCTTATAATAAATATATGTAAATAGTTATTATATCATTGATGTAATACTCTATTTACCTTTTTCTTGAACTATTCATGAAAAGATTCGTTATGTAAGTGGTTGACCTCATGTTAAGTTAGACATAATTAATGATGAAGTCTTTTGATAACTAATACATGTTCTTTACAATTTATGAACATATAAATCAAATTTCATCCCAAAGTGATGTAGATATGTATGTGGATATGTTCGTCGTTCAAAACTTACTCTCTACAACTCTAAACTATATTTGAATCCCAGTTGAAAAGGATATAATGTTATGCTTATACCTACATGTTTTCACCCATTGTGAAACCCTGGACACTGCTAGACGATTGTTCAACATCAGGGAATAAGATTGATTTTGACCTAGTTTCATTACCAGTATTTTTTTTAATCTAGCTTGAGTTATCATCATCTAGGTATCAAGAGCGAAATATCAAACACTCCGTAGCAAATGAATGAAAAAGTGTTAGATTATTTACATTAAGGGGCTTTTAGTTATTTATTTGTGTTATTTATGTTTTGATTGGATACATCCATTGGTAATGCACTGGCCCGACAAGTCTAGCTTCTGCTGCCAAATGAATAACCAAATACACCATAATTATGAAAAATGCTGGTGGAAATATTTTTTCCATGTGGCAGAGTGTCAACACAATCTTTCTTTTAAGTTGCTCAAAATCACGAATTCGAAGAGACTTTACACATAAAAACTAAAATCAATTTTGATAGTTTAATCAAAGTCAAACTGATTTTAACAAGCAACGTATCTTATTATGCAAGTGGAAGAAGTTGTGGCATTATAACATGGTAGTCATATGTTTTTAAACCAGATAATTTATGCTATTTATGAACACATCGTGATATGTTTGAGGCATAACCATTTTGAAAATTTCACATTTTCCAATACTTCATAAAAAATTCTCTTCATATGTGGCATTATAGTATAACATGTCAAAGGTAAATAGTTTTTTCCTAAATCACATTGTTAAGGCCATAACTCTTTTTTGATATTCATCTCGTACAAGTCACGATAAGCATAAATGTTGTCCTTCGACTTTTTATCAATATTGAGAATCGTGTTCATATGCTATCATAAACATTCTTCTTTATGTCCATCATTTCAAGGTTATGTCTTATTAAGTCGGATAGCCAATAAGGTAATTTGAAGAAATATCTTTTTTCCTATGTTTTTGGTTTGTTCCCATTAACTTTTTTATGCATCTTTCTATAGCTGAACTTGATATCTTTTAATTGATCCAATAAGGTAAACCCAGCTAGTGAAACTATACCAAATCTTAATTCGATTGTCTCATCAAATGATTTGTATCAAATCGAAACTTATGACTAATGTCCAAAAAGCATCAATGCCCCATAAATAAAAATTTTTACCATTCCTCAGTTGCATTGTAATACCCAGGGGTAGAGTTGTCATTTTAGGCTTTGAGACTAAGGGTAAAAGAGAGATTTCTAGATAGAAAATAGGTTCGAAAGGGTTTGAGGATAGAAGAGTCTTTTAGAGGCCTTTTATGGCTTATACATGGATATCCTGGAAAAAGTATTTCATGTGTGGTGCGAGGAGAGAGATTTTAGATTTTTTTTAGGGGCACATGCCCGTATGTCCTGGACACACGCCTGTGTGTCAAGAGAGAGGTGCGATATAAGTTGATTTTTCTCGTATTTTTGCCATTTCATTTTCCTTAAGCTTCTTCTCTTATTCGTTTCTCGTAAACCCTAGGTAAGAATATGTCAAACCAGTTGCCATTATTCCAGCTAGAGATCCAAGAGTTTCGAGAGAGAGAGATCCAAACGTGATGGCTAGAGGTAAGTATTTCTTTACCTCTTTCACTTAGGTTTCTAACATGTTTTTCTGATTTGAATCTCCTTAGATGATTGCTGCATGTTGTGGATGTGTGTTGTTGTGATTTGATGATGAAATGAGATAATGCATGATGATTTGTGAGATTATTATGCAATGTATGATGATTTGTTGCTTGGGTATGAATTTATGAGAAATGCATGAGTTTTGGCATGCTTTTATAATGAATGAATAAAATGAGAATGCTTATTAGCATGTATATTTGATGTATGCAAGTTTGATTGAGAAATGAATGAGATTTGATTGAGTTTGAGCGGGATTTTCTGGGTTTCTAGACGTATTTATAGAATCTGAGTTGAGCACACGCCTGTGCACCCAAGGGTATATACCCGTGTGGCCTCAATTCTATATGAGACACGGCCTTGCATGGCACCCGTGTGTATATAAAAATCTAGACACACGTCTGTGTACCCAAGTACACATACCCATGTGTCTGATCCCAATTTTACACGCCCATGTAGGTAAGACATGAGATGGTGTTGAGGCAGTTACATGCCAGTGTAGTGTGATACACGCCCGTGTGCCAAGCTTTTGTATGCCCGTGTATTTGTACCACATGCCCGTGTAACCAACCAAATTTAATAAATGTTTGTTAAAATTTTCTAAAAGCTAGCATGATCAAGGGCACGACTTAAACACAGTCTCGTGTTCCTTGACACACGCCCGTGTGTCAAGCATAGCACGCCCGTGTGCCTTATGAAAACTAGAGAGAAGATTCTAAAGCATGTATTAAGCAAAGATAAGACATCCTAAGCAAATTCTAAGCATGAGAAACATAAGAATAACAAGATATAACATCATATCATGCATGATTATCAAACATTAAGCATGACATGCCACATGAAATATTTTCAGAAAGGGATCTAAGGATCCAAAAGTATGATTTAAAAGTATAGATATACAATGTTCCAGACATCAGTTAAGGGTAGATACGAAGAGGCACCTATGAGTTTGCACACTCGCTAGAAAGGGAAACCATTGTCTACTAAAGAGGACATGATCGTGCACTAGTAGTTTTATCATAGGTTTAAGCTCACACGGCCAAGGTGTCAAATCTCTGTGTTTATTAGCCTGGCCAGCATAGCAAAGATATTTTCAGAGACAGTATTTTCTGATACATATTCTAGTTTATATTATATATATATATAAAGATCTTCAGATCAAAGTTTTATATTAGAAAGAGATTTTAGGAAAAGAAAGAGTTTTCAAAAAATCAGGCCTGAAGGGCAAAGTTTTATAACTAATGAGATTTACATGACATCAGAGCATGCATATCATGTCATGTACAATATTTATGAGAAACAGATGAGACAAAAGCAAAGCATAAATCATAAAACAAATGAAACCTCTGAAATCAAGTAATAAAGAAGTAAAGAAATAAGAGATAAAAAAATGAATAAGAAAATTGTAAAGTAGAGAACAGTGAGGTTTGAGATCAGCTTGTGCTCGATGACCTGTCTGTGAGAGAGATAGGAAATGCTTATTGAGTGATTTGTCACTTACCCCCTTTCCCTTCCTTTCTCTTTTATAGGTTAGTGAGTTGGGGACTAAGTTGTAGCGATGCAGCTATCAGGTTTTGGGGACATAGCTCAGCGGCTAATAGCATGTGTTGGCTTACGTGCTTTGATGGCATTTTCTTCATGTATTTATGTGTGTGTATTATACTATAGTATACACTGTATGATGATAACATATTTTATACATGAGCAACTTAGGAATTTCGAAAAAAGTTATTATTCTATTAATTAGCTATAATATTTATGTTTTTCACTTTCGTATTCAGATTTTTAAATTATTTTGAGTAGTAGTGGTTTCCTTTTCCTTAGGGGTTTCCATCATAGGCATATTTTTAGTATATTAATAATATATATATTTATATATATTTTAAACAGCTGCGCACAGTAGGCTTGTGGCAGGGGTCATTACATGCATAGAGTCTATCTTTGTACTACAACAGGACATGTGAAACAGCTATAAGTGTTCCACCCAGATAAATTACCATTAGCTAAAAAATCATTTATGGTCCATAAAATAGTTGCATGCAATTGAAAATTTTCTTTGGATAAAGCATTAAAAGTTTCCACCCTACCTTCTATAAATCTTTCAGGTCCTCTATCAAAGGTTGCATGTAAACATTAGTATCAAACTAGGCCTGGAAGGACTAGGAATTAACAATAAAAGTATGTAAAATTGTTGTTTCATGCAAAAATATAGTGGTAAGTTGCAAGGAAGTAAAATAATCAACCATGTGCTATAAGTACTTTACATAGTACCAAACAGGTTGAAACCGTTACTTGCTAAACCCAATCTAACATTATATAGTTCTTAAGCGAATTTAGGATAGCTCGAGTCAAAATTTCCATGCTTCAAAATTAACTAAATGTCTTATAATTTCATCTTTAGTACGGTGGTTTTCATGCCATGTCAGCAACTGTGAAGTTTTTGGGAACATGAATAATCGTTAAAGTCTTGATTTTATAAGAAAATACCACAACACCTTCGATGAAATTTCCTTTTTCTTGACAAAATTAAAACATCCTATGCCACTCCATGAATCAATCTTAGAAGTTATCCAATGAGACACCTGACAAACTAAACATACCTCATCAAAAGCTTTTTTTTCCCTAAAATAGCATACAATAATTAGGACAAACATCGATTTTAACATACGTATGTCGTAAGGCATCAATAATCTTTTTGGTTTCATGGAAAAAATTTGGTAATGTCTTACCCTTTGAAAAAACATCTTTTAAAAGCTTAATTAAAGCATCAACTGATTCATTAGACCTATTATAACGATATTTTAAATTACAAAGATGCAAAATGAAGGGCAGTTTAGTAAATTTCTCACACCTTAGATATAATTCTTCCTTGGCATCTTCCATTGATTTTCTCAAGTCTTTCCCTTGTCCAACAAAGTGCATATTCTATCCAAATATCCCAAAAACATTATATAACATTTCTGTCATATCATTATCTGTAGTCATTTATTGTTGTACTTATACATCTGGGCTAGATCTCCGTGGAACCATAGATTCACCGTGACAAAACCAAATAGTATACCTTACCATAAAACCATGAACCACTAAATGATCATATAATTCTATCCAATTTTTATGGTAGTAATTGACATACTTTTTATAAGGACATGAAACCTTATTAGTATTTGATTTACCTCGAAAAGCAAAATCAAGGAAGCTATTCAATCCCTCAAGAAATTCTACAGTAGTTATATCAAAACTCATCCATCTTCTACACTTGTGACTATCCATGATGACATATTAACAATAGTAAGTAATGAAAAAGTTAGATCAATCCTACCATGTAGCATCAATTAGTTATATTAGTTATACTATCTTTTAAACCACTAATACCATTTACCTTATAAAGTTGGCATTAGGATTAAATTCAATTTGAGTTTTCGAGTCTTAGGATTAATTATTGATATAAATATTTAAGCTCAAATAAGTTTGAATAAAATCTAAAACAAATGATTTTCGAGTTAAATTTGAATTTCAACTTGTTAATTTCTAGCCAGTTTTAGGTTGTCTCTTTTAAATTTGAATGGATTTCAAATTTAATCTAATTTAGACTCGATTTGAATCAAATGAATCCTAAGTATATGCAGATTAGGAACTATTATTTTTCCAACGTAGAAATAAAAAGGTTACAACAAAAACAAACCATAGTTCAATTAGCAATACAGTTTTAAACTTGTTTAAAAATCTGATAATACCAGGTATTCTAGGCACCAAAGAAAAGGAAAAATTCATGGAGGACCCCATATTAAATGGTGACAAAAGGCTCTTCGAATTCAGAAATGTGTTGGAAATATAACTTTAGGTTCACTTAATGTGAGGAGAACTGCAAGGAACTTTTATTGATTTTTTAACTATAATTTTCACTCAAAATGTAATAATATCAAAAAATAGATAATTATGAAGGGATATTTGTAGTTTATAAATTTAATAAATGGGACGGGTTGTTTCGCTAATCTTTGGTAAAAGATATGTGTTTAATTGAATTAAAAGCACAATGATAAAAAAAATATTGATATGGAAACATGAGAAAAATATGAGGTTATAGTTTGGAGAGTGAATGATTGCATTACCATATTCACTTATAATACAGGGAATAGTCATGATTAGGATTAAAGAAAGATAACATTAATTAATTTCTTCCTAATCGTTCTTACATTATTTGATCTTTCCAATTGTGTAATTCAATTTCTTCCCAAGTTTATTATGTTAAATCTCTTTCACTCAATGTGTTACATATTTATGAATGCTTAATTTCCAAGGAAAAGAATAATTAAGCTTATAAGAAACTTTATGCAAATCTGAAGCTTTAATTGTAAAACTTAGGCAAAAGCAAAAGTTATCAAAAAATTATTTACATGAAAGGAATCTGTCATGAAATACTCCTTAAACAAAAACATACGAGCATGTTTTAAAAGTGTATTATGTACATGCAATATGTTTTAATGGTCATGATTAAAAGAGCAATTACAAGGCAAATTAAAGAGCCTTAATAATCATGATTTATAGCATATGCTTCCAAGGCCAAAGGATTCTCCATTTATTAGGCCAAAGAAATTTGTTGCCTAAAAGCAATTGAAAAATAAACAAAAGGGAAAAGCTTTTTGAACATACCATTCATGATTCCAAATACAAATCAAATTTTTAATAGTAAATTTAACTTTGGGTTAGAGAGGAAACCTTGTTAATTATTCTATAATAATAAAGCTTTATTATTATTATTATTAGAACACTTTAGTAACACATGGAAACCAACCCCCTAATCGGTGGGATTTCAATAATTTGCTAAGTATAAAGACTAAACATTTCATAAATTAATAAGATTTAACCTTTTTTGTGAAGAAAATGCAGAGATTTAGGTGAACTACTAGTTTTATCGAAAATGAGACTCTTAGATGACAAAGGCAACAAGATTCAAGCACCAGATGAAAAAGAAATAGGTAAAATCCATGAAAAAAACAAAAAAATTACAGGTAGACAATGACGACCTAGAGAAAGAAATCAGCTAAATGCGGTAGATAGAGAAAATAAAGAAGAGAAGAACATGCACTTTAAGTTAAAGCCAAGAGTTATACCAGCATTTTTAAATAGTTTTCAGCGACATTTTTAAAACGTTGGTAAAATTATCCATAGCAGCATAATTAGTAATATTTTCTTGAAACATTGCAAAAAATTACTCGTTAGTGATGTTTAAACGTTGCTAAAGGTCTTTTTTAGCGGCATTATTGTCATTCAATGGATTAAATGTTAGTTTAAATGGGCAATGGTGATATTTGCATAAACGTTGCTAATAAAATATCGCTAATTTCTATATATGTTGTAGTGAACATAATAAACATAATAACCAGCCAACATCAGCATTGTAGGACCCGCTGCCATGCGTACCCCTACTGCTGAATACTGGGGAGCTTTTATTAATAGTCTAGAAATACGGGTACACGCGATGGGAATCCTACAAAAATAAATTTCCTACTGTTGCTATACAATCTGAATACAAGCGGAAGCTGAAATACATAATGAGCCCATAATGGTGTTTTCATATATTTATAACTGTTTCTGTACAATCTGGATACATCTAAAAATATACAAAAGATACATATGACCCAACAAGTCCAAAACTGAAACTGTACAAACTGAAAACTGTGGTATGAGCCCTCTCCTGCTAGCCTCGGTCCACCCGCTCCTTGCAACAGCACGAACACCTGAAAAGGATGGAAGAAGGAGGGGGATGAGTGATAAAGATCACCCAGTAAGTGCTCCTTACTTCCCTCAAAACCCAAGCAAGCAACATGCAATCACAAACATACCTAGCCTTGGCCCTTTTCATACATATAGTCGTTTACTGGAATCTGAAACTGATTAATCTGATTATCTGAATCTCATTCATTTACTGATATCATTATTATTCATGTCATGATGTGTATGTCATGTTATGCTAACTGAAAACTGAAAATGACTGATGATGCATGCATCTGAATATCTAAATATCTGTATGTACCCAAAGGTACCTGTTGTGTTGATCAGTCTGATGAACATAGAGATTCGACATCCTGGCCATGTGGGCTGAACAGTCTAGTTACTAGCTAGAAAGCTAAATCTGAAATGCTGACGATCTGATTGGTGTCAGAAGGCTGAAATTGAAATGCTAACAATCTGACTGGTGTCAGAAAGCTGAATCCCACAGATGCCCCTTCGAGTTCACCTATACTCTTACCAGTACATCGGGTTCTGAATACTGAAATCTACTAAATTCGGATCCTTTGATCCTCTCTGAAGCTACATGTCATGCTATGGTATGCATATACAACTTTATTAACTGAATTTCTGATGATCTGATGCTTATTTGGCATTTAAACTGAATTCCCATTGCTTTATTAATTAATTTATGAAAAACTGTAGCTACACGGGCTTGTGGGCAAGGCACACGGGCGTGCATGACTCACACACGGGCGTGCATGGCTAAGGCACACAAGCGTGTGCCTAGACGCACGGGGCCGTGTGATGGCCATACAGTTGGTCGTGCGTGCTTCTGGAATTCTGGGCATGTTTCACTGAAAATGCTTACAGACGGCCGTGTCCCTCAGGACACACGGGCGTGTGTCTGTAATTATGGCCATGCACATAGCGTGCACACAGCGTGTGTTTGGAAAAACAAAGGCACATGGTCGTGCGTCTTGTTCTTCAACAGGAACACCCGTCTGAAAATGCATAATTCACCAACCAATTCACAATCAATTTCAATTTAACTTCTAACACACATTCCCAGCACTTCAAATATCACATTTCAAGCATCCATTTCCACATGCATCAATCATCATGGATTCTACCATGGAAGCATCTCTATTCTCTCACTAAACCATACATAATCAACATGCATGATTCAAGGGTGGAAATTTATCATCTAATTCAACATGCAACAACATACAAACATACCCAAAGCTCATCCACATGCCATAGATTTATCCAAGCAGCATAAACCATCAAAACATGCTGGAAAAACTCAAGGAGAAGTAAACGAACACTTACCTCGTGCCATTGCCTTTGGAAGTTTTCTCTTAAGCTAATCTCTTGGCTCTCTAACTTGATCGGGAGCTGCTGCTGGCTGGATTTCCTCTCTAAGATTGGGAGGAACTGAAACAAGGAAGAAGATTTTGCTAAAATAGAAGGTTGGGTGAGAAAAAGACTTAAATTTCTCTCGGCTCTCTTTTATATAAGCACTTGCACGGGCGTGCAAGGCAGATGCACAGGCGTGCATATGGGAAAATGAAGATTATTCATTTCCTGCGTACTCGCATGATCGAATCCTCCCTAAAGGAATTATACGAAAGCTACACAGGCTCTAGAAACTTACTAACTCACCCCTGAATTCTTCTAGACTTTCAATCTATTTCTGGATTTCGTTTCTAACCCTAAAACTCTTCCCCTAAGGGCTTTTTTTGAATCTAAGATGCTACAAGCATTCCATTCAATTCATATATTACTCAAACTCATACTAAAGTAATCAACCAAAATTGACATTCAATGCTAATTTTATGTTACTCAAACTGAACTCCAATACAAGAAACATAATAAACACTCCATGTGATCATTTTATTATAAAAGTTACATAAAAAAATTGAATAATACATTAGGGTAGTGGAGGAAGTGTAGAAATATATCCAAATAGAATACAAGCATTTTAAAAAAGTCTCATAATTTATCATATACAAACTTACTCATTTTCATTTGATGACTAACGATTACTAAATTGATGGGGCATTTGTAACAAACAAAGGGCAAATTATATATTAATTATCATTTAATTATTTCATTTAAATGAAAGTATTATATGAAAATATCCTACATGTGTTACCTCTTCACTAGTTCATTGATTATCTTCAGTAGATGGTATGCCAAAAGATGACATAATCATAGATAACTGAAATTTCAATATATTTATATTGTTACTATGATGTTCCTCTATTTTTCTTAATCAATCTTCTAATTGTTCTACTCTTTAATTGATGCAACTATCTATCCTTGAAAGGCCTTCTACGTGATAAGAATATGATGATGATATCTTTAATCTAGTGGGAGTGGGATCTAATCCTAACCTATGAAAACCTAACTATGTCTTTTTGGTCCCATCACTTGTACATGTACATCATCCTTTATATTAGCAACATTCATATAAAATTCTTGTGCATGATTTTGAAGCTTATTCATCTTTTCTTGAATTAGTTCCTGAACTCAATATATAAAGCAAAATATTATTGATTGAACTTTATTTGTCTTAAAACAAGAGATGAAGTAATAATTCCTTTTATTTAAGAATAAAATTTAGGAAAATTACTCAATATTACAAAGAAAAATAAGTAAACCTATAATTTTTTACGTAGAGTCTTGATCAATTAGTCCTCCATCTTTATAGCTCTTATAGGTTGCTATAGAAATTTTGGCTTATAACAACTCTTCTCTGTTAGTTGTTTGTCCATTATAATAAAAAAGATACACTAGTTGTAGTATTGCATATAATACTATTGTCATCAATTAATAATTGCAAATCAACTTATTATTTCATCCATTAACCATGTAATTCTGTTTGTGCCTCTAATAATGTAAAGAATCCCTGCTATATATCATTGTAATACTTAATATTTAATTATTATTACTAATATTCACTATACAAAACATTTTTGATATATAACAAGAATCCTTAAAAACTATTGCTAATTTGAAAACTATGCAGTGTATGGAAGCTATAAACAAAATGTGATAGGATGCTAAAACCCACTGTATAGTATCCTAAAGAAAAGCTCATATAATAGATCCTATTACATTAATGAATACTAAAAATATATATGATACTATACATTTATGCTTGAGCAATACAAAGTATGCAAGCTAACATGCTATCTTTTGAAAACTAAATATATACATATACATATACATATATTTATACATACATGTGTGTGTATATATATATATATAACAATAAAAAACTTGGGTGATACCCACTCAAGCTGTATCCCACTCTGTAGCCATATTGTACTTTAGCTCAACTCCCTAAAACATAAACTATGAGAAAGAAAATTGAAGGGAATAAGTGACAAGTCACTTACCAAGTATCTCTTATCTTTACCATAAGATAAATTCTACTCTGATCTACCACTGGTTAGTCACTAAACTGGAGAACTTAACCAAGTTTCTAACTAGCCTAATAGCTTATTTTACTCTAGTTCATCTTATTCTCTACTTTCTTTCTTATTTGGATTCTCAACCAAGGATATTTCTAAACTCTTTTTTTTACTCATTATATTTGTTAATTAATCTTTTTCTAATTACTTCCCTTGGCTTATCATATACTTTGATTAGTTTATCCTTAGTTTTTCTTTATTCTATCTATATTATTCAACTACTTATTTGATTTCTAGCCTGGTAGACTCTGCTTAGTCTATTATTGTCTGATTATATATCTGAAAGACTCAACTTAATTCATTACTGGTCTTATAAAATTATCCTTTTCTAGTTTATCTTACTATTTGATTTCTACTTCATACTTTGCCATATTTACATATATAGGTATATGTGTACAACTTAATATGAAAAGGATGTAACTAAATGTGTATAATCTCTTTTCTGATATTCATTATTCTCTTCATCTCTTATTTAATATCAAGAAACTTAGGTACCCTTGGCTCATTTGGAGTCCTAACTAAATTTTGTTATGCTTATACTTAAGATGTATGTTATGTAGGTAAGTTTATCTAAGGTTCTGCTTCTTTTTTATCTCTAAAAGCAATACATACATACATACATACATACATACATACATATATATAAATATGTATATATCCTTTCTATAGTACTCATGACTGATTAGAAGTATTCATCTAAATTCTTATCTCATTATGTAATTGATCTTGTTACTTATTATAAATTCTTTGCTTTGCTAATTCTCATGCTATGTATGACATGATGTAAAGGATACTGAATCATGTATAATCATGCTAAAAATCATGTATAGACTTTTAGGCCTACTTTTTGAAAAATATCCTTCTAAAACTACTTCTTAAGATACTGTTGAAATCTGAAGATCTTAAAATACTAAAAAACTAAGTAAAAACTATATTTGAAATCTTTATGTAACCAAAGATAACTATTCTGTTACGTAAACTGATGAATACAAGGATTCAACACCTTAACCATGTGAGTTTGAATATCTTGACACTTGATTAAGAAACTAAAATCTGATAGTTGATGCATACCAGTGTATATATGTAATTATAACGGACACTGGTTCCCTCTCTAGCAACCGTGCAACTCATAAGTGTCCTCTCATATCCAACCCTAAAATAATGTTTGGATTATCATATTTTTACTCTAAAAACATATGAATATAGATTACATTTTGGCATGTCATGTCATGTAATGCTTATCATGGATGATATCTTATTATTTCCTTTTCACTGTTTACATTTAATATAGCTATATAGTTTTTATAGTTCTGTTTAGCACATGTCTTATTGAAACTCCTATTTCATTACCTTATTAAGCTTATAAATAAATTTTGCATAAACTGTTTTATGTTCTGATGTAGCGTTGCTAGCTTTCTATTCTATATTATAAGTGTTTCTGTGTAAACTGTTTTATGTTCTCTTATATATCTTTTTTTTTTTTTTTTTTTGCTTAATAACCATTTCTATTTCTATTGACTAATCATAATCTATCAATTATTAATGTTAATTTTAGGCTGTTATTGAGTTTCTCATACTTATATGAGTTTAAAAGTATGATTTTGGAAAAGTATTTTAACTTACTGTTTTCTACTCTTTGTTTGAAGGTTTGTTTTCTCATAATTTTCTATGTCTCTTTCTCCCTATTGTTTTCTTATTTTTAATTTTTTAATTCTTTTTATAATATTCTACTAAAATGCTTAATATATATAATATATAGATTCTCTTACTAGAGATGTTTTGTCTATCTTAAGAATTCTCTAACTTTCACTAGGAGAATGAGTGTGTACCCTCAAACATATGGTTGTCCATGAACTGCACAATTGTGTGTCTGGTCTTGTAAGAGAAAATGCAAGCTTCTAGAAGAATTCTAGCAAATTTTTGATTTACTGTATGTGTATGATAATGACTCTAGTTGTACGGTTGTGACCCTTTATAAATCCAGTCATGCATACTTTGTGTGCATGATTGTGACTTTGTAAAAGCATGATTGTATGGGTGTGTATCTATCCTTGTTTCAACAAACCATAGTTGAAACACACAAAATTCAAACCAAACTCCACCCAAATCTTTATCAATCCTTAAATTAACTTATTCTAGCATATACTTATGCAAAATACATCACCATACTCATATTTTCCCAATCAATAATAGCCAAATCGAACCTAATCTACTTCTAAACTCTTAAAACACAACATACAACACATAACACATACATATTCTTTAAGCATGCTTTTACCTCCGAAAGTCTTAATGTCTAACATCTTATCATATCATCCTATTGCTTAAGCTCAAAATATGCTTCTTATCTCATCCAATCACCCAAATCAAAGAAATACACTGTAAAATAAATAGGGAAATAGGAAGGAAGTAAGGAAATGCTTACCTAGAACTACTAACATTTTCAATCTCTCTAACTTTGGTTGAATCCTAACTAATTGGCTGCTCCTAGTTGATCTCTCTTTGATTTAACATTAGGTTTGAGATAGGAAGAAAAAGAAAAAATGGATAAGCTTATCCTAATTAGAAGAAAATCTGGTTTGTATATAGTGGCTCCATGTGATACATGAAATCATGTATGTTTAACAATGTTGTTTATGCCTGTTAGCAGTTAATAATAGTTGAGAACATAAAAGAAAAATGACTAAAAAGGGCATTAAACCTTAAGTGAGCTTATTTGACCAATATTGTTGAATAGGGGTAAAATAGTCTTTTTACAAAGAATTAGAGGTTAGAACGAAAATTAAAATAAAAGGGTACAAAATAGTTTATATGTTTGGCAAGGTTCTTTTGGTAAAGTGTCAAGAAGACGTCAAGGTCATTTTGTACAAGATGAGGGGTAAAATGGTAACCTTAATAAAAAAGTTTTTTTTTTAAAAAGGCACGCAAACATTACCTTTCCTCTTTCACATTTTCTAGTTAATTAAAATTACAAGAATGGGTTGGTTGTGATGAAATTAAGAAATAAAGGTAAGGGCATTTTGGTCACTTAAAAATTTGGCATTAAATACAAGAGATAAATATGTATAAAGGTGGTCTTACTTTTCTTCCTGTAGCCAAACCTTCACCCTCTTATTCTTACCGTTTTTGCTTCATTTGAGTTAAATTCAAGGCAAAGCAATGAGTTTCTAAGAGAATTTTTAGAGAAAAATGGAAGAAATTAGTTAATCTTCTTAAATAAGGTAAGAATTTCAAGGAAGTTGATATAATTGTGCATGAGTTTATAATTTCATATTCTTTAATGGTGCTTTTAGGTGGGTGAAAATAAAAAAGGCGGTGAAAAAGGAAAAAAACAAGAATAATCAAAGCAGGGAAATAGTTTAGTCATAGAGTATTCGACAAAATTTAACTCTTTAGCAAGGTTTGCCTTTGGTATGGTAAGTACACCTAGATTGAAGATAAATAAGTTCTTACATAGGCTTAGACAAAAGTTGGCTTTGATTGTTATAGCAGGAGCTTAACCTTTATAGAAATATAATGAGGTCTTAGCACGAGCTTTGAGATTAAAGTTTTATGTAAGACTAATACCTTGTAGTACAATTACAGTTGGTGGCTCTAGTGTCTCTACTTCATCAGTTTCACACAGTGGATTAAACACTGCAGGTACCAGGATAGTAAGAATAAAAGAAAATTTTAGAATAAGGGTAATAGAAAAGAGTGGAAAGGTAAGAAGTAAAGGTCTCCTCCTTAGTGCCAGAAATGTAGGAGGTCACATTCAGGTGAGTGCTTATTTGTAATGGGGCAACATGTATTCTACCAATTGTAATAGTCAGGACATTTAGCTAGAGATTGTAAAGCTTCTTTGACCCCAACCTTTGCTTAGACACTCACTACCTAAACAGTTAAAGGTGCTACTACATGGGTATACACAATAAAAGAAGTTGGGTCACATCCTAGTAGAGTCATCTAGGCCATTAAAATAGAGTTATTAGATGAGGAAAGTGTAATGAATGATCAAGTCTTGAGAAGAGAGTCAATGACTATGAAAAAAAGAGAGCTAAGTGTCAATTTAATTTTCTTTAATATGCCAGATTTTGATGTGATACTAGATATGAATTTTCTAGAAAGATACATTGTAAAGATAGATTGTCGAAAGAAAAAAGCCAAATTCAATTTAGATAATGCTAATAATTTTGTTTTTGAAGAGGTCATCAAATCATCACTATGATTAATAGTATCAAAGCTAGAAAATTGATGAGAAAAGGGTGCATAAGATATTCAGCTCATATGGTATATAAAAATAAATCATAGAAATTAGATATAAATGAGGTGCTTATAGAGAGGGAGTTTCCATATGTATCTCTTAATGATTTACCTAAGTTAGTGCTAGAGAGAAAGTTAGAGTTTAGTATAAAGTTAGCTCCTAGTGCTACATCCATCTCAAAAGCTCCATATTGTATGACTCTAGCTGAACTCTAAGAATTAAATAAACAATTACAAGGGCTTTTAAACAAAGGATTTATACGACCTAGTCATTCTCCTTAGGGTGCACCTACACTATTTGTTAAGAAGAAGAACGACTTCTTCCATATGTGTGTTAACTATAGAGAGTTAAATAAGGTGATAATAAAGAATAAATATCCACTACCTCGTATTGATGATTTATTTGACTAACTCAAAGGAGCTAACATGTTCTCCAAGATTGACTTAAGATCAGGATACCATAAGGTAAAGATTGTAGAATAGGATATATCAAAGATAACTTTCAGGACTAGATATGGGCATTATGAATTTGTGGTAATGCCTTTTGGTTTGACAAATGCCCCTGCGGTTTTTATAGATTTGATGAACAGGGTGTTCCATGATTGTCTCGAAAATTTTGTTATGGTTGATTTACTCTAAGACTAGAGATGAGCATGAAAAACATTTAAGGTTCATATTACAGCGACTGTGAGAAAAGAAGTTGTATGCCAAATTCACCAAGTGTGAGTTCTAGTTGGATAAAGTAGTATTTTTGGGCCATATCGTATCTAATGAGGGTATATCAGTGGATCCTAGTAAGATAGAAGCAATTCTTAAGTGGTAGAGGCCTAAATTAGTGAAAAAGATTTGTAGTTTCTTAATATAGACGTTTTATGGAGGGTTTTGCCTGATTGGCTAGACTACTTACTATTCTTACTAAATAAGGAACTTCTTACCAGTAGACAGATGTATGTGAAATGAGTTTCTAAAAATTAAAAAGGTGGTTAATAACAGCTTCTATTCTAGTATTACCATAGAAAGGTGTAGATTACAATATTTACTATGATGCCTCCTATCAAGGTTTATGTGCAATTTTAATGCATTCAGGTAAAGTTATTGGTTATGCATCTTGCCAGTTAAAAGATTATGAGATGCGATATCCCACCCATGATCTAGAGCTTACAGTTATGGTTTTTACTCTAAAAATATGGAGACCTTACTTATATGGGATTTGAAGCAATATCTACACAAACCATAATAGTTTAAAGTATTATTTTATAAAGATTTAAACATACGACAGAGAAGGTGGTTAAAATTGATTGACGACTATGATTATGATATCAAATATCAACCAGGTAAAACTAATATGGTAGCCGATGCTTTGAGTAGAAAAGTGGTCATATCTCAACTCACAATCCAAAAAGAATTACAAAAAGAGTTTCCTAGCAAACAAATTGACATTATGATTGATAGCGTAGCTAGATTAGAAGTTAAGACTGCTCTTCTAAAGAAAATTAAAGAAAAACAAGCAACTGATCATTTGTGCCAGAAGGTTAAACAACAAAATTTAGATAGTCAAGAGATAGAGTTTCAAGTAGTTAATGGTGTACTTCGATTTAGAGATCGTGTATGTATTCCCCAAGATTCAGAGACGAGAAAGAAAATTTTAAGCAAGGCTCATGATACACTTTACACTGCCCATCCTAGGGGAGTAAAGATGTATCAAGATTTGAAGAAAAACTATTAGTGGATCGAGATAAAGAAAGATATTGGGGATTATGTGGCTTATTGTTTAATATATCAAAAAGTCAAAGTTGAGCATTAGAGACCATCAAGACTACTTCAGTCACACAAAATACTAGAATATAGGTGAGAAGATATCTTAATAGATTTCATCATTGGTATTCCTTGGATATAAGAAGGATATAATGCATTATAGGTGATAATTGATCGTTTGACTAAATCAACACATTCTATTCTAGTAAAAGATAGTACCATATCAAATCAAGGCTAAATTTATGTAAGAGAAATAGTTAAGCTCCATGGGTTGCCCAAGACTATTATGTTAGACAGAGGTTCTAGATTTATTTCAACATTCTGCGGTAGTTTACAAAGAGCATTAGGTACCCAATTAGCTTTTAGTATGACATATCACTCACAAATAAATAGCTAGACTAAAAGACTTATTCAGATACTAGAAGATATGTTGAGAGCATGTTGTATGGATTATAGATCAAGTTGGCATGAGATCCTTCCTTTTATAGAGTTTGCTTATAATAATAGAGCAAAGAACGTCTTATGATGAAACAAACTTCAAAAAAATGTAAATAGAGCAAAGAACCATATGAAAATAAAGTAGACCACGTAGAAGCCCATGCACTCGCTCGTGTGTCTAGCCTATGTGCTCTTTTTTCTTATAAGTATGCTTGTGCATATGGTCGTGTGACCATTTGTGTACTCTTCTAGCCTTAATGCATGACTCTAGCACACACCTATGCATCCAACCATGTAATCGCTTTACTCATATACATGTGCAAGTACATGACTATGCTCTCCCCTATGCATAGCATTAGACTTTTGTAACAATTCTATATAAATTACCCATTGTATCTTTTTTTATCTAAATTACATTAAGGGTATTTTTATCAATTCTTTAATCTTGCAAGACATATATTTAAGTGTCAGTTTATTCCATGTAAGAAATTTTTTTGAAATTGAATATTAAGATAAATTCTCTTCAAAGCTTGTATGCTTTGTTTTGATTCTCCTAGATACTTGGTTTTAGGATTATCTTTTTTCTTTTTATCTTTTCATCTTGTAAGGAAAGTTTGGTAGAGAGAACTCAAGTTGGTGGATGACTTTTCCTTTAAGCTTGATATCTTCCTTGCATTAGTTTAATCTCAAGTAAGTGTTTGTATGATTATGAGTGTGTGTGTGGTCTACTCTCATGTTTACATTTCTACCCTTGGAAAATTGCATGTTTGCTATGTGTTGAGGCATTGCATATTGGTGGTACATCCTTAGGAAGGTGATTATTGATCACAAGATTTCTTGTTTTTTCTTTGCTTCTTTTTATAACCTTTTTTTTTTTTAACCTTATTTATTTCCTCCCAAAAAATTTTTTTCAATAATGTTTTAGGGATGGTAATGATAAGGCTTTTCTTCTTGATAAACGTTATTCAAATAATGAGTTTATCTAAGATAACAATGACATAAACTAGATAATTTTGTCATCCATTAGAGGTTTATCAACGTATATAAAATGGGTGCCATTAGTCTATCCTTCTGATACAACATATGAAGCTATAAAGATTAGTTTAAACAGTAATTTCACCTTAAATGACTATACATAGAATGACTATTGGAACTATTTATGCTGTCATATAAGGAAAATTGCTTCACCCATTGTGATGGTATTTTGTAGGTGTGTCATATGGGTGCTCTACTATAGGTTAAGATATAGGTTTTAGGGTTATAATACGTATCATATCCTAAAATTACCTTTTGGGTCTTTTTTTTTTTTCTTGCTCTAACTTTTGTCTAGAGTACCCTTTCTAAGTTTGCCCTCTAGGAAGTTTTCTCTTACGCAAAGTATTTCTTAAAACAGTCAATATTGATTAGTTCTATGAACTGATTTCCATCAAATTTTGTTAGTTACATTACCTTTTCAGATAAGATTCTTTTGATTATATATGGCCTTCCTAATTTGGTTTGAATTTACCTTTGGGATCTCATTGATTATTCCTCAATTATTTGAGCACTAAGTCCTCTTTTTTGAGGTTTTTGCTTTTTACCTTCTTATAAAATGCTTAAGCAATTCTTCTTTGATAATTTTATCTGTGATACTTTAATTTTAGTCTCTTTTCATCTTTGAACACCAATTCTTGATATCGATTCTTCACCTATTCTATTTAGAGATTTTTAGCTTTTATCCTTGCTCTCAAAGATTTGACTTAAGTTTCTATAGGTAACACTAGTTTAATTTTGTATGCCTATAGTGTCAAGTACAATTTGTTTACCCAATCTCGATATCTACCTATCATATTTCATGGAGTGGTCTTAGTATTCTTACTTGTAGCTTCCACCACTCTATTCGTTTGAGGATAATATGGTGAGGACTTATGGTGTTTGATTTGATGCTTACTAAACAATTTCTTTACTACTCCTTTAAACTAGATTTTATTATTAATGACCATTTTTTAGGAACCTTATATTGACTAACGATCTAATATATATTAAATCTAACCATTTACTTTGATTCATTATTCTTAAAGAACCATGCTTTTACCTATTTGGTGAAATAGCCAATAACCATTCTATGTATTCGTGTCTATTAGATATTATTGCTGAGATCTTATTAATAATATCTATTCCTTAGATGGAGAATAGCCAAGGTGCCATCATGATGAATAACTTATATGATAATATATGGTTGAGTCGGCAGGTATTTGACACAATTGGCATTTCTTTATAAACATTACATAATCTCCCTTTATCATCAGCTAAAAGTACCTTGGCAAACTATTTTCTTAGCTAGATTTTTTCCTTTCATGTAAGGCCCACATACCCTAGCATGTGTTTCTTCCATCAATTATTTTGCTTGCTCTAAGTTGACATAATGTAAATGACTTATATGATAGGATCTTCCATAAAACTGCCTGTCAATTAAAAGATACTGTAGTGTCATTCTTCTCAAGGCATTTCATGTGGTTTTATCCATCTTTTCTTAATAACTTCCATATTTCAAATACTATTTTTATATTCACAATGTCTGGCTAATAATAATACCTTTTGCTATTGGTTATCATATCTTTTATCTCATGATAAAGAATGAGAACCAGAATGACTACTATTAGCTATAAAGTCATCTTTTATAGAGTAGCCTATGTAAGAAGTAATAAAGCTAAGGTGGAAGCTAACTAGTTTTCTTCTCTTGCCATATGTCAAAATTGTACAATCTTGAAATTAGGAATTATCTTTCACATTTGACTGCCCATTCATTTCATCCTTACTTTATAATTAGGTTAGAGTCCCTAACACTTCTATATTGTTTTCCCTAATTGATACAAGACTTTCCAACCTAAAAATACAAATTTTATATTATATCATTTTGTTAGTAACTATGAAATCTAATCTCTAAGTTAAGAGTATTTATTCTCCTCGAGCTATCATCAAAACTACACTTATTCTTGTTCTGTTCTTATTAATAACCCTATCAAAATACATTTGCCACTTAGCTATCTCTAAAACTTCTATCTTTTCACTTGTTAATGGAAAAACTAGTCAAATTTTTAATATTACTATTAAAGTTTATGAGTATATGAAATTGAAACTGTAAAGGAAAGAGTCAATTTTAACTTTTTAAATCAGAATCTTATCGAATAAGAGGAATGTAGGATAAGCCCTTGTGTACTCTATCTCCTTATGAGTTAGAAAATAATGCTTTAGCTTTTTTTATAGGCCATACCATTGCCAAAAAAGTCTCCTCATTCTTAGAGTATTTCAGTTATATATGTTGTAGACATTTATATCACTTTCTTTGTTCTTTTCTCATCATTCTATGCTAACACCACTATGATGGATCCTCAACTGACATGTATAGGAGTAAGGGTTCCCTAAGCCTTGGTAAGACCAATACCAATAGATTCTTTAGATACTTTTTGACTTTTTAAAATGTTTTTTTGACATTATTTATCCCATTTCATTGATTGGTTCTTCTTAAACAACTTGAATAGCCTTAATTTTGTATAAGTCCAACTTTATTCCTCTTTAGCTAACCATATGACCTAACACTTTTTTTGATGTGACCTTAAAGACACATTTCTTCATATTCAAGTGAAACTTATAGGTAAGAATTTTTCTAGATTCTCAAAATAGTATTCTTATTTATTAGACTTGATAATCACAACATCCGCATACATTTCTATATCCTTGTAAATAATATCATGGAATATGGTGGTAGCCGTTCTCTGGTAGGTAGCTTTTACATTCTTCAAACTGAAAGGCATTACCTTATAACAATAGGTTCCTTACTCTGTAATAAATGATATCTTTAACTTATCTTGTTTGACCGTCAAAATCTAATTATAACTAGGATAATCATCAATAATGAATATTATGGCACTTCATGCTATGTTATTTACTAGTAAGTTAATATGTGGCAATAGAAAGACATCCTTGGGACATGTTTTGTTTAACTTGCTATATTTAACACATATTATAATCCTCCTATCTTTCTTTAGTATTGGCACTATATTCACAAGCTAATTTGTATATTCTGCCACTTCTAAAAACTTTATTGTTATTTGCTTCTTGACTTCTTCCTTGATCTTTTGACTCTATTGTTCCCTTAATCTCCTTATCTTCTATTTGATAGGGTTAACATTTGGGTAAGTAAGGAAGAAATGTTATACAATGTCTCTACCAATTCTTAGCATGTCCTTATAGGTCCAAGCAAAGATTTCTCCATATTTTCTAAATATTTTAGTAAACGTCCTTTTTTCCTCAGGAGTGACACCTTTTTTTTGGTATATAAAGTATTATAAACAAAGATCAAAGATATAACCTAAGCTAAGCTAACCCAAGTAAGCTAAATAAAAAAAAAAAAAAACAAAGAAACTCCATATAACCAAACAAACCTTAGAAAACACTTTCTTATAAACCTATCTAGGTTCCTATAAAGATAGGTGTTTCCACATATGGTAAGTTCTACCAATTTAGGTAGGTAAAGTTTCTTAAAAAATGGTGATTAGCTTGGAGTTCTTTGTTGGGAGCTTCATTCAATATCGTCTCTTACTCTTTAAGTATGAGGATGCCAACTTTCTTGACAGGTCAAAAGTTCAACTTTGGTGGGGTAATCCTATCATTTGTTCTTATATTAAGGTCATTTTTTATCTTAGCACATAGTTATCTCTCATAGTAAAAGAAATTGATTGCATTTGCTAACAACTTAGTGGAAGCCTTTATTAATTTTAAATTCTCACTTCAAAAAAAGATTTTATAAAGCCCTTTTTATTCTTATTCCTTCTTGTTTGCTCATCTTTAATATATTCAAGCCTGTTATAATATTTCTACTACTTGTAACCGAGCAATGTTATGATGCCTTTCTTAGCCTTATGTTAGGAATATATTTTTCTTCCTTATCATATTAACAATGATTGAGCTAATTTTTCCAAACTCTATCATGCTCATTTTCAATCCCCCTAACAAGAGTGGCTTGCTCCATAAGGCCAACATTTTAAAATCATCCTTAGTGTGGATAGTTACTACTTTACCGTTATAAGGGAATTTGATTTTCTAGTTTAGCATAAAGGGAACTCATCCCAAGGGATATAACCAACTCATTCTTAATAGCAGTAAGAATAAAGACTTCATATTGATTACCAAAAACTCAACCTTAGATAATATCAACCCTATTATTACTATAGTAGTAAAAGTACCTACAACCTCCCTTTTACTTGAGACTTATACCTTAATCGCGATGCCTAATGATTGGAGATCAGTTATTGTTTTCTGTAACTTGTGTAAGACTTTTAAAAGACATATATTGATAACTAAACCATCATCTACCATTATGAAGGAGCATTTATAATATCCCCAATGATAGCTTGAATATGGAGGGCTGTAGTGTGATTTTTGCCTTTAGCTAATAATTTTTTATCTGTAAAATATATCAGCGTTTCATTCTTAAAAGTTGCCATTCCCAACAACTCCTCGAAGGGAAATGAAGAAGATATATTCTTAGCTTCTGTAGTGAATTTCATTGCAAATCTGTGCTTTTTTTAATATATAATCATGTCCCAAACTATGACACTCACTTGGGTGCTTTCTTGTTGCTTTATTAGCCTATCATTCCCAAGCTCTACTATAACTTTGTCTTTCCTTCCCTTCTTTTATTCTATTTCTTTCCCATAATTAGGGCCACTTTTAGTGACAAGAGAAATCTTTTCTTTGCCTTCATTGCTTTATATGTTGATTGGGTATTTCTTGTGTAAACTAGCCTATTGTCAATGACTTTCACTTACTCCTCTCCTTTTCTAATCTTATAATATATAGCCTAAGTGGTAATTGAATCCCATGTTATGGTAATGGATTAAGCCTCACACTAAGGCACTTCTCAGGATCATTAATTCTTTGATTGCCTATAAGTTCTTAAATCTTATGCTTCAATCAGACAAAATTATTAGTGTCATGTCATTGGCACTGATAAAATTGGCAAAAACAAAATATGTTGAAATTTGGAGGTAATGGATTAGAAGGGGCCTTGGTGCTAATAGTTGTTGTAAATCTTTCTTTATTAACTTCTGAAAGAGTTTGGATAAAGGCATATCAAGTTGAGAGAATCTTTACTACACTATAGAACTCATGTCGATGGCTTTTTTTGTTCCTATATTTACACTAGTCCATTTGAAGCTTGTTAGCATTGATATATGAGATGATAGAGAGCTATCAAAAATTTAAATTATTTGACTTAAATAAATTTAGTGGGATTAGATATTTGAAACGTATCTTAGGTAATTCAGAACTATTATGAAGACTATTAAATCATTTAAGACTTAGATTATAGTTTTCTTTCCTTTATCCTAGAATGAATTACCAGCATATGGTATTATAACCTTAGCAAGGTTAAAAAAAATGATTGGTTTGAGTTAGCAAAAAAGTTTATACATCGGTATTCATACAATTCTACTTTTGATATGACTATTTGAGGCCTTAAGACTATTAAACTATGAAATAGTGAGATGTTCATTGAATTCTTGATACAATTGAAGGATAAGGCTAGTAAGATCTTTAAGCAGCTAACTAAAAAGGAAAAAGTTAGAACGATGATGAAGAACTTGTTAACTTTATACTATGATAATATTTGATTTTTCCTACTTTCAAATAGTTTGTATGATGTTAGGGTTTAGATTAGAGATGTGTTAGCAATCTACAAAAGTTAAACTTTCGAAAAAAATGATTACAACAGGGTACTATTGCCTTAAAATAAAGGAAAAGACCCTCTGCTTTCTCACTGTTTCTTATAATTATTCTACCATGTTAAAAAGCTCTCTACTTAGATGTAGACACTCCCACAGTAACTTCTTTTAGGTAGGCCTCCTTAATTTTTTTTAAGGACCATGACTTAGCCTAAATTCTTCATGCTAAAAAATCATATTCATAAAATTATTATAATTAATCTAAAAATATCATCATAAAATTATCATAGGCCATTCAAAGATCTCATCATAAAACTTACAATAAAATCACTATCTTTTATAAAACTTTCATAAAAATCATATATTGATTAGATTGATGAATGCATAGATTCGACAATCTAGCCATATGAGTTTAAAAATTGATGCACGACTAGTACTCTTTTTAACGAGCCTAGCCAATGACAATGTCCTCTCTAATAGATGTTGGTTTTTCTTTTAAACATACATGTAAATCCATAAATTCCCCGTCAAATCCACTCTTAAAAGATGTCTAGAACTCACATGCCAAATAAATTATTTATTTAATAGCTTTTGTAACTACTTTTTCAATTTCTATAACTTAATTGGAGCTATCCTATAGAAGCCCTAAAAATTAGAGTTGTACTTGGTACTAACTCAATACTAAAATCAATCTCTTTCTCTGGAACCAAACCTGAAAGATCTATAATGAAGACATTCAAAAACTTCTTAACCATAGATACATCCTTAATCCTTAAACTTTATTTATCGTTACACATAATATTAGCCAAATATCTTACATAACCCTTACTCAACTTCTTTTCACCTTGACATAAGAAATCATCATACTTTTAATTTGACTCTCATCGAAAATAAACTCATCTCTATTGTTTAATTAAAATTAAACCTTTCTTTTCTTTGGAAATATAACTTGCTTGTCAGATGCTTGCTTGAGTTGTGAAACATATGGATGATGATTTTATGGTTGATTAAGTGGTTGGTTCCATGATTATGTGTGTATCTCTTTGTATACATGTGTTTCATGCTTTATTTATGAGATATGGCATGATTAAAATGAGATTTTGATGAATATAGACGTGCTGGTAGTAGTCTTAAGTATGTATTGGTCATTGATTGAAATTTGGAAGTGTTTGAAAGAGATTTCGTTAGGATTTTTGGGTTTCTAAATGTTATTTGTAGAATTGAGTAAAACACATGATTGTTTATCCATGAGTAAATGCTTGTGTGGCCTCATTTCTCTATGAGTACGGCCTTGCATGCCATCCATATATACCTAGAAAACCAAACACATATCCGTGTGACTGATGCATATGCTTATGTGCTCAGTTCCAATATCACATGTTTATGTAAGCAGGACACATGAGTGTGGAATAGCAGCTACACGTCCGTATAAGTGTGGGACATGACCTTATGCCTTGGATGCACATCTATGTGTTTATACCACACACTTATGTGGCTAGCCAAAGTTTCATAAATTCATTCCAGAAGTTAGCACAATCGAGAACACAACTACTACATGGCCTCGTGTGTCTTCTCACATGCCCTTGTACCTTAAGAAATAAACAAAAACAGTTCCAAAGCATTATTAAGTCATTATAAACCAGTTCTCAGCCTATAGAACTCAATAATAACAAGATATAAACAACATATCATACATGATTAGTAGTATACAGCACGACATGTCATATCAAAGTTTTCAAAAAATGATTTAAGGATCTAATAGTAAATTTTTAAATTATAATTATATGATGTTTTAGACATCAGTTAGAGGTGAATACAAGGGGGTGCTTATGAGTTCGCACACCTACTAAAGAGGGAAACCAACATCTACTAGAAAGGACATAGTCGTTGACTAAACTCATTAGAAAGAGTGTCAGTTGTGCATCAATAGATTTTAGTAGGATTAAGCTCACATGACCAAGGTGTCGAATCTTTGTATTCGTCAATCTGGCTAGCATAGCATATATTTTTAGATATAATATTTTTTGATTAAATTTTCACTATATGCTATATGTATATATTTAGGATTTTTATAACACAACTTTTATTTTAGATAAAGTTTTCAAAAAACCATGCCCAAGGGCAAGTTTATGACTTTTCAACATACACATGATATCAACATACATACTTTATGTCATGTATAGTAGTCCATGAGAAATAGAATAGATAAAGATAAAAAATATTATTGAAAACCAATGAAATCTCAGAAGTACGGAAATAAGAAAATAGTAAAGCAAAATAACATGACAAGTCACGAGAGTCAAATTGAGCTTGAAACCTACTAGTGTTAGAGATAGGAAATGTTTGCTAAGTGATTTTATCACTGACCCCTCCTTTCTTGTTTTCTTATTATAGGTCAATGATTTGTAAAAGGTTAAGTGTGAGTGAGACAACTATCAGATTTTAGGGATATGGCTTGACAATTGATAGCATGTTTATGACTCGTATACTTTTATTTAATTTTACTCATGCATATGTGTGTATTATACTGTAAATAAATACTATACAAATGATATGTTTTATAAATAAAGAGAACCTGGGATTTTTAATGCATGATTAGTATCTTTTTTACTTATGTGACAAACTTTTAAAGTTATAGCTTCTGCATACAAAGAAATTTTATTTAACAGTAGTTTTTATTGTAGGGATTCATGTTGTAAGCAATATTACAATAGTATTATTATTATAAATAGTAGTTTATAGTGGCATATGACAGGGGTCATTACAAAAGTATTTCAAACTTGAAGGGATTTATTTAGGTCATACATGTGTCAACTTAAGAGACTACCATATGTACAAGGTGAAAAGGTGCAATAACTTAAAACTTTTGAATTTTCATCATACACGATTATACATCATTACATGCATGATTGTACATGTTCAATTTTCATACACCTTATATAAAGTAGTATTATACATATTTTTTTCATAAGATTCAAATTTGATATTTAAGAGTTTATAGAGAAAGATATCTAGAGAGCTGAAAGAGAACTTTAGTATTATACATATTTTTTCATAAGATTCAAATTTGATATTTAAAAGTTTATAGAGAAAGATATCTAGAGAGCTGAAAGAGAACTTGAGCACGTCGATCCGATATTGGTGACTGAAGTTTGACCTAAAGGAAGAGAGTTTGTTAGTCAACCTAGAAGTAAGTAATTTCTTTAACTTTTATGGTGTGATCTCTTCTGTTATGCTTAGATCCATTGTGTTAAAGCATGATTGATTGAAATTGAAGTTAAACAAAGTTAATTGGTGTGATTTAATGTGAAATTAAGCATGAAAAGTATAAATCAAGCGTAAAATATATGAAATAGCTTATTCTTATAAGTAAATGTTTATTATCATGTGCTTTGCTAGAAGTTAAAACCTAAGATATGTTTTCTAATTGCTGGTAGTTATTTTGATAATACTGATGCTTCTAATGATGATTTATTGACCCAAAGCTGACTAGAAACATATATAGGAAATGGATGAAAAATGTAAGCATGTTAATGATGAGTTGGTGTTGTTATATTCAAATTGGATCAAATAGTTATGTTACTGAACTAGATTTCATGTGCTTTCATGTGCCTTTGAAGTTGTAATGCCTTTATAGTTAACAATATAAGCTATAATGTTGATTTAGTAAAGATCATGATTGTTTGGCTGAGATTTATCGTGGTAGTGTATGATACACAATTATGCATGCAAGATGTTAATATATCTAACTTGTTCTTGTATGAATCAATCTAGAATAAAAAAGACAAAAGAGTTCATTTTTGTAGATTTGGCCAAACATATGACCATATGTGTCTTGGCAACATGATCATGTGTATTAAATTTAGGCATATATGAGTTGTTAAGTTATGCAAGCATCTATTCAACAAAAGGTTGGGATGCATAACCTTACAGCTTTTGAGCACATCATTGTGTATCTTAAAGTAAAGACATACTACTGTATTACCCATACAAGTCTAGTCATGCAAAAGTCAAAAGTCAATACATGGACACATGCTTGTGTATAGAAAGCAAACAACTATGCAATAATCCAATCTTAATCGTGTGTTTCTTGTGAAAGGTATCGTATTACAAGCCTATGTAATCTTTTGGATATCTGAAGATTTGTAAATATAAAGGCACACGATCATCACGTAATTATACTAGATTGGCATGGTAAGTAAAGTCAACCGTTGGACTACAATTAATGATAGGAGCACAACTATGCATTGGAAGCGCATGATCGTGCATCTACACAGATTTTATTCCAGTGACTCTCAAATTAACTACAACAACTAGTTTTCTCCAAATCTTATAAATTAGAGTTTATTTGAAGATTAAAGGGTTAAAGAATAATGCCTTAGAACTATATTCTTTCTTTTCTCCATTTATTCACTTTTTCTATCTAGCTTTCAATTATATATATTTGAAATAAATTTGTAAAGTACTTAATTTTTGTATCAACCTTCGAGCGGTAATATCCATCTTATATTTTCTTCACAAACAGCTGGGTGCAATCCCAATAAAACTAGTGTGGGCAAAATAATAACAATAATATTATGGCAAAATCCTAACAACACTAGTAGAAATAAGGTTTAAATAGGGTTGCTTGAAGGAAAGGATGTAAGAGACTTATGGAGAAGCTTCAAACCACCATAAAAATTGTTGAGCAAAATTCTTACTTCCCTTACTCTTTATTTGCCTTATATTTACTTTATGTTTGTTGATTGTTTAAGTTAAAGTGCTATATTGATTGCTCATTCATTTACATAATTTGTTTGATTGTGTGTGCATTGAATTATCACAAGTATAAACTTAGTTTTTGGATGAAAATTTTTGAAGTAAAAAATTCTATTCACCCTTTCATAGATTAGCCGTTAACCTATTAGGTTTAACAATTAGTATCAAAGTTTGGACTTTTGTTTTAAAAAATCAAACAATTTAGGAGTTTTAAGATCACTTTTATAATGGTTAACTTGTTTTGAAAAAAGGCAAATATTAGTTAGGCCACCTTTTTTTTTTTTGTGAAGAAAACTATAACCAATGTAAAATAAAAATGAAATTTCATGTATAATCCATTGATTATAAACTTTGGATTTGAAAAGAGTGATTTAATTCTAATAAACCCTAGGACAAATGCTTCTAAAGATGAATATGATTTTAACGAAAATGATGAAAAAAAGATGAGTTTGAATACTAGGGCATTAAATTTGCTATTTTATGCTTTAAATTCCACTTAATTTAATCTTATTTCATCTTGTGAAACAGCAAATGAGGATTGGTCTATCCTTCAAATCACATATGAAGGAACCAATCAACTGAAGAAGCCCAAAGTTGAAATACTTTTCCATAACTATGAACTTTTTGAAATGAAGAAAAAAGAAAGTGTAACATAAATGTATAAGTGGTTCTTAAATTTGATAAATGACTTCAAAGGATTAGGAAAGAAATTTGAGACAGTTGAGTTGGTAAAAGAGGTGCTAACAAGCTTGCCAAAATCTTGAACAATGAAAGTGGCGACAATAAAAGAATTGAAAGATTTCACCATGATGGGCTTTGATGAATTTATAGGGCGTCTTTGGCCTCATGAAATGAAGTGGATGGCTAAGAAGGAAGAAAAGAAAAAGAATATGGTTCTCAAAATCGAAGAGAGTTTAGTCAACAAAAGCTTGCTTTCAATGAATAAAGAGTCTTTCATGGAGGATGATGATACGAAGGTCATTGTAAATAATTTCAAAAAGTTCCTCTCCAAGGCTAAGAAAAAAAAAAGGAGAAGGAAATTGTTTGTCACGTAACACAACCCTCTCTCTCTCTCTCTCTCTATATATATATATATATATATATAAAACTCAATTTAAATATATATTAGCATTACAAACATACATACATAATCATACATGCATTTACAGAAGCTTAAAAATACATATATTTATGCATTGGTGGAATTGTAAAACATTTAACATTATAAATTAAAAATATATGGAAAAGTATAGTATGTATACACTATACCCAAACTCTTATAGTAGTCATAAAATGTAAATCATACAAAGTATATGAAAAGTAAAAAATCCATGGACTTGTACACATATGATATCTTGCTTATAGCCATCTCATAATACTCTCAGCAACACAAACTTAATCTGTAAGAGAAGGAATTTGGGAATGAGTGACAAGTCACTCAGTAAACATTTCATAACTTAATATACATAATCCTAACCTTAAAGTATTAATGTTTTACCTTATTTGTGTTTGGCGATCTTTATTCTCATAATTCTTACTTTATCTTTGCACTTGATTTTATCTTGTCAATTATGTTATGATATAAAACATGCTAAAAAATAGTCACTTAGTCTTGAAGACTTATTTTCTTGAAAACTCATAATCAATCCAAAGATCTCATCTTAAAATATGTCATAACGATTCAAAGATTCCATCATAAAATTTTTCTTGAAATTTCTCTTTTTTAGAAAATCATTCATAAAATTAGTTAAAAACACTTATGTAGATCAAACTAATGAACAAAAAGATTCGACACCCTAATCATGTGAGTTTAATTGATGCACAACTAGCAATCTATCTAATGAACTTGGTCGGTGACCATGCTTTTGGTAAAAGATATTGGTTTCTCTCTTTAACAGATATGCGAATCCACAGATGCCTCTTCATATCCACTTCTAAAAGATGTCTGAAATATCGAGTTTTCTACTTTAAAAACATATACATGTAAAATATTTTCTTTTTTAAATACTACTTTGGTATGTCATATCATTTAATGCTTATCATGTATAAAAGCTTATAAATTCCTTAGGTTTCTTATAAAGATTTCTCTTAATAAATTTTTAATTTCTTATACTCTTTAATTTTTTCTACTTATAAACTTATAATTTAATTTCTTTTATTTTTTAATAATCTTTTAATAATTGTTTTATTATAGATTTACTTAAATTTAATATAAAATTAATCAATTGTTCTACATTTTGCGTGCGACATGGTCGTGTAATATAGGGTTGCACAACTATATCCACCCTATATTCCACAACTTACTTAGAATTGACACGTGCATACAACTGTGACTTTACATCTCATGTTCTTGTCTCCAACAATATAACACCACGCTTTGTTGCTCATGTATGCTTAACATACATGTGACACTATAGAATATGACCATAGGGTTATGCACCTTCTTATATGCATGATCATGCCTCATGTCTGTCAATACAGATCTTGGCCAAACTGCCATGGATTTATGGAAATAAACCTTCATAACACATTCAACTCAATACATGAACATCATAACATCAATACCATTCATATATATCTCATATCTCTATCAATTATCATTAAAATCATCATCAAATGAATCAACTTATTTTCATCAATTAAAAACATCTAAGTAAATCCTGAACATGTTTCTATGAATTCACAACATTATAGATCATCAATCATCATTAAATTATACATGAGTAGATCAAGTACGTACTTCGAAATGATAGTTCATAGTTATACACAAATCAACACAAATTATACGTAATGAACCTAGATCTAAGCAATTTAAAGTTAATAATATGCATTTCTCATCTTATTTATCGTCATCATTAATTCATCTCATTTTAAAATTAATCATCATCTGATCATGCTTCCATAAAAGATTAACATGAATTAAGCATCATAAAAGCATAATCAAACAAGAAAAAGCTATGAGACACTTCCTTGAAAGCTTACAAATGCACACTTTCTCTTTCTAAATCTCTCTCCAACTACAGATCATGTCTCAGCTTAATTCTCTTCTTTCTCTACTTTTTGGTGAATTTTCTCTAAAAAACTCAAAAAGGATAAAAATAAATATATGGGAAATTCAAAATTAAACATACTTTATATAGTCGTGTTAAAACACGTTCACATACGATCATATATCCCAGGACGCATGGACATATGTGATGAAAAATAAATATTTTTGTCATATTATACACCTGGTAGCCTCTAGAGGTGGCACATGTAAGGTTACACGTGTACGAGTTGAATAATAAGCCTAAATAACCATTCTACCCCTATATTCATTTACCCCAATTCTTTGACATAAAATCTCATATTTCTTACTAATTACCATTCTAACCTTGAGCTGTTGCAACTATACCTCTCTTATAAAAATTTCATCCCTAGAATTACCTAAACAAATCTGAAAGCCTTTGCCTAAAATTTGATTCTACCTCTTGAGTCACCTCCTATATCTTTGATTCCTCTATAACACCTTAACCAAATGAATCTACTTATTCCTTAAGGTTTTAACTTTACAATCCAAAATCTGAACTAGTCACTTTTAGTAACTCAACTTATTTGTCAAATACAAATCTAAACCTCCAGCACATAAGAACCATCACTGATATACTTTCTCAATAGAGAAGATGGAAAACATTATTGATCCAATCTATAGTTTTAAGTAAGGCTAACTTGTTGGCAACACTACCCATTTTCTCTAACACCTTAAACAACCAATGAATTGAAGAGGCAACTTCCCTTTCTTACCAAATCTGACCATATGTTTGTAAAGAGCATATCTAACACCTTATCTCTAACTTGAAATTATATCTCCATATGCCTCTTATCAATATAACTCTTCTATGGATCTTGAGCTTGTCTCATATGCTGCCTAATCATCTAAATCTGATGAATCATCATTTAAGTCATCTTAAAACCTATAATAACCTTTAAGAAATCTCATTTACAAATCTCATCCTAGTTCAAAGGTGATCTATACTTTCTACCATATAAAGCCTCAAATCAAGCCATTTAAATTGTCAAGTGATAACTATTATTATATGCAAACTCCATCAACGATTGTAACTTAGCCTAACTCAACCTATGGTCTATGCAACAAGCCTTCAACATATCCTTCAATAACTGATTAGTCCTCTCAGTCTTCATATTAGTCTACAAATGATATACCATGCTGAAACACAATCAGGAAACTAAAGATCCTTATAAAATACCTTAAAAAGTTGATATGAACTTTGAATCTCTATCTAAAATAATCACTTCAAGAACCTGATGCAATCTTACTGTATCTTTAACATAAAGTTAGTTTAACTAACTAGTAGTCATCCCTTTTCGAATAAGCAAAAAATGAAACAAATTAATTAGTTTGTCTATAATCACCCAAATACAATTATTACCATGCTACACTCAAGGAAGACCCCATAATGAAACCTAAGGAAACGCTCGTTCATTACCTATCAGGAATACTTAATTGTTGTAACAACCTATAAGGCATCTGATACTCTATCTTGATTTGTTGACAAGTCAAACACCTAGCCACAAACTCTATTATATCTCTCTTTATGCTTGACCATAAAAAATCTCTCTTTTAACACTTGTAGGTCTAACAGAAATGTTACTATTTACATCATCCAATCCAGACAAGAAAGTTCTTATATCTAAACTTTTATTAGAAATGGGTTAAATTTATTGAGTTAAATATTAAGATACTTACATTGAGAGGATACTACGAGTGTTGGTTATTAGGATATACTAACTCTTAACTCATGCAATTTTTGAAAACCATGCAATTTAAAACTCACTTTCTTTTTAAAAGACTCAATAATAGATTTTCAAAATAATTTTTCCAAAAATCATTTAAAAAAAATGGCCCAATTCTTGCTCTGATACCAATAATTATAATACTACTATATATATTTTCAATAACCTAATATAAATATGTAATAGTATTACAAACATACATACTCAATTATACATGCATTTATAAATGTTTAAACATACATACACTCATGTGTTACCATAAGCATAAAACATTTACCATTATAAACTAAAAAACTTTTTTATTATTCATGAATAAAAATATATAGAAAAATGTCTTTTTTTTAGTAACCAACTAAGGTTAGAGTGCTCATTTTAGATTAGAAAAAATTAAGATTTTAGGGTGAAAAGTCAAGTTGAGTGAGCTCAGAGGTAGAATAGTCATTTAAGTGTTTTATTTGGCTCATAAATATGTTGCTTTTAGGGGTCATCATGTATACAATGTAAAAAGGCATAAAACTTTTAAATTTTTATCATACATATCCATGCATCCTAAGATATAAAATCGTGTATGAGTGTAATTTTGGCATAATTACATAAAACATGAGTTTTATTTAAATTTCATAATTTCTTATTTGATTTTTTCTTGAGAGTTTAGAGAGTCTTCACTAAAGGGTAGAGAGAGAAAAGAGACTACTTGAACATGAGTAAAGGAGTGATATTCATTTAAAGAGAGGAAACTATTTCTAAGCTTTCTATGTAAGTATTTCTTCACCTTCTTATGATGAATTTGCTATTGTGATGGTTGTTTTCTTGTAATTAAATGATGATAAAGCATCTTTTATGGTTGAATGATATGAAACTAACATGATTATCTATTAATAATGGAAGATCTAATAAATTTATGATTATTTTAAATTAAATAACCTGTATCTAGGTTAAGCACATGCTTAATTCTGAACTGTATGTTATGATTCATGGAGTGCTACATTTATGTACGTATTTGAGATGTTCCATTTTGATTTCATGATACTTTAATGATCTGAGATAATATGATCTAATAGAAACTAGCTTATGATGTGTTTATGTTATAATTTGATGGATTAAGAGTTTTTGATGTGATTGATGATAAGATTGTCGTTAATTATTGGAAATTTGATATATAATTAAAGTATTTTGATAATGTAATACTATTGATGGTTGGATATGGATTTAGTGATGAATGGTATAGATTTGTGGCTATTTGTCCATACTCCACTAAAGTAGAATATGGCATACAACTGTGCATTTAAGAAGATTCATGACTATGTGGTCACATTCTACAGTGTCACAATCATGCATGTTATGCATGCACGACTAGAACAGTGATGGTGTTGTCTTGTTGAAGACACAATCATGAGGTATTGAGTCATGATCATGTCTATGTGTCATTTTTATGTGAGTAAAAAAATTAGGAATGACATAATCGTACAACTCTATAGTGCATGATCAGGTAACATAAGAAATTTAGGAAAGTAATTAAGTTAATTTATAAAAAATTTAGAATATTAAGTAAGTTTAATTAAGAGATATTTATAGAATATTCATCTAATTTATGAGAAGGAAAAGTTATAAAATTAGTACGGATCTTACAATAATTATTAGTAACAATTAAAAAGAAAAAGGACTATTGTTAAAAAAATCTAATAATCATGTTTGATAAAATATTAAGCTTTAATGTATGAAAAATATCACATGACACGGTATGCCAAAGTAATGTTTTAAAATGGAAAATGTTTTACACGCATAAGTTTTTAAAGTAGAAAAATTAATGTTCTTGATATTTTCTAGGGGTGGATATGAGATGACATATATAGTTTCACATACCCATTAAAGGGAGAAATCAATGTTTGTTAGAAAGGACACGATCATAAACCAAGTTTGTTAGAAAGAGTGCTAGTTATGTATTAATTGAACTCACATGGTTGGGGAGTTGAATCATTATATTCATTAGTTTGATCAACAAAAATGTTTTAAGAAAGAATTTTATGCATGATTTCTATAAGAAAGAGAGATTTTAAGTTAATTTTTATGATAAGATAGTCAATTCAATTATGACATAGTTTATAGAAAGATCTTCGGATCAAATATGAGTTTTTTTCTAAAAAATATGTTTTAAAAAAGCAAGCATTTGGGCTCAATCATTGATTTTGACATGTTTTATGTCATTACATACATGACATGACATGACATGATCAGTAGGAAATATAATACAAGAGTAATAGGACAAAAAAAGAATAAAAGCTAAGTAATACCATAAGAACTATGATAAGACATTAATATTAAGAATAAAATTATGTATGTAAGATAAAAAATGTTTACTAAGTAACTTGCCACTCATTCCAAAAAAAAAAAAAAAAATTCTTTCTAATAGATTATGCTTCAGCTACTTAAAAGTGCTACGAAATGGCTTTGAATAAGACATCATATGAATAGATGTTATACAATTTTCATGTATTATATAACTTCATGTATTTTAAGTAGCTATATTTTATGAGTATTATGACTTGAGTCTTATTATGGTTTCACATTTATGTTTCAGACATTATTATACATTAATAGTAATACATGACATTTTTTAATATACAATGATCAATGTTTTATATTTCCATAATGTATGAATGAATGTATGGTTTAAGTTTCTGCAGAGTAAACATGGTTAAGTAAGTATGTTTGTGATACTATTATATATTAATATGTGAAAAAAATATAGTAGTATTACAATTATTTGTATTAGAACAAGAACCAGACCATCTTTTCAAAGTGATTTTTAAAAAATGGTTTCGAAAATTGATTTTTCAAGTGTTTTAAATGAAAAATGGGCTTTAAAAAATCTAATTACATGAGTCTAAAGTCAACATATCTTGATCACTAGTGCTTATAATACCTACTTAACATAAGTATATTAATATGTAATTCAATAGAATTTTAATTTTCTAACATTGTGTAATAAAAATTTAAATATAAGGACTATGTTGCCAAGACATGAGGGCACTAAAAGTAGTGCATCCATTAGACCTATAAGTCATAGGAAAAGGTCTCACGTTATTCGAGTGAGTTTAAACATAAAGGATGTATAAGAGATGATTGGCAAGGTTATAAAAGAAGGAGGTTTCTAGTAGCTTGTAGTAAAGTAATGGTTGAGGTTGAGTTATAAGAAGAGAGTAGGGCAATAAGAGGTAGAAAGAGATTGCATCTTATCTATAATCTACTAAGGGTTTATTAGTTACTAAGATTTAGTGGCTCAAGAGATCTTATTGTCACCAAGAAGTGGATGAAGGTGGTCAAAAGTGTTATAGGGTTATTTAGCATGTTTGATTAAGAGAGAGTAAGATATGTTATGTTATGTATATGTTAAGAGGTGATGTGAAGGTTTGGTAAAACCTTGTAAGGATGTTAGTAGATAAGGAGAGATTAAGCTAGAGGGAATTCCAGTGTATGTTTAGTAAAAAGTATAAGATTGTTACCATGGTTTCTACTAGAGCACAAAAGTTTATAGAGTTGACTCAAGTAGCAAGTTTGGTTAAAAGTATGCTACCAGGTTCAATACCTTGATAAGGTTTGTGTTAGGCTTGGCTAGTCAAGAGTTTGATAGAAAGCTAGATTTTAGTATTGAGTTAGTCCTTGATATAACTTTTATCTCTAAGGCTTTGTATCAGATAACTCTAGCAAAGTTATAGTAATTTGAAAAACGGTTGTAAAAGTTATAAGATAAGAAGTTCATTAAGTCAAGTTATCTATCTTGGGTTGCCTCCATTCTATTTGTTAAGAAAAAGAATAGGTTGATAAGGATGTGTATTAACTATAAGGAATTAAATAAGGCGACCCTAAAAAATAAGTATCTATTACCTAGGATTGATGATTTGTTTGATTAGTTAAAAGGGAAAATGGTGTTTTCTAAGATTGATTTGAGGTCTAGGTATCATCAAGTTTAGGTAGTTGATAAGGATATACCAAAGACAACAGTCCAAATAAGGTATAACCATTATAAGTTTGTGATAATGCCATTTAGTTTAACTAATGCTTTTTTAATGTTTATAGACTTCATGAATAAGGTATTCCAAGATTGTTTTGATTGATTTATTATGGTTTTTATTAATGATATTTTGGTTTAATACATGAGTAGAAAGAAACATAAGGAGCATCTAAGGATTGTGTTATAGAAGTTAAAAGATAGGCAATTATGTGCCAAGTTTTATAAGTGTGAGTTTTGGCTAGATAGTGTAACCTTATTATGGCATGTTATGTCAATTGAAGGTATTTTTGTTGAACCAAGTAAGGTTAAGGCAGTGTTGAGTTGGTAGAGACCGAGGATAACTAAGGAGGTAAGTAGTTTTCTTAGGTTAACTAGTTACTATTAGAGGTTTATTGAGTTTTCTAATCTAGTAAGGCTTTTCACTACTTTGACTAAGAAAAAGGTTCTTCTTGTTTGGACTAAAAAGTGTGTTCAAGAGTTAAAGCAGAAGTTGACTATTGTCCTAATGTTAGCGTTACTTAAGGAGGAAGTTAAGTATGATATCAATATTGATACATCTCATCAAAGGATTGGCATAATATTGATACAGGCCAGTAAGGTGATATCATATGCCTCTAGACAATTAAAGGATCATAAACTGAGGTACCTTACTTATGACTTAAAGTTGGTTATGATTGTTTTCGCTTTAAAGATTTAGAGGCACTATTTGTATAGAGTTAAACGTATTATTTATTTAAATCATAAGAGTAAACTATCTTTTTCATTAAAAGAGCTTAATATAAGGTATAGAAGATGGTTGAGTTAGTTAAGGATTATGACTATAAGATCAGGTATCATCCAAGTAAAGCCAATGTGGTTACTAATACTTTGAATTGAAAATTGGTTTTACCTAAGATTTTTATTTGGAGGGATTTGCAACATGAAATTAGAAAATAGTAGATTAAGATTATGACTGTCAAGGTCTTTAGATTACAAATTATGTCAACTTTGTTGGACAACATTTGGGTTAGGTAGTTATCTGATAATTGGTCTTAGAGGATGGTTTAAAGGTTTAAATAGGGTTCAATTCTTGATTTTGAGTTGAAAAATAGGGTTTTGAGATTCAAAGGCGGAGTTTATGTTCTCAAAGATGTTAGGTTAAGATAGAGGATATTGGTTAAGGCTTATAATGTGATGTCATCCAGGTAATATGAAAATGTATCAACATCTCATAAGGGATTTTTGGGAGTCTGGTATGAAGAGAGATATAGTCAATTTTATAGTTAGGTATTTGACTTGTCAGTAATTCAAAGTAAAGCATCAAAGGCCTTTTGGTTTATTATAGTCATTGAGTGTGCCTAAGTGGAAATAAAAAATCATTTCCATGGATTTCATAGTAGGTCTTTCGAGAGTACAACATAATTATAATAGCATATAGGTGATTATGGACAAACTAAGTAAGTTAACATATTTCTTGCTTATTTAAGAGGAGATGTCTACAGATTAATTGGGTTAACTACATGTTTAGAAGATAATGAGGTTGTAGAGGGTTTTAAGGGTTATTATCTCAGATAGAGACTCAAAATTTATGTTGACTTTTTAAAGCAATTTGTAGAAATCTTCAGGTACCAAGTTTTACTTCAATATAGTGTATCATCCATAGATAGATAGGTAAATTGAGAAGACTTAACATATTATAAAGGATATGTTAAAGGCCTATTTTATTCATGTATTGTTTTATAATAAGAAACACAATTCTATTTTGTAGAATTTGGTACACAAAACAACAAATTTAATGCCCGCGAATTTAAGTTCATCATTTTTTCATTTTTTTTATTATAATCAATTTAGTCTTTGGGAGCATTTATCCTAAGTTTTATACGAAGTAAATCACCATTTCCAAATATTTTTCAAAGCTTATAATCAATATATTGAACATAAAATTTTATTTGAATCTTTAATTGACTATAGTTTTCTCCACAAATAAGGGTGGTTTAATAAAACTTTGCCCCTCTTCAAAAATAGCTTTTATAAACAAATTAGGCATTAAATTTGTTAAAATAGAAATAAACAAAACAATTAAGAATGAAGCCTAAGTAAATTAACAGATCACAATATGCAAGATAATGTTAATATTTTAGGTTCACTAATTCACTTCACGGTAGACTTTTTATGCAACTAAAGTTGTTATGTTATTCATGTGACAATAGAACTCTCTAAGTTGATCAATATTCTTTCTTAAGAAATATTAATTTTATTTCGTATTCTAATAACCTATACATCTTTATGTAAGCCAAATTAGATAGATATACATTAATGAGCTGTGGAATCTACTAGCTTTCAACAAAAACCTATTATGTCTATGACTATTACATGTATTGATTCATATATCTCTATATTGAATTAATCTATAGTTTGTATTCTCACAACTTTTAAGCAACATACCTCTCAATCTCAATTACATAATAGAAGTCCTACTAACAATTGGTCAGATTCCTAGTAGGCATTATATTCAGAATATAAACTCACAATGAATTCACACACACTTCAAGCATAATAAAAGAACTCTACAATTCTATAAATTAGCTATCTCTAGTCTTAGTAAAGAAGGTTTAGTTCATAGTTAAAAAAAAAAAAGCATACAAATTCAAAAAATACATAATGGAGATAAATAGTGAAAACCAATGAAATCTTGAATCTTTTACTGTAATCTTCTAAAAAATCATCTTACAATTACAATCTATATTGCTTTCGATCAAATTTGCAAACAAAAATCAAGAATCTCTCAAAAGTTCTTAAAAAATCTCTCAAAAGTTATCCTATGGTAGCTCCCCTTCTCTAAGTAAGTATATAATGGATATATATAGCCTAGGGTTAGGAAAATAGTCCTAAAAATACATGGATTCTATTGCATGATGTTGGGTCGTGACATTATGCCATAGCGTTCAGTTTCTACCCTTTTTTAATGTTTTGGCATTGGGGTACCATGTTGCGGCCCTAATCTTCTAGATTTTCATTGCATTTAGCACTGTAGTGCTATACTGTAGTAAGAAGCTTTTGAAATATGAATTTTTGATCCTTATAAAAGTTGCAGTTCTAGATGTCTAGTTCCATTTAGATTTTGAATCACCTCATTTGAACTTCAAAATTTTACTAAGAATACCTAAATTTGTGACAATGGTTGAGGGCCCAAACAAACTCAGATTTTTCCCTATAATAGCTTTATGAAAAATTTGAGATATCCACTATAAATTTGATGAAGACTACCATTTCATTATAAAGCTCAAATTTATTGAAAATCCTTATTTTCCACTATGGCGCACAATACTCTCTTGCCTCTTTTTATGTTTCGATCGTTCGTTCTTCCTTAGACTAAATTCAAACCACTAGCTAATCCTTCATAAGTGTCTTTTTAGCTTGATTTCCATTGAAATCACATTAAAATCAACTTTTCCTATAGAAACAAGCACAAAAACCTATAATCCCGATATATGCATATAATAGGGGTAAAATGGTTAAATTGCCTCCCTAAAACTCTATAAATTGACGACAAAATTATACATCTAATTGACACTTATTAGTGTTGTAGCATATGCTAGTGTGCATAAGGTAAGAAGTGGACATCACAATGCCATGTCATGGTACGTATATCCATGCATAGGTAGAACACATACACTGTGGTATGACACTACAACATGCATAAGAAAGCCTATACTCTCCTTGAGGCATTATGGCATGGCACTATGGCAAGTTGTAGAAAACTTTCATGTTTCTCCTTACTTATTTGCTCTCCCTTGAGGCTTAATTTGATATATGCTACTTTCGCTTGGGTTAAAAGATATTTTGGAATGTTTGAGGCTTCAAAAAAGTGGGTCGATGCTTGATAAGAGGGTGGAAAATCCTAGCATAATAACAAAGTCACCCCAAAGTTGCTATTAGGGTTTAGGTAAGGACTAGCTTTTTTCAAGCATACTGATGGCTTGTGAACTATATTCGTATGAAGATATAAGAGGCCATCTATGAGTTCACATACCTATTAGAGGGAGAAATTAACATCCATTCAAGAGGATATGGTTAATGGCAAAACTTGTTAGAGAGATTGTTAGTCGCACATTAGTTTGAACTCATACAGTTAGGATGTTAAATCTTTGTATTCATTCTGATCAATATATAATTTTTATGAATAATTTTATGATGAGATTTTTAAACTAATTGTAAGTTTTTAAATAAATGATTTTAAGAATGAAGCTTTTGGGTTATGTCATAGATTTCAGCAAGCTTTATATCATGATGCATAAGATATAACATTATTAAAGAGAAAAGAATAAACAAGAAGTTTGAAGAATTTAAGAATTATAAAATAATATAAGAATTATGAAAAGAATTATGTCAAGACAATAAGACAAGAATAAAGATATGCTAAGCAAGAAACATTAAGACATTTAAGATATGAATTCAAGGTTAGAGTTATGTACGTTAAGTTAAAGAAGTTACTTGCTAAGTGACTTGTCACTCATTCCAATCTCTTCCCTTGTAGGTTATGTACTTATGTTTGTTGAGAAAATGCATTGTTGGGGCTACATATGTTAGGATAGATATTGATGATAATTTCATGTGTATGTGTACAAATTGTGTTTTCTAGTTTTTTATTTTCAAAATAATTCTTATGGTTTACATTTGTAAATATATTTAGTTCCACGTTATGAATAATGATGAGGTATATTTAGTATGTTTTGTATAAGGTATAGTATTCATTGAAATTTAATAAAGAGGTATTTTAGATGTATTTTAGAAATAAATGTATTTTATGATTATCATTTAATGTTTCTGCATATGTATGAATTAAGTTTAAATATGAATGTAATATTATTATATTTTACAAAAAAAAATATAGTATTATTATAAATAATACCATTCGGAGTAAAATTACTAAATGTCACAACCAAAGTCTCCCAACTATTAGGCATGGAACTCAAGAGCAACAAGGCTTGTATTGCATCATCAACGACTAAGTTCATCATAATCAACTAATTTCTCAAGTCTTGAAAATCACTCAAATGCTTTATAACAAGTTTTTCATCCCTGTACTTCAATTTCACAAGTTATCTTTTTAAACCCCAAATGGCTAAAAAATAATCCTATAAGGGAGTGAATAAGATTTTTGAAAAAAAATTTCACACTTAAAACTTTTCACCATCAAACAAGGTTATATGCAATAATAAGCAAATCAAACAAATAATCAATTCAACTTAATCAATAATATCAGCCAAATATAGACAATATAAAGTAATAAAATAGTAAGAGGAAGAAGAAAATGTTCAACCAATTTTTATAATGGTTTGGAGCGTCTACAAAAGCCTTTACATCCACTACTCTAAGCAATTTCACTTGAAATTTTTCCTCTACTATCTTTCAACCTAGAAGATACAATAGTTTTGATATAAGAGATTGTTCCATTTACAATAGTTTCACAGAAGTTCGCCCATCCATCAGTTTTACAAGATTATGCCTTTGGGTTTTGGAGATCAAATATAATGATAACAATTTGCCTCTTAAAGGCTAATACAAAGATAAACTCATAAGGTTTTTCTCAAATGCATGCAATGAAAGTTTTAGAGAGAGAAAGAGTATAAAAGAAGAGAATAAAAAGAATATAGTTATAAAGCATGATTCTCTCACTCTTCAATCTTCAAACCAATTGGCTTATATAAGATTTGGAGAAAGCTAGCTATCACATCTAATTTGAGAGCCATTGAAATGAAATCTAAGTAGATGCATATTCATGCACATCTAGTGCACAGTTGTATCTTTAATAATAAATATAGTCCAATGGTTGGCTTTTTCATATCGTGTCAATCTAATGCAGTTGTGTGCCTCCATGTCTTCAAGGCTTCAGATTTCTAAAGGACCATATGGACTTGTAACATGATACCCTTCACCAAATGCATACAAATAAGGTTTGATCTTTACATGATCATGTGTCTTATCTACACAAGAGTGTGTCTAGGTGTTAACTTTTGACTTTGACATTACTAGCCTAACGCGAGAACTTTGGCAGTGTATTTTCACCTTTATGAAACACGATCATGTGCTCAAAAGTTGCATGATCATGTGTCCTTGCATCTTATTACATTAATGCCTGCACGATTAAACAACTCATGTATTTATTTATAAAGAATACATGGTTGTGCTACCAAGACATACACAGTCGTGTGTTTAGGTAAAGCTACAAAAAATAAAACCTTTTGTCTTTCTTCATTATAGATCAATTCATGCAAGGACAAGTTAGATACTTAATAATAGTTTTTCATTACATCAAAACACACAGGGTTTAACATTTCTAAATGTAAAAGTTTTATTCTATGCTATTTTCTTATCATAAAATTTTTCAAAATCATGCTAAAAATGTTGATCATTAGTTACTTTAGCACTATGAGAAAAAACATTAATATCTATCCAATGCCTAATCACTTCAATTTCCTTGCATCTTTTCCTAACAACATCAGATATTGCAATTGATTGGTTATAACCCAACTCTATAGGATCAAACAAATCTATATAATAATAGACATCCTTTATCTTCAGCTTCCAATTCGAATAATTAGTTTGGATCAATTTAATCATACTACCACCACTTGTCCTCCATTTAATTCACAAAGTCAAGGTAACCCCAGACAAGAAACCTTGCCATGATACCACTAGATGGGAATTCCAGCCAACAATTTTAAGGCAAATTAAAATTTCAATCAATAAATGCTAGGTTGTTCCATAGTTAAATAATTCGAACCAATCAACCAAGACCATGAAAACATAAATCAACCACACAACATAAAATTTATGTGGAAAACCCTCTAGTGTAGAGAAAAGAACCGCACGGCCACTACGAATAAAAATTCATTATGAAAAAAGGTCAATGCAATGTTTTTTAGCCTTACCAAAACCCAAAATCAATAAACAATTGAGAATTACAAATAATAATTCTTTGACAACAAGTAATAAATTTCACCACTATCTTTAGGTTTGGTTGAAACCAACTCTAGTATGGGAATTATCACCTAAATACTGCAATACTCCATGATTACAATACTCAAAATCACCCAATTATTAGGTCTTAAGTTGTATACACAGAAGAAAAAAAAAACTTACTGCTCTTAGAATTTTCTTTTTTTTTTTTTTTGCGTGTTCTTTTTTTTTTTTTTTAGATATCTCAAAACACTACAAGAAATTTGTTTTATTGTGACTAAATCATTGTGACAAAAATAAATTTTATCATTATAAATATTTTAATTGTGACCAAATTTTTCTTTCGTCACTATTTATGTATGGTAGATAAAATTCTATGAAATTATTGTTACGAAATTTAATTTCATTTCTTTAATATAGCATGAACTTGAAGGGTGTTTGTCTTTGCTTATAAGCTATCAGTTTATAAGTTTTTAAATTAAGTTGACATGTTTTTTATGAAATTGTTTTTAGTTATAAGCCAAAAAAAGTAAACTGGGAGGACTAGCTTTATATTTAAGTACTTACAAACAATTTGTTTATAAATTACTTTGACAAAATATATTACCACACTACCCCTATTCAATTTTAAAATTCCATTATCTAACCTTATAAATTATTTTCATTAATTTTAATGAATCTAAAAATTATTCGTATAAATTTCTAATAAAATATATGTCTATAAAGTATTTATTTATTAATTCTAAAATTAAATTTAATTGAATTATCTTTTCGTAATATTATAATAAAGAATTAAGTTAATATAATTTATTATTTGATAAAATATTTAATACTTTTAGTGAATTATAAGTCATATTTTATCGAACACGTTAACAACTTATCAGACACTTATAAGTACTTTAACTAAACGCATAATTGCCTAAAATTTCAAAAGCTTATAAATTCAATTTATAAACACTAAATGCTTATAAGCTAACTTCCATGAGTTATGGCAAGCAGACTTTTAGTCAAAGTATGGGGTGGATTCAAATTACAGTAGCCAGTGATAAAAATTTTAAATTATATTATAAACATTCTCTGAGACACCGTGGTGATTTGAGTATGTCTCTATGGTTACTAACGTCTGAGATTAAAGGTAACATTTGGGTGCCCTTATTTTCTAATAGGTTTTAGTATATTAGTTGTTCCAAAGACATGATGCGTTTAAGAAAGACAGAGATAGAGCGATGAGGATCTATCCACGCAATAGTGATCGTATTATATTAAACCTTCTTTCGATATGGTTATACTTTCAAAAGTTCTTGGTGGCCCACACATATAATCATATACATAATCTATAAACAAAAGATTAGTTCTAAGAATCAAGTTTTCTGCATAGATTACACCATTAATAGCCATTCACTAAAGTTTCCAAAACTCTAGCTGGGTCCATTAAGTTCTTCTAGTCCCTTGCAATTCAGGTCTATTGCTTTTGAACCTAGCTCACTGTCATTCTGGTATTTCCTGTTGAGATCAAATTTACCGATAAGTCCAGAATTTCTCAATTGCTCACTGCTTTTCTCTTTATTGGTCGATAATCTTTTATTATGTGGTTGCTTGTCCCAAAAGCCATCAGAGATGGTACTTCCACTTCTCTTCCTGTGAATATGCGTTAATGGAAGTTCAACAGCAGTTGTTGTAGACTTATGAGTGTCGTCAATCTCGTTCATTGTTTGTCTCTCTTCTTTTCTCCCAGAACTCTCAGATGATGTCAAAGAGCTTTCTATGGAACAAATTGTGCCTCTCATTCGCTTTTTTTTGACATCTATTAAGCTTGAAGTTCCTGCTTCTGTTAGTTCTGAGACTGAAGAACTCGGGTAGCCTATGTTAGTCATTGAAACTAACTGAGAGAGCTCAGCTTTTGCAAGTTCTATTCCCGCAGAAAAAGAATTATACCCTGCAAGCGTTTCTTGAGCTTTCTTTAAGACAGACTGTAAGTACTTCCCTTGAGCTTCAATTCTCAGCTGCAAATGTCTCTGTACCTGAAGATATAAATTCCCATTTGATTAAACTGTACTGCTGACGCTTTCTTGATAATCAGAAACTCGTCTCCAATTGATTTATTGGTTGACCGTACCTCAATCTGCTCATGTAGTTTCCTCTGCACTTCCAGTTGCACTTGGAGAGCCTGAGCTATCTGGCAGCCTCTGTAAACGAAACACTTGAATCAGTTGAAGGTATTTGGATTAGTATTACAGCGTTTTTGAATCATCAACTGGATCAGGATTGTTTTCTTTTCTGACTATTACTCATTAAAGTGAATGTGTGCTCCCTCAATGATATTTTTACTGAGATTCCCATCACTACCCTGCTTCTCTCTGCAATCTGCATGAAAGAGACCAAAAAAAAAAAAAAAAATGAAAAGTTTGGCAAAATTTTATGATCACACCATTTCCCTACTCTAATTAATTTAAATCACCTTGCTTATTCTCAATGCATGTCTCAGCCTGTTGGCTTTTCCCCAGCCTGTATTTCTGCAACAAGAAACACAAATATACATACTATTCTTCCTCTTCTTCTGCAAGAAACAAAGATACAAGTAATAAGTCTAAAGAGAATATTACCTGTAAATGGCTTTTTAAGTGGTACAATGTAAGTCCAGGAATTCCCATCATTCTCATCAAACTTTTCGGTGTTGCTTCTGCCCATGTATTAAAAAAGATCGGAAGCTAAATAGTAAGATAAGAAAAGAAGATGATGAATTCGAACATAAAAATGAGACTTAACTGTCTGGACCCCCCAGTTGACTGACGGCTTCAACAAATCTTTGATGAAGTTCTGGAGTCCATTTTAGCCTAGGCTTGGCATCAGTAGACAAAACCAAGTTCATATTTTGATTTTGCATGTTTTGCAGGCTGATTTATGTTTGTAGGATGAGAGAAACAGAAAAACTAGAACACATATAAGGGTTTCTGCTCCTTTCAGAAATGAAAATGAATAATCTGTGCCATCTATAGCTGTCTTTATAATTTTGGTTGCAGTTGGTGACCGTCCTATGTTCTCACTCCATATCTGGAAACATAAGTGGAGTTAAGTTTGGGGGAATATATGCCGTGAGCTGTAGCTCTTCCTTTCTCTTATCACCCATTTCATTCCAACTTTTTTTTTTTTTATAATTTTCTTCTCCCTTCTTTGACTTGAAAGAGGGTGGAGAGAATCTCTGATGCAGCAATAAACAGAGAAAGCAACACACTTGAATATGAGTCTCAAAAGGAGAGAAAAGGGGAAAAAGTGCATGGTTTGTTTTTATCTTAACGTTTTCTCATTTCTCATACCCTGCTTGATTCCCTGCTGAATCAGATGTTGTCCCACCATTCTGAGTAATGGGAACAACTTTCCTAACACTCTGAGAAGCTTTGAAGAAGAAAAAAATTATACTGGATATAATTTCTTTTGGGTGATGAAAGGGAAAACCAAATGGGTTTTTCCTTCTTTTTAAATTTCCTCTATTTTTTCCTTTATTTTTTGAGGGGAGTGCGGTGGGATTGGCAGATTCACTTTGTTCTTTGTAGGGATGGCGGAATCAAAGAATCAAACCTTAGATTTTAGGACCCGAGCTTAAACTTTTTTTTTTCCCTCATAAACAATTTAGTCTAGAGAAAGTGAATCAGATCAACCATATTATAAAACTCAAATATGTAAACTTAAAGACATTCCTTTGTAGAAGCTAAACCAAAAGAAGCATATATATATATATCTGTAAGATTATCCAATTAAAGGGGAATCTCAGCTCTGGAGAAGTATATAATACATACTGTCAGTTGGCCTTCTGGTATAATTACAAAAGTCCAATTTTACTATTCTTCTTTTCCCTGTGAAAAATGCAAGTTAGAGAAACGACAAAAAGGTCCAGTTAATATATATATATATAGTGTAAACTTTCTTCAAAGATGAAAGCAATCAACATAATTTACTCTGCATAAAAATACCATAAAGAAATATATTCCAAACGAAGTGTTAGCTTTAAGTCTGTAATCCATATCCAAGGCTCAACTATGAAGAAATAAAGAAAAAAGGAAAAGAAAAAGGGAAGCCACAGTGGCCAACAACAAATCCTAGAAGTCTAATAAATCGGATTGATCTTTAGATTTCTCGGGTTTCGGTCAAGAGTTTTTTCATCACTGGAATCAAAATCCTATCATTGATCCCCAAAGCATTGCTATCTTATTGCCTTACGATAAAATATTCTCAGGTGGTTTTCTGCAAAAATTGATAAACAATTTCCTACGATTCAAACAAGTACATGCCATGGTGGTTTTAGGTTTAAGATTCCCTGAGTAGCTGGTGCTATTACTGGAAGATATTTGCATGAATTGTGAAAGTTAAGAGTTACAACACAAGTGTACATATAAATCAGAATCAGAATGCTACCTCATCATTCTCTAATTAAAAACCTCTTACCATGATATCAAATTGTCGGTCCCAAAGAAAAGTGGGTCCAATATAACATAAAGGGAGGGTTCTTCAAGCAGAAGCATCTGCTGCCTCTTGAATGTCGATGTATAATTTTCCTAGTGGAAAGATCGTAGTTGATACACAAAGAAAGGAATATAATTATTGATGAGTTGTGATGATATGTGGCCCTAATGTTTGAAAAACAAGAAAAGAGAAGAAGAGGTTATTGTTATTGAGCTACCTTTTCTCTTTAACAAGAAGCTGTACTTGAAGCTCCTTTCTTGCTTTAAAATATTCCGTAATAGGTAAAGGAGATTCTGGAATGATGCCAAACGGCCCCTGTTATTTTTAGGTCAGTAGGAGAAGGTCCGGTGAATCAAAAGCCATTTAAACAAAGGTGCTTCTCTGCCTCTGCCTCTGCCTCATCAATTATTATTCTTTAAGGCCCCGGATACAAGAGAGATCTCGCAAATCTAAAGCATGGAAAGAAGATGAGAACAATGTGGCCTCAGGAATCAGGAAAAGTGAAAGAAAGGAACAAGTCACCATCCCATCATAGAATGTTGTAATTTGGTTTTACCATTTGTGTTCAACATACTAATTTTGACGTTAGCAATGTCACTTACCAATGCTTATATATAAGATTGAAAAGATAAGCATGAATCACCCAATTCAAACTACAATCAAAATATATATTTCTTGTGTATCTAGACATATTAATTGACAGCCATACACACATCACAAACAACACATGTATGTATCCTAACATTGTATTTCCCTCCATAATCATCAATGGTATTGTAACACCCTAGTCCATCGTGAAAGATTTAAATATTTCTCTCTTATGCACCACCTCAAATGACTCAAAGCACGTCCTCCTGGATTTGAACCAATGATTTCATTATTATAAACAAATATGGGCTCGAAGCAAGAGTAACATATTCTAGATCAGGTGGGTAAGATATAAGAAGTCAACAATATCTTCACAATCCTAAGTGTTATTTTAAGTGGCAATTACCAGGATAGGGTTCAAGTCTTCCTAAGTGTTAAACAGTTTATTCCTTTTTTACCCTTACATCGGATGTGAGGGAGGGTCCCAAGTCCTTATTCGCAAGGAAAATGCGAGTAATAATGAACAAGTAAAGCAATACACATCATATCCTTTACATCCCATCAAAAAGCAGTTACTGTATATATATTGTAATCATTCACCAAACGGCATGCTCCTAAACACACCCTCATTCAAAATTATGTGTCTATAGCATTTGACAACTCATAATCTTACCTAAAATTTCCAAAATATGAGTTCAGCGGTTAAATAATGAGGAAACAACCAGCCCACTTGAGACATCACATTTGAATACTGAATATTCAACTTCCGGACATTTGTGGGCACAATTGTTAGTGATGCAATGTTTAGATTTACCAAATGCCATAGATTTATTTATGTATAAAAATACAATATAGAAAAGGAATCTAATGCAGAGCACATGGCTTGGGAGTGCTAGAGATGATTACTTTGTTCACCAAGACAGTAAATGTCACCTTTGCCTCATTCAGTGGTGTCCATTTTCTAGACTCCAGACACCACATCCTTTGTCCAGTACCGACAATTTGCTTGATAGATACAAAGTGGAATCATGCAGTTACATTCCCTCAAATAATTCAGAAACAATCCTAAATCTAGTTTATGATACAACAGCCAGCCACAACCACTTCCAAACTTTCTCTTCATCCTTGACACCACTCAATTACATAACATAAGACATGCAACATTTGTTGGAACAAACTATTTGAAGACTGCAAACAAAAGTAGATTTGAAACACGTAAATCACTTTCTTAAAGACAATATTTATTCTCTCTACTCTTAATATTGCTATAAGATCAATAGCAAATAGTTTTAGTAAATATGATAAGACTTACAAATTTTATACACTTAACGAACAGTAAAAAAAAAATTGAATAAGGAATGTAAAAAAGTTATTTGAAGAAAATTGAAGAAAAATGTCTTGAAAACATATTTTTTATGTTATATATGACAAAGAAGAGTTGTAAATATTTTGTAAAAAATTACAATTTTTGATCTAAAAAGTTATCACATAAGGAATTGTAATGATTGGTAAAAATACTGTACCATTTTATTTGAAAAGGTACCATATAACAAGTTGTAATTTTTTAAACAAACACAACATTTGAAACATTTTTATAAAATCCATTTTTAATTTAATTTATATTTGAATAATTCCAACAATTCTCCACTTGTTCAAACGTAACTTAAAATATTTAGAAGATCAAATTATATATATGTATAAAATAATGTATTCTTTTATTTGAACATCACAAAATAAAATTGAAATCTCAGGTAGTATTTAAGCTTTGAACATGTTTTTTTTTTTTTTGAAATTGTTGGTGTTGTCATACACGTAAATATATATTATTTTTGTATTCCATTCAAACACTTACTATAAACCCCTCCCTCAAGTCAAGCTATTTTGAAGGAAAAACAACAAGAGTTCTCCCAAAAATAACATAACCCAGAAGAAATTTTTTTTTTTATCCTGTTCATAATAATCATTGTAAACACTTCCAATCACTTCATCACAATTTACCAGTTCTATCAAATATTGGATTTACACAATGCATCTATTCACTGAAGTAAAACATAATCTATTATACAACACATAAAAATATCTACAATATCTCAAAAACCCAAATTATCTCCTTCTAATTTTAACAAAGAAGCGTGTTATGTTGGTGCCTATGTCATGACTCTCCCCAACCGCTACTCAACAAGTACTTGCAAAATAAATTAAATCTAACAGGTTGAGCACTAATAGCTTAATAAGTAAATTAGATTGGTTATGCCTTTATCCTTATTATATCTCATTTAATCTTTATAAAATTTTCCCTTTGATATAACATCATAAATATGTATCTATGATCAATGACATGCATGACATAATGTATACTTAATACACTTTATAGTATGCTTTTATAGTTTTAAAACATGTGTTTTTGAACTTCTTATTTCTTTTTGAAAGCTCTTTCTACTTGTCAATTGGACTAAATTGAGGTATGTATTTGATACTTTGGCCATATGAGCAACATAACTGTCTGGGGACAATCCTCATCCTACATGCACACTGAACAAATTATACAATATATCTGAATCTAAAGTTGCTCCCTTTTGGCAACGTGCATGTAAGAGTACTCATAAGTTTCCCATCACAATAGTCTACTGAAAAACTATTTTATAAATTACATATTTTTTATGCACTTTCACTGACTCCAAACTTTAGTTTATAAATAAGATAATGTTTTTCTATAAATGCTTATTGACTTATTAAGTCATGAAAAGTATGTGTACGCATGTCTATACAATGCTATACTTCTTTCTTAGTTGTTATGCATTCACGTGAGCTTCTTATCTGCTAAATGTCCTCATACATTATTAATACTAGGATAACAGTAAGATTTAGTAAGGTGTGGCTTATATTAGTTTACTACCACTACTAACTTTTAGGTTATCATGACCTAATATTTGTCATTTAAGCTTGCTAAAAATAAATTAAACCACACCATCTTAACAAGAGTCAACTCATTAGAACGTGTGTGTGTGTGTGTGTATATATATATATATATATATATATATATATATATTGCATGATTTATTGGACTTGGCCATGAAAATACCTTAAATACTTACTAATATAACATACTAGCCTTACCACATCACCATATCCATTTTTCAGGATTGCATAACAAGTTAAGTTTCTCATTATACATACATCAACATAACAAATCAATGTCATATGTTCAATCATCTAACATCAAATTTATTTCACATCTATTTTCTTTCTTTTCTTTTCCCATAACCAAATTATCCCCTTTAACTATATCAAATATTTTTTTTTTCCAAATTTAATCTTATATCATCTCATCCCTATAATAGTATCTATTTCTTATATCATCAACTATCAAAACTAATAAATTCTAATTTTTTTTTATAAACTTTAAAATGAGAAACTTAACTTTTCCAATCAAATTTACTTACCTTCAAGTTTTTCCTTACTTCTTCTTCTTCCTTTGAATAGTTTTTCTCCTTATAAATTCCTAGTCCACCATTAAAGAATTAGAACATCACCTAATACATGGAATTTCAACAATTTTTTGTAAGATTCTTACCTTAGATGGTGATGAAAAGACTTTTCTTGAAAATTCTTACAAATTTCTTCACAAATCCTCTTGATTCCTTCCAAATTTGAAGAAATAAGAGATAAGACATTAAGAGACGTTCCAACAGTAGAGCAGAAAGAAAATGGAAGAAATAAGTCACCCTTATTACTTGATTAATTATGCCTAATTCCAAAAAGGCCCTTCATTTTTTCATAAATTAATCTATGCCCTTTATTCAATTTACCAAAAGCAACCTTTCTAACATATAAATTACTTTATGCTATTTCTTTTCAATGTCCATTTTATCCCTTGATTTTTTTAAAATAACCATTTTACCCCTAGTTTAAAATGTCACAATTACCTTTCATCTTTTCCAATAATTCCATCTATGTCCTCATGCAAATTACCAAGAATGATCTTCTTAAACATATAAATTACTTTAGATCCTTTATTTATAATGCCCACTTTTTCTCTTGAATCTTTTTAAAATCACCATTTTAACCCTAGTACAAAATATCACTCTTTATACATTTTTCAAAGGAATTTCTAATAAAACCATTAAAGATAATTTCTATTAGAGATTTTGAATATACTTGAGTATGGGTATGACATTTCTTCCCCTCTTAAAAGGATTTTGTCCCAAAATTTAAGAAAACAATTCAAGAAAATAGTATTGCATGTCATGTTCTACTTTTCATGTTGTTTTTTCCACTTCATGATTTCTCCGTAGAACTTTTGCTAATGGAATTTGCTTATTTCTAAGCTCCTTAATTTTGCAGTCCAATATTTGCACTAGTCGCTCCTCATAGACTAAGTTATCTGTTATTTCAATTTCTTTTATATTTAGAATATGTGAAGGTTCTCTCAAGAATCTTCGAAGTAACAATACATGAGACACATTATTTAGTCTATCCATACTCGGAAGAAGTGCAAGTCTGTAAGCTATTTTACCCATTCTTTCTAACACCTCAAATAGGCCAATAAATTGCAATGCAAGTTTTCCTTTTTTGCCAAATCTCACAACTTGCTTATAGGGGGCAATTGACACAAATACTTTTTCACCCACCTGAAATTTCATATCTTTTCTTTTTACGTCTATAAAGCTCTTTTGTCTGTCTTGTGCTTGCTTCAATCTACTTTTGATCAACTTAGCATCTTCAATCATCTTTGAATCATTTTAGGCCCTAAGGATTACTAAAGGCTATTCTTTTCTCTTATATCATCCTAATGAAGAGAAGACCTACATTTCCTCCTATAAAATGCCTTATATGATGACATTTTGATCATGGCCTGATACCTATTATTATAAGCAAATTCTATCAATGGTAGGAGATTATACCAGGTTGTTTTCTAATCCATACAGTAAGCTCTTAACATGTCTTTTAAGATCTAATTGACTTTTTCAGTTTGACCATCTGTTTGTGGGTGATAAACTAAACTAAATGCTAATCGTGAACCTAAAGCTTGTTGTAAACTATTCCAAAAGTTAAGACAAATTTAGGGTCTTGATCTGACACTATTATCATAGGTACCCCATGCAATTTAACAATCTCCCTTATATAGATTTGACCTAATTGATAAGATGTTGTATTGACTTTTATTGGAATAAAGTGTGCTGCTTTAGTCAATCTGTCCACTATTACTTATACAGTATTATATCCTTTTTGAAATCATGGAAGACCAACAGTAAAATTCTTTGAAATATCTTCCCACTTCTATTCAAGAATACTAAGAGGATGAAGCAACCCAAATGCTCTCTAATGTTTGGCTATAACCTACTAATATATTAAACATTTGGCCACATAATCCCTAATATCATTTTTATCCCATTCCACCAATAATGTTGTTTAAGTCTTGGTATATCTTTACTTCCCCAAGATGAGTAATATATGGTGTATCATGGGTTTCACTCAATATTTTCTTCCTCAAATCCACGTCTTGGGGAATATATATATATATGTGGCTTCTAAATTTTAGAATATCATCTATTAGTTGATACTCTGTCTCTTAATTGTCAAATACTTGTTGTTTCACTTTTTGGCACCATTCATCATTCAATTGCTTTTCTCTAATTTCTATCAGTAGAGTAGGTTGAACTTCTAATATAATAACTCTACCAATCACCACTTTAACATTTTCTTTGAGAAATTCTCCTTGTAATTCTTTTTGTTCTGAGAGTTGGGAAATGGCAACCTTTCTACTTAGTTTATCAGTTACCACATTAGCTTTACCTAGTTGATAATAAATATTACAATCATAATATTTAACAAACTCCTTCCACCTCATCTATCTCATATTCAAATATTTTTGGGTGAATGTAATGACCTTCGCCATAAGCCTACTATGTGCAATTGTATATATATATATATTATATTTGTCATTTTAAAAATATGTCTGTAATGGGAACCCCTTACAGTAAAATTTTCTACTGCTTAAAATTTTCAAATCTGAATGCAAAAACTGAAAATAAAATTTTCATATTAACAATGATCATATCTTTTCACATTATTCTTGCTTTACGATTTGCTTATTTCTTTATTTTTTATTTCTTTACTTTCTTATTTCTTTTATTCTTGCTTATTTCTTGTTTTTATTTCTTTATTTCAGTAAATCAGCTTTTGAAAAGTTATTTCTCAATAAAGAGGCTAAGGCCTAGATATGATTTCAACATGTCTTATAGCATGTCATTCTCACATGACATATACAGTAGCATATCATTTAGAGAATGATAAGACGTTTAGAAATAGTAACATTCATGATATGAAACAGCATGTAATGACACACAAATAACAAAATCAGTAAATATATCTGAATGTATGAAAAGCCACGTAAAGATACATGAATTTCAAAAAACAATTACGAGAACAATAAAGATATGAATATCAGAATGAAAAGCTAAGATAAAAGCGATTACACGTGGGGACCAGTTTGGTTTTCCTCCCGTGTATATGAATGTCTCTAGAATATGATTATGTGGCAATCTTCTGAGGAAGATTAGTTTAGGGTCAAAGATAAGAAGCGCTTATTGGGTGAATATATCACTCACTTCCTACTTTCCTTTCTCTTGCAGGTCAGTATTTTAGGGGTTAAGAGGAAGAAATGGTTACTGATTGGGATTCAATTTTGTTTTTGCAGCATGCTTCAGTTTGCATGTTTGCTTAATTTTCTTGCATGTGATTATATATGTTTTATCACACACTGACTTTATAAATATTTTTCATGCTATTTAAAATAAAATTTTTGGGCTTGTATATATAGATGTATACATTTGCACCGCATGTTTTCTGTTGTAACATTTCAGCTTAGTTTTAGGTGTTTTTACTAGGTATTATTGGTGATATTTTATTATTTATTAATATTATATTATTATAGAATAGTAGTAAACAGTAGTATCCAGCATGAGTGCCTATATTTTTGGTATTATAATGGAAATATACAAACTATTTTTAAAGGATAAGTGCATGTGTGTGAATTGCATAGTTTTCAACATGCATATGTGTGTATTTTAGCATATCCCAGCAACCGGAGCTCATCTTCCTCTTAGTGTAAGTATAGTAGTATGAGTTTTGTTTGAGCTTGACCCTTATGTTTTGTGATTCTCCAGCTAGGAGAACTCATGTTCCTAGATCTTCTGAGGACGAGGATAATGCCTCAATTAGACCCTCTAGTGAGAGTCTTAAAAGGGGATCTCAGGCCTCCTGTAGAACCATCAAGGTTGAGGATGTCGGAGAGATTTTCAGAGAAATGATAAGAGAATTACCTCAACAACCAGTTAGAGGTGATGATCAGATGCATGGTAGAGGAATGCCTACTAGAGATGATGCCTATCAGAGGCCAATGAGAAGGCAACCAGAGTTTCAGAGAAGAGATTATCTTGAGTAGATGGGTGGACAGTGGTCAAAGATGGGTCAGTATTAGGGACAGAGTTCTAGGTATGATACAGTGAGCACTAACGGTTCAGAGAGAGTACATCTCATCTACAGTTTATCGGGTATTCACCAAGCTCCCAAGTTTATAGGAAATAAAGATCTAGTAGCAGTTAAAAAGTGGATAGAGGCTGTTGAGAGTGTGACCAGCCTATTCACTATGTCTGATCTAGAGAATGTCAGATATGCAATGTTTATGTTCAGAGGAGATGCAAGGTCATGGTGGAATCTCGCAAGGACTACAGTGGATGAGGAATCGTTGACCTAGGATGAGTTTAGAGTGATATTTGAGAACGAGTTTAGAAGCCCAGGGACAGTGTATACTAGAGCTCAAGAGTTTATTGAGTTATAGTAGGGCTCGCATACCATGAGAGAGTATACTACTTGGTTCAATGCATTGGCTAGATTTGCTCCGAGTTTAGTAGTAACAGAGGCTGGTAGAGTACAAAAGTTCATTCATAGACTACATCCAACCATAATAAGAGATGTCTTGATAAGAGATCATCCTCTACAGAGATTCAGTGATGCTCTAGAGAGAGCTACTAGATTAGAGATGTGCCTTTAGAGAATGGGTATGTTTTTCAGATAGCCTGAGATGGGCAGTGACAGAGGTAAAAGGCCTATGCAATAAAAAAAGTCAGGTAAGAGTAGTCAGAGATAGAGGAAAGGATTTCAGTCAGTAGTTTATCCCAGATGTGGCAAGAGGCACAGTGGTGAGTACCTGATTGATTAGTTGGTATGCTTCAGGTGTCATCAACTAGGGCATAGGGTTGTTAAGTGCCCAGCAAAGGGCGGAACAAGTTCTAGTAGAGGTGGACCTAGTTTTGGTAGAGGTAGAGGTTTCCTTAGAGGTGGAGGTAGTTTAGTTAGAGGAGTGATCGTCCTCAAGATGGTGGAACAGGTGCACCAGGAGGAGGTGTAAGGCCATCAGGTGGTGGTAGAGGTCGAGCTAGAGTATATGCCATGAGGCAAGAGCAGGCAGAGGCTACGCCACATGCTGTGACTGGTCAGTTGTTCTTTCTTGATACCCTCTTATTTGTTTTGATTGATTATGGTGTCACACATAGTTTTATTTCTAGAGGGGTAGTGGAGAGATTAGAGTTAACCCTTAGTGTAGCTGAGAGACATATGTGCATAGAGATGCCAGATGGAGGAGTGATGTTTAGTGACCAATTACTATTTGATCAGGAGATTGTATTTATGGGTAGACATTTGAGGATAAATTTGATCATGTTAGATTTAGTTGATTTTGACATGATCCTAGGTATGGATTCTCTAGCGAGGTACGGGGCAAAGATTGATTGTCAGAGAAAAAATGTTAGACTTCACTTAGGCCCTGATCAGTTTGTTTTTGGAGAGGATAGAGTGGAGACTATATTGATCTCATGTATGCAGGCCAAGAGGATGCTAAGTAAATGTTGTGTTGGCTACTTAGCTAATGTGGTATGTAGAGATGTGAGTAGGCCCAGTGTTGAGCAGATGTTTGTTGTCAGGGAGTTTCTTGTTGTGTTTCCTGAGGAATTACTTAGGTTACCTCCAGAGAGAGAGCTAGAGTTCAGTATTGAATTACTTCTAGGGACAACTATGATTTCTAAAGCTTCTTACAGAATGGCTTCAGCAGAACTTCAAGAATTGAAGAAACAATTACAAGAACTGATAAATAAGAAGTTCATCAGACCGAGTTGCTCGTCATAGGGTGTTTTTATTCTATTTCTTAAGAAGAAAGACGGGTCGATGAGGATGTGTATCGACTACTGGGAGTTAAATAAGGTCATAGTGAAGAACAAGTACCCCTTGCCCAAGATTGATGATTTGTTTGATTAGCTCAGTGGTGCATCAGTCTTCTCGAATATTGATTTGAGGTCAGAATACCACCAGGTCAGAGTTACAGACAGAGATGTGCCGAAGACTGCCTTTAGGATCAGATATAGCTATTACGAGTTCGTGGTGATGCTATTTGGTTGACAAATACTCCAGCGGTCTTTATAGATTTAATGAACTGAGTATTCCACGATTGTCTCGATAGATTTATTGTTTTGTTTAACGATGACATTCTAGTCTATTCAAAGAGTGTAGAAAAACATGTAGAGCATCTCAGATTCGTGTTACAGAGATTAAGGGATAGGCAGTTGTATGCCAAATTTAGTAAGTGTGAATTTTGGCTAAATAGTGTGGTCTTCTTGGGGTATGTGATTTCTGCTGATGGTTTTTCAGTGGATCTAGCTAAGGTGGAGGTTATTTTGAGTTAGTCGACGTCGAGGACAGTTAAGGAGGTTAGGAGTTTCTTGAGATTGGTTGGTTATTACAGACAGTTTATTCAGGGGTTTTCCAGCTTAACTAGACCTCTAACAGCTTTAACTAAGAGAGAGAACCTGTTTGTATAGATAGATGTATGTGAGGTCAGATTCCAAGAGTTGAAACAAAGATTGACCAATGCACCAGTGTTAGCATTGCCTTATGAGGGATTAGATTATGAGATCTATACGGATGTTTCCCACCAAGGGATTGGTACAATATAGATGCAAACAGCTAGGGTGATTGTCTATGCTTCCAGGCAATTGAAAGATCATAAGATGAGGTACCCTACCCATGATTTGGAGCTTGCAGTAGTCGTCTTCACTTTGAAGATTTGGAGGCATTATTTGTATGGAGTAAGATGCAGCATTTTCTCAGATCACAAGAGCCTGAAGTACTTCTTCATCCAGAAGGAATTGAATATGAGGCAGCGATGGTGGTTAGAATTGATAAAAGACTATGACTATGAGATCAGATATCACCCAAGCAGAGCAAATGTAGTTACAGATGCTTTGAGTCGCAGAGTTGTCTTATCCAGATTATCTGTTCAAAGTGAGCTTCAGAGAAAAGCTATAAGAAAGCAGACATAGATTGTTTCAGCAGGGTTTTCGAGACTTTGGATAGTATCTTCATTGTCTGATGAGATCAGAGAGGCTCAAAGATCAAATCAGTGGGTACAGATGATGGTACAGAGAGTATTAGAGGGCACAGTGCCAGATTTTGAGATTAGAGATGAGATACTGAGATTCAGGGGCCAAGTTTATGTTCCAGATGACTCAGACTTGAGACAGAGGATTTTGTCAAAAGCCCACAGTTCAGTGTATACGGCTCATCCGGGCAGTACTAAGATGTACCAAGCTCTGAAGAGAAACTTTTAGTGGTCAGGGATGAAGAGGGACATAGTAGACTTCGTAGCTAGATGTCTGATATGTCAGCAAATCAAGGTAGAGCATCAGAGACCATCAGGGTTGTTGCAGCCTTTGAGTATCCCAGAATGGAAATGAGAGAACATTTTCATGGATTTCATCTCAAGATTTCCCAGAGTCAGGCAGGGGTATAATGGCATATGAGTGATTATAGATCGATTGAGTAAATCAGTCCATTTTCTACCTGTTAGAATAATATGACAATTGATCAGTTGAGTCAGCTATATGTCAGGGAGATAGTGAGACTACATGGGGTTCCTAGAGTGATTGTGTCAGATCGAGACTCCAGATTCCTGTCAACTTTCTAGAGGAGTTTATAGAGGACACTTGGGACTCGATCGCATTTTAGTTCCATTTATCATCCTCAGTCAGATGGCTAGACAGAGAGGGTGAACCAGATTTTGGAAGATATATTGAGAGTTTGTTGCCTAGACTTTCATACCCGCTAGGTTGAGTTACTATCATTAATGGAGTTTGCATATAATTACAGTTACCAGTCGACTATTCAAATGGCTTCATTTGAAGCATTGTATGACAGAAAATGTAGATCTCCCTTGCATTGGGATAAGATTGGAGAGAAAGATTCAATGGAAGCTGTAGTGGGTCCAAAGATGACTCAGCAAATGATCGAGCAAATCAAAATAATCAAACAGAGAATGAAACAAGCCTAGGATTGTCAAAAGAGCTATACAGATTTGAGACGTAAGGAGTTAGAGTTTAAGGTTAGAGACAAAGTATTTTTGAAAGTCACTCCTTATCGTCATGTGTTAAGATTTGGCAAGAAGGGTAAGTTAGTTCCAAGGTTTATTAGACTTATGAAATCCTAGAGAGAGTTCGTCCAGTTGCTTACAGATTGGTGTTACCTACCAATATAAACAGATTTCATGACGTCTTCCATGTATCTCAGTTGAGGAAGTACATCAGAGATCCTTCTCATGTTCTTGAATTTCTAGATTTGGAATTGGTTGAAGATTTGAGCTATATAGAGAGACCAGTTCAGATTCTTGATAGAATAGTGAAAGTGCTCAAAAACAAAGAGATTTCTCTAGTTAGAGTTCTGTACATGAGTCAAAAGCAGGAAAAATCCACGTGAGAGGTAGAGTCTGAGATCAGAGATAGGTTTCCTGAGCTGTTCAAGTAATTCCGAGGACAGAATTTTTTTAAGAGGGAGAGAATGTAACATCCCAGGGTTAGATTAGTCTTTTAGGCTTCTAATTTGGGTTAGAATGAGAATTGAGAAGAATACTAGGGTTGTGAGAGAGTTTTGGGGAGAAATAGATGTTTTCCTGTATTAGGTGGCTTATGCATGGATCTTGTTGAGAGAATTTGCATGCAAGCACCAGAAAATGGCAATAGTACAATTTTCCTGCCATGCACGATAGTGCATGTTGAGGTGCACGCCCATAGCTTTGTTATGTTTCGGCCGCCTTGGTTTAAGTTGAGTTTATCCAGTTTCCCAACCATTTGCACTCAAAGTTTCTGTTTGATTTTCAGAGAATATCAACCCTAGAAGAGAAGAGCAGCAACCAGGGCCTTCCAATCTAGCTTGAGCTTGTGATTTCTTTAAGACAGAAAGTATGTCAAAAGGTAGGTGTTTCTTACCTCTTTCGCCTGTGCTTTTGGTCTGTTTAATGCTTGGTTGAAATGTATGAGAATGATTCCACCATACTTTGCATGTTTGATGATTTGAGATGATGATGATGATGATTTGATACATATATGTATGATATGTATGAAAATATGTGTGTATATACATGCCTTTGCAATGGGTTGAATGATGAATGTGTGATTTGAAGTTATTGAAAGGGCAAATATGTGTGGGAAATGGTTAATTTGAGTTTAGCATAAGATTTGGATAGGATTCAACTTGATTTTAATCGGTCATAGTAGTGCAGAGCAGAACGCACGCCCGTGTACGTGTAGTGCACGCCTGTGCATACTACATTTCTACATGGTCACGGTCATATTCACGTAGTCGTGCATGACTTAAAATACAGGGTCATGACCATGCATGTTTATGTCACAACTGTGTACCAAGAGAAAATGAGAAATATATAGAAAAATCATAGAATTGAGCACGACCACATGCACGACTGGCTTACAATCCCGTGCACGCTTATGCACGTCTGTGCGCATAGACACGCACGTCCGTGCGTCATGCAGAAAAGAGAAAATAAGCATAAAATGAGAAATGTGCACAATAAAAGCCATCAAATGAATATGAAATAGTAAAATAAGATTAATTAAGCTTACATGATGTATCATATACATAGCATAGCATGGCATGCCATACAGAGTTTTTAGAAATGGATCCAATGATCCGAATTCATGTTTTCAATAGAAAAGCATTGATTTCAAGGATGAATATAAGGGGGCACTTGTAAGTTTCAGCACACCCATCGCATCAGGAGCTATATGCTCATTATTAGCCTTATGTATTGGCATATGTCGAAGTGCTCAATTAGTAGATTAAAGATTTCTTGATCCAAAGATCAATTGTAGTTTTAGTGCAAAACGCTCAGTTTAGTATGAGATTCAGAGGCATCACGTGACCTAGACAGTTTTTGGCGTGCGTTTGTATAGGAAACTTACATGGCTAGGGTGTCAAATCCCTATATTCATCAATCTCCATAGCTAGTAGGTACTTCGGGTACATAGTTTTCAGCACAGTTTTCAGATTAGCTTTTATAACAGTTTTCAAATATGGAATCCCTGGATCCAACAGCAGTATTTCAATAAATCAGCTTTTGAAAAGTTATTTTTCAATAAACAAGCCAAGGCCTAGATATGATTTCAGCATGTTTTATAGCATGTCATTCTCACATGACATATACAGCAGCATATCGTTTAGAGAATGATAAAAAATTTAGAAATAGTAACATTCATGAGATGAAACAGCGTGTAATGACACACGAATATCAGAATCAGTAAATATATCTGAATGTATTTAAACCCACGTAAAGATACGTGAATTTTAGAAAACAATTACGAGAATAGTAAAGATATGAATAACAGAATAAAAAGCTAAGATAAAAGCGATTACACGTGGGGACTAGTTTGGTTTTCCTCCCGTGTATATGAATGTCTCCAAAATATGATATATGGCAATCTTTTGAGGAGGATTGGTTTAGGGTCAGAGATAGGAAGTGCTTACTGGGTGAATATATCACTCACTCCCTACTTTCCTTTCTCTTGTAGGTCAATATTTTGGGGGCTGAGAGGAAGAGATGGATATCGATTGGGATTCAGTTTTGTTTTTGCAGCATGCTTTGGTTTGCATGCTTGCTCAGTTTTCTTGCATGTGATTATACCTGTTTTATTACACACTGACTTTGTAAATATTTTTCATGCTATATAAAATAAAGTTTTTGGGCTTGTATATATAGATGTATACATTTACACCACATGTTTTCTATTGCAACATTTCAGCTCAGTTTTAGGTATTTCTACTGGGTATTATTGGTGATATTTTATTATTTATTGATATTATATTATTATAGAAGAGCAGTAAACAGTAGTATCCTACAAGAGTGCCTACATTTGGAGCATCATATATCTATATTTTTAAAATCATGCTATTGAATTCTTAGATACGTGTTTTGAAAACATCTGATATGGTATGTCGTACTCAATGTTCTGATAATCATGCATAATATGTTGTTATATCTTGTTATTCTTAAGTTTCTTGTACTTAGGAGTGACTTAAAATTACTTAACTTTGCTTTAAAAATGCTTTGGAATTGTTTCTCTGTTTTTCTTAAGGTACACAAGTGTGTGTCTCTAAGTGTATGGATGTGTGTGGAGGCATATGGGGTCGTGTATTAGTTGTGTCCTTGGTCATGTTATCTTCTGGAATAAATTTGAAAATCTTAGGCTGATGACACGGGTGTGTGGTATAGACACACGGGTGTGCGTCTAAGGTATAAGGTTATGTACCACACTGCACAGGCATGTAACTGCCTAAACACCTTCTTATGTCTTTCATACATGGGCATGTGAAATTAGGAGTAAGCACACTAGCGTATGTCTGAATTTTTATACACACAAGGGTGTCATGCAAAGTCGTGTTCATGCAAAAAAGAGGCCACAGGAGCATGTATCCTCAGGTACACGATCGTGTGCTCAACTCTTCTTCTGTAATACACATCTGAAAAATCCAAAAATCCTAGATTTCTCAACTCAAATCATAACTACAACTTAGTCAAACGTTCATACATCAAATATATCAACCAATAACATGCTCATGTTATCTATTCATCATAAAGCATGCTAAAAATCACACATTTCTCATAAGTACTTACCAAAGCATATAATCATCAAAACATCCCATAATAACTCATCAATCATCATCCAATGTCTCATTTCCTCATCAAATCATGTTATAACACATTCTCAACATGCAATAAACACATGAACGGAACTCAAACTAGTATATCATGCAAAAACCCAAATGATAAAGGTAAAGAAATACTTACCTTTCGCCATAGCTTTCGTATCTATCTCTCTAACGGCATCTAAATCTCTAGCTTGGTTTTTGGCTACTAGTTGAACGGTTTCTAGCCTAGTATTTGTTAGAAAATCTCAATTCTCTCTCTCTTCATGTCATACATGGAATATTCTTATCAAAATATCCATGTACAAGCCATAAAAGGTTTCTAAATGACTCATCTACCCTTGAACCCTTTCAAATCTATTTTTTATCTAGAAATCTTTCTTTTACCCTTGGTTTCAGAGCGTAAAGGATAATTCTACCCTTGGGCTATTATAATTCTCCCCTTCTAATAAAATTTTGTCCCCGAAATTAACTAAACAAATTTAGGTACATTTCTCTCATCTTAGACTCAACCTCTCAGGTGGCTTCCTCAATTCTTTGACTCCTCTATAACACTTTAACCAAAAGTATCTCTCTATTTTAAGAGTTTTCACTTTATAGTCCAAAATTTGAACAAGTCTTTCCTTGTAGCTCAGATCATCTGCCAATTTTAGATCCTGAATCTGTAACACAAGCGAAGGATCTCTCACATATTTCTTCAGCTGAGATACATGAAACACATTATGAATCTTGTCCAAATTAGCTGGTAAGGCCAATTTGTAAGCCACTTTGCCAACTCGCTCTAGAATCTTATAAGGACCAATAAATCTCAAAGCTAACTTGCCTCTTTTATTAAATCTCAAGACATGTTTGTAGGAAGATACCCTTAAAAACATATAGTCTTCAAAGTCAAACTTTATCTCCCTACACCTTTGATCTACATAACTCTTCTAACGATTCTAAGCCTAGTTAATTCTCTGCCTAATAAATTTAACCTGCTTAATCATCCTCTGAGTCATCTTTGGTCCCATTACTGTTTCTAGTGAATCTCTCTCACCAATCTTAACCTAAAATAGTAGTGATCTTCATCTACTACCATACAAAGCCTCAAAATATGCCATGTGAATGCTAAATTGATGACTGTCAATGGCAATAACTCAACCCAATTAACTTGAAAATTCATATAACAAGCTCTCAACATATCTTTTAGAATCTGATTAACTTTCTTAATCTAACCGTCTGTCTGTAGGTGATAAGTTGAACTGAAATAAAGTCTAGTTTCTAAAGCTTTTTATAAACTGCCCCAAAAGACTGATAAAAATCTCAAATCTCTGTTTGATACTATATCTATAGGAACCCTATGTAATCTGATAATCTCTCTGATATACAAATGACTCAATTGATCAGTGCTTATACCATCTTTGATTGACAAGAAATGTGGAAACTTACTTAATCTATCAACAATAACCCATATACTATTATATCCATGTTATACTTTAGGGAGTCCTGATGTAAAATCCATAGATATACTCTCTCATTTTTACTCAGGAATCCTCAACGGTTGAAGTAAACCAGAAGGTCTCTGATATTCTATCTTGACCTGCTGACAAATCAGACATCTAGTCATATAGTCTGTAATGTCTCTCTTCATACCAAGCTACCAAAACATTTTCTTGAGATCTTGATACATCTTGGTACTGCCTGGATGCACTGAACAAACTGTATCATGAGTATTTAACAAAATCTTCTATTTCAATTATGTGTCCTCTGGTACATAAACTTTGTCTTTGAATCTTAAAATCTCATCTCTGACCTCAAAATCTGGCATTATACTCTTAAAGATCCTCTGAATCATACTTTGGATCCACATATCTGACATCTGACCAGTCCTGATATCATTATGTAGTATGGACACAATCTGAAGTCTGGAGAATCTGATTGTTACTATTTTAATCCCATCTCTGACGATCTCATGTTGTAACTCTTTCTGAGCTGTAACCATGGACAAAGTTGCTCTTTTGCTTAAAACATCAACTACTATATTAGCTTTACCTGGTTGATATCTGATTTAACAATCATAATCCTTCACCAGCTCTAACCATCTCCTCTGTCTCATATTTAACTCTCACTAGATGAATAAATACTTCAAACTCTTGTAATCAGAATAGATGCAACACCTCATACCATAAAGTTAATGTTTCTAAATCTTCAAGGTAAATATCACAGGAGCTAACTCCAAATCATAAGTAGGATATCTTAATTTATGGTCCTTTAATTGTCTAAAGGCATAGATAATTATCCTATCAAACTATATCAACACTACTCTAATCCCCTGATAGGAAGCATCTGTGTGGATATCATAATTAATACCCTTTTAAGGTAACACTAACATTAGAGCACTCGTCAATCTCTATTTTAACTCTTGAAACCAAGTCTTACACTCCTCGATCTACACAAAAAACATCTCACTCCGAGTTAAAACAGTCAATGGCTTAGCCTAGTAATAACAGATGATAGTTGAGGATTTCTTTTCATCGGGAAAAAAGTTGAAAATGAGATGGTTGATAAAGATGATAATACAAAAGGTTGAATTGATGAATGTTGCCATTACACTTATCATGGATCATTTTCTACCTCTAATGTGTACTAGAGTTGCGTCCAAGTTCACTAAGAAGATTCTAGGTTTATGATTACGTGCTCAAATCGGTGCTAGCTCAAGAATATCTATGACTTAGACAAGAGTCATTTTAATGTTCTCTAATATAAATGTATTAGATAGATTTGATATAAAACCTATTTTTTTTGAGACCATAAATATAGATTTTAGTGCTCTATATCTTGAATTGACCTTGACTCAGAATTTCGTTCAACGTTATAAGATAACAATTTAAAGCAACACACACTTATTCCACCTCATAATATAAATAGAGGCAATAAGTGATGAAGGCGGCACGCATTCAATGCTCATCAGGTGTCTCCTAGAGTTCCCCTGAGCACTTCACTGGGGACTCCCTTCTAAATGGGTGTGTTTTCCTACTGAAGTGTTTGGGGGAACTCCTGGACTCATTTGATAATTTAATTACCTGAAGATCCCTGCTGAACATTATAATTTATTGGATACTAATTTTTATTCTGAATTATCTTCTATGCGCAGGAACATCAGTTCTGGAGCTTTTGATACTGCAGACAATGTTTTTGAACAAAGTCACGCATAACTGTGTTCAAAAACTAGTTTTAAGAAAATCCCCAATTGCATTTGCTTATGAATATAAAACCTAGAAATTAAGGTAGTATTCGTGTTACTCTCATACTCTTTTACATTCATCATTCATAAAAGCATTCTTAATTGTTCCTGACAGATTTCAAGCGCTTCATCAAATTATATGAAAACCTTGCCTACCAACCTTATGATGTCCAACACGTAAGTTATCGAAATTATCAATATAATATGTTAATTATCCGGAGTCTCCAATATAAATGAATTTTTTATACCAAAACACATGTTTTCTTGTGAACAGAATTATGAGCGCATAATTTGATTATTGATTAGTTCGTTTTATCCCTTTGACAATAACCATGGTGGTCTGCTAGATACAAAGCTGATGGTAATTGTTCACCAATTCATTTGTGGATGAAGAATTGTGTTTTACTGGTTGATTTAATACTGTATTTTCAATTATACTCACTAATTATTTAGGGTCCACATAAAAAAAAAAGAAAAAAACCTAAATTTATGAAACCTCGAAAAGCCGTAGATTAAGGGAATGTTAATGACTTTTTTCTTTTTTATTATGACTTGTAATCATGAGTTTAATCAAAACGAAATTATATAGTATTTTTCAAAGAATGGAAGATGGTGTTGCCCAATCTTTCCTTGAAATCCACTTGTGGCTGCAAAGCGAACATGTATGGAGAACGGATTTGGTTGGTATTAATCAGTTGGGTAGATAGAATGGATTGACAATGTCGAGCCAATAATAGCGCCAAGTAAACAACTGGACTGTCTCAGCCTTGACTATGGAGTCTGATTTCTGTGCGACTGTCGGCCTCTTGAATCCTGGTGGCAGCAGTATCTCCAGCTAGCCCTATGAAACTTCTTAACAAGCCCTTCAACACCTCTTCACGTCTAATTATACCTTACAGTCTACATACCTCATGCCATACAGGCTGCCACAGACTCAAGAGAACTCTAGCGGTCATGTTGAAATTTTCGTTGCCTTTAATCAAACTGTTAAAGGAAGCCCTAGTCTCTTCCTGGAAATTACGGTACTAACAGCTGATGCGGAAATTGGCTTGCTAGCTAACTCTTCACTGATGCACCGGCCTCCCTCTTACTCTCCCCTTCTCTGAAGTGCATATGAAGGGCAAAATCAAATTCTTGAAGAGCTAGAATAATGTAGAAGAAGTCTTTTTTAAACAAGGAAACCAACTTTGAAAGTAAGGATTGGAATTATCTTCGGTTATTCATGTCAATCGAAAATATAATATGCCACTCTTGGTTAAGTCATAACTATCGAGTAGGCGATCAAAATAAACTACCGAAGAAAGATAGCCTATAATCAATCTATAATCATTACATAATGATCCAATATGGATTTTTTTTGGTTGTTTATTTTTACATAATAAGTTTGGCTAGGTTTACCTCTTGGTGGGTGACTGGGGGCGATGAAAAATTTGTATAGACATCATATGTTGTAATTAAACACAAACTAAGACAAAAAAAGAAAAGAATACAAAATCCTTATGTCACCGTGGTTTATAGAATGAGAAGCCCTATGGGCTGCATATAATTTGGCAGTTCTATCTGTCTCCTAATTGTTAATCTTGGTTGATACTTGTACAAAGTTTGTATATTCTACTTTAGTTTCCATATATGTTTCTGGCTTATTTGATTATCGGAATCATAGGCAACCGCATATATTTACTAAACAGTACTGACAATAGTTCAAAAAAAAAAAAAAATCGTTAAGAACTTAGAAAAATTAAGAACGCTGAATATTACAATAGGATGTTACATTTATAATCCAAGAGTTCGTAAAAGGTAACAAATCCGAGGAACATGAACTTTACTCCACTCTCTAGCCATATATAATATACTACAGGAAAATAAAAAATAAAAAAGTCACCGAAAAATATTCTAAATTTAGGGCATCTCAAAGCAGCAAACTGCCCAATGATGATTTCTATTATGTTCTTTACCTTTGTAATTATCATTTTGGACCTTGAAGGCTAGCATTTCAGTGGGTGGTTTTCCGATTACTACTTTCTCAAATGCTAAGAATGAGTAAGCAATAGATGAAGATGGTAAAGAATCTTTACAAAGAAGATTCGATCTCACCACACTGTAGGCCTGGTTCAATCCCATCAAGAACTGATGAAGCCTCTCTTCCTCGTTCCCCTTTGCAGCGACTCCACATATGCATCCTATGTAGTTTGTTTTGTGTGGTTTTGGCATTCACTATTTCCTTTTTCATTTCTTGGATGCGTGCTCCTCCCTAGTAAAAGCGTTCTTCAGGATCTTTCCACAATCTATAGGATGTGTCATAGTGCATAACACTTTCGTATAACTCCTCATCAAGTGAGTTCAAAATCCATGACATTACCATTGAATTGCAAGTGATCCAGTCTTCTAATTCTGGATCCCGAACAGGTGGTTCCTACGATGTTCCGTTCACAAACTTCGTGTTTGCAGACCAAAGCATTGAAAATTCACCGTCGCCACATTGAGTAGTTCATCCCCTTGAAAGGATGAGACGCGACTTGGTCTCCAGGTTTATCCAAAGCATTCAGTTGGTAATGTGAGGCTTTTTGTTGACTAAGTCAAAAGAAATATTCCATTTCTCCAACATATTGTAAATCCATTTCTAGTACCCATGAAGCTGTTTGTGATATTGAATATCCCTCATTATCATATCATTCGTGATCCAATATCTGCAGAGGTGTTAGTGCATCATAAAGTTTAGTCTCCAGGTGTATCCAAAGCACTCAGTTGGTAATGTGCTGGCTTTTGGTTGACTAAGTTAAAAGAAATATTCCATATCTCCAACATACTGTAAATCGATTTCTAGTACCCATAAGGCTGCTAGTGATACTGAATATCCCTCATTATCAAGTCATTCGTGATCCAATATTTGCAGAGATGTTAGTGCATCAGAAAGTGTTGTGAACATAGTAAATGATTTTTTAAGGATTTCAGTAAGCTGAAAAGTGCACGATGCCTGCTGAGTTTGCACTGAGACACTGCCAAGATAGATTACGATACCATTCTGGTCGATAAATTCACACTGCACTCCCATCATAATCTTGACTCGATTACACTCTTGGTGAGTGCTTCTGCTCAAAACAAAGATTATTGTAACAATAGGAACCCTCAAGAATAGGCATCCTCAATCTTCAATAAGAATCAATTGGCCAGAAGTTTAAGGAAGAGAGAAGGTGAAGGGTGATGAATTAATTGTGTTTTCAATTGGAATACGAACAGATGAATTTGTTGCTGATTTGGAGGACATTCATAGCAATAAGAGCCTTGATTTAATCCGTATAGTGGGGAAGGATATACATGAAAAGTTATTTCTATCTACGTTTATAAGAAGGCAAAGTAAAATCGCAGCAAATAATACCACTTAATATGTATATCGTTCATAAAAATTAATTATCCATGTGAAAAATTAATTTAAAAAATTTGTCTGTCTTCTAATTAATTAACAATTGAAGAATCTATTAAATCATAATAATTATACTTATAACTTAAGGATATGATAATGAGCGTATAGTAATATAGAACTTTACCTTTGTTCGTATATGATTCAGAAATCGAAGCATATTTTCTAATATTTGATCGTCATCGCCCATCCATACAATTTATCTTGCGTATCCCCTTCATTTTGCCTCCTTCACTTTTCTAGGTTTTGAACCACAAATTAGAACCAAGTTTTATGCATTTATTTGATGTATTTGAATAGGTTGATTAATATATATAAAATGAATAATTCGGTAAAGTTAGCCAAAAATGCCGAATGTAGCACTGAGTTTGATCAAGATTTATGTTATGAATGAACTTTAAAAAATAAATTAAAACCACTTAATTTGATGAAAACTAAGCAACTCAATTACAAATCAAAAATAAAATTGATATTGATCACTACCAGTTTAGACAAGAATATTATACAGGAATAAGAAAGTTTATTTGCCATTGAGAAATCATTTCAACAAAGAAAGAAATGCTTATTTATGAGTTTAAGATTACACTTCGAACATATAAAAAAAAGGGTTCAGTGAGAAAATAAAAATGTCAATATCAACTCAGTGACTTTCTTGATCAATCCGATCACACATTAAAAAAAAGAAAAAAGAAAAAAACCACGAAGGAGAACAAAGAGGAAGAGATTACAGAATAGTAATAAACTAATTCGAAGAACTAATAAACAAATGGGTAAGTTATAATTACCTGCTTCGAGAAATGTTGAGATGCAAAGAAAATCCAAAAGAATGATGCGTCGGATGCCACCGAGAGTTCCTCCAAACACTTCAGACGGATAGCTACACTAAAAGAATGAAGATGAAGGGTCACAAAAGAGCCCCAATGAAGTGGTTAGAGGAACTCTAGGTGACAGCTGACTTTGAATTAGAAATTCTCTCGGGGTGACCGGTTTAATTGTCTTGTTTATTTCCCTAAAATGAACCTAGTCAGGATTGTGGGTAATATGAAGAGCAAAGAGTACTTTTACAAAGATTGACCAGCACCCTTCTGACATCACATGTATCTTTTCATCATCTTCATTTCATAGTTTTTATTTTTTTTTAAGTAAAGAATTAAACAAAAAACAAGTTAAAGGCTCTTGGTACAACCTAAGTGCAACGGGAGAACCCACCTGTAAGTAAAAGCAAGAAGCATAAAAATAAAAAAACCTCACACAATCACACCTCTTCAGAGTCTATCTACGCTTCAGCTAAAATAGGCTCAAGAGGCTAGAGAAAGGCACTACCCCAGCCACCTAAAATCCCAGCTTTTGTAAATCTATTGACAAGACAAAAAATGAGATATAAAATAACAAGAGTAACAAGTCATATCATTACAAGGTAATGGGGGTTTAACGACAGTTTTTCATCAAACACCGCTAAAACCCTGCAAATCCAACGTTTTATATGTCGGATTTGAGAAATGCTGCTAAAATTGAGGATTTAGTGGCATTTTTATTTAAACACCGCTAAAAGTCTGAGATATATCGGTGTTTTATAAACACCAGTATATATCATTTAAAAATGCCGGTATAGCCCTCGTAACCCTATAAAACACGTGCTCATTCTTCTTCTCCCCATTTTCTTTCTTGTCATTGCAATCACTCTCCTCTATCCCAGGTGCGCGTTTTAAGGTCTTTTGTTGCATTTTTTGATGGATTTTCGACATTTTTTCTTCAGTTGAAGCTTGAAATTTGTATCCTTATTCAGCTAGCCTCCTGATTTGCCTTAAAATCAGTAAGTGTGCTTAAAACTTTGGTTTGGTTTAGTGAAGAAATATTGCATTTTTGTTGTTTATTAATGTGTTTACTCAATTATTAAGCAAGTTATTGAAATTCAGTCGATTAGAGAGCTAGTTTGTATGTATTGTTGAAGTGTTAGATTAAAATCCCCTAAAATATTGAATTGTTATATATTTATATTTAAATTGAAATCCTAATATTCTTGTATATTATAAATTAAGGAAATTATGGAAACCCTTATATGGGAATAAAAATAAATAAATCACATTTTACAAAAGTTGGATTTAGTTTATGTTATATATTTATAGTGTTGGAAAACTATTTATAATATTGAAACTTTAGCAAATTATAGTATATTCAGAGTTTTTTAAATTCACATTTTAAAACCATGGGTAAATATCATTGGTTAAATATTTAGAAAATAATATTGAAACTTCAGCAAATTATAGTATATTTATAGTATTGGCTAAGTTGGATTTAGACAAAATAATATATTTGTAATAGCCTAGGGGTAGAATTGTCATTTTAGGCTCTGAGATTAAGGTTAAAAGAGAGATTTTCAGATAAAAAATAGATTCGAAAGGGTTCGAAGCTAGAAAAGTCTTTTAGAAGCCTTTCGTGGCTTATACATGGATATTCTGGGAAGAATATTCCATGTATGGCGTGAGGAGAGAAAGATTTGAGTTTTTGAGGGGCACATGCCCATGTGTTAGGAGAGAGGCACAATATAAGTTTATTTTTCCCGTATTTTTGCCATTTTATTTACCTTCAGCTTCTTCTCTTCTCAATTTCCAGCAAACCCTAGGTCAGAATCCATCTAGCCAGTAGCCATTATTCCAGTTAAGATTTAGGAGCTTCAAGAGAGAGAGATCCAGACGCAATGGCTAGAGGTAAGTATTTCTTTACCTCTTTCACTTAGGTTTACAGTATGCTTCCTCTGATTTTGAGCTTCTTGAATGAGTGATGCATATTGTGGATGTGTGCTACTGTGATTTGATGATGAAATGAGATAATGTATGATGATTTGTGAGAATATTATGAAATATATGATGTTTATGTGCTTGGGTATGATTTTATGAGAAATGTATGAGTTTTAGCATGCTTTATGATGAATGGTTGAAATGAGATTGTTTATGGGCATTAGAATATGGTATGTGTATGTTTGATTGAGAAATGGTTCAAATTTGAATAAGTTTGAGTGGGATTTTCTAGGTTTTTAGATGCATCTACAGAATCTAGATTGAGCACACGCCCAAACACCCGAGTATGCACGCCCGTGTGGCCTCAATTCTATATGAAACACGGTCTTGCATAGTACCTATATGTATATGAAAATCCAGACGCACGCCCATGTGCACGATCCCAATTCTACACGTCTGTGTAGGCAAGACACAGGATGGTGTTAAGGTAGTTATACGTCCATGTAGTGCGATACATGACCTTGTGCCTTAGATACACGCCTGTGTATTTGTACCACACGCCCGTGTGGCCAGCCAATGTTTATTAAATTATCTAGAAGCTAACACGATCAAGGGCACGGCTTGAGCATAACCCCATATGCCTTCATGCACGCCCGTGTGCCAAGCATAGCACGTCCGTGTGTCTTAAGAAAAGTTGAGAAAATAGTTCCTAAACACATTTAAAGCAAAGACAAGCAAACCTAAGCAATCCTAAGCAAATTTTAAGCATGAGAAACATAAGAATAACAAGATATAACAACATCTCATGCATGATTATCAAAGCATTGAGTACGGTATGCTACATGAAATGTTTTCGAAAAGAGATCTAAGGATCCAAGAGTATGATTTAAAAGTATAAATATACGATGTTTTGAACATCAGTTAAGAGTGGATATGAGGGGACACCTACGAGTTCGCATGCCCGCTAGAGAGGAAAACCATAGTCCGCTAGATAGGACATGGTCACACACGAGTAGTTTTATCATAGGTTTGAGCTCACACGGTCAAGGTGTTGAATCCCTGTGTTCATCAATCTAGCCAGCATAGCAGAGATTTTTCAGATATAGTATTTTCTGATACAAATTCCAGCTTATATTATATATTTATATATAAGGATCTTCGATCAAAGTTTTATATCAGAAAGGAACGAGTTTTCAGAAAATCAAGCCCGAGAGGCAAGTTTTATTACTGTAGAATCACAAATACTAAATGGCAAATAACCTAGAGAGGGGGTGAATAAGTTATTTAAAAATTTTCTCAAGTTTAAAAACTTTTTCCTATTCTAACAACTCAACCATATAAATATACATATAATCACAATTCAATATAGCTAAGCAAATATTAACACAAATTAAAGAGAGTAAGGGAAATGAAATGCTCAGTCGATTTAGAGTGGTTCGGAGCTTTTCCACGCCTCCTACATCTACTACTTCAAGCAATCCAGCTTGAAGATTTTCCTTCCACTAACTTCAACCTCGAAGTTACAATAGTTTTGATCCAAGAGATTTCGCCTTTCATACACTAGTTTTAATATAAGGGATTGCGCCTTTAACTTAGTTTTAATAGGGATTACGCCCCACACTAGTTTCACAGGATTGTGCCCAAGGGTTTATGGAAATATTACAGGAAGTTTCCTCACAAGGTTAATTTATAATAAGCTCTCAAGGTTTCTTTCTAATGAATTTACAAATGTGATTTTGTGAGAGAAATTTGGAGAAGAATTAGAGAATGAAAGAGTAATAGTCTTTGGCCTGATTCTCTAACTTACTCTTAAATCTTCAAATCATTTTCAATTTATAGGAATTGGGAAGAGGTAGCCATTGGGATGATTTTGAGATCCATTGGAGACTTTCTGAAAAACTACACGGGCGTGCCCTTTTCTTGCATGGTCATATTACACTTTTCAACGGTCATATTTGTGCTAGTACAGGCGTGTGTGTCTTGATTACACGGGTGTGTGTCAATTTTTCTTGCATCTCTTTTTGGGTTCCAAAAGCTAGCATAGGATGCAGACACGATCAACACACGGGAAGCACACGACTGCATTTTAACCTTGCACATAGGTGTGTGCTTGTGCTACATGGTCATACGTGTCATTCTACTTTGACACACGGTTGTGTCTTCTTCCTACACACGGTCGTATGTGGCATTTCGTTTTGACACACAGTTATGTGTCCTTCTGCACATGGTTGTGTGTGTTACTTGTGCATAACATGAGCGTGTGTATTAAGCACACAATCATGTGTTATGCATATTCTGTAAAAATCAAAAACTTTTGGTCTTCTTTGTCATATTCGACACATGCATAGACCAGTTAGATATTTTAACATACGTTCTACATCAATTCAAAATCCACAAGGGTCCAACAATTACTAATAAGTATTTACATGACATCAGAACATACACATCATGTCATGTACAACATTCATGAGAAACATGCAAGGTGAAGTAAAGCATAAAACAGATGAAACCTCACAAATCAAGAAATAATGAAAGTAAAGAAATAAGAGATAAGAAAAGAATGAATAAGAAAACTATAAAGCAGAGAACAATGAGATTTAAGACTTGAGATCAGCTTGTGCTCGATGACCTGTCTGTATGAGAGATAGGAAATGCTTACTGAGTGATTTGTCACTCACCCATTTCCCTTCTTTTCTCTTTTGCAGGTCAGTGAGTTGGGGACTGAGTAGTAGTGATGCAACTGTTAGATTTTGGGGACATGGCTCAGTGGCTAGTAACATATATTGGCTCGTATGCTTTGATTATATTTTCCTCATGTATTTATGTGTGTGTATTATACTATAATATGCACTATATGGATGACATATATTGGCTCTCATATTTTGTTGCAGTATTTATGTTTCCTGCTTCCGTATTCAGATTTTTAAATTATTTTGAGCAACAATTAAGTTTCCTTTTCCTTGTAGGGATTTCCGTCACAGGCGCATTTTGAGTATAATAATAATAATATATATATATTTATATATTTTAAACAGTTGCGCACAGTAAGCATGTGGCGGGGGTCACTACAATATTTCCTAGTATTGAGTAAATATTATTGAAATAAAATAATTAATATTCTTGTATATTTTAACTTAAGCAAATTATGGAAACTCGTAGATGGGAATTGACAAAAAGTTTACGTTTAAAAAAAAAATCACTTTAGTTTATGTTATATACTTACAGTATTGAAAAAATATTATTGATTAAATTAAACAATTAATATTGAATTTTTGGATGCTAAATAATTAATATTCTTGTATATTTTTAATTAAGCAAATTATGAAAACTCTTAGATGGGAATTGATAAAAAGTTCACATTTAAAAAAATAATACTTTAGTTTATGTTACATACTTATGGTATTAAGTAAATACTATAGATTAAATTAAAAATCAATATAGAATTTTTGGATATTAAATAATTAATATTTTTGTATATTTTAAATTAAGTAGATTATGGAAACTCTTAGATGGAATTAAAACACACTTCATATTTAAAAAAAAAATTCACTTTAGTTTATGCTATATATTTATAGTATTATTAAGTAAATATTATTGGTTAAATTCAGAAAATAATATTGAATTTTTGGATATTAAATAATTAATATTCTTGTAAATTTTAACTTAGTCAAATTATGGAAACTCTTAGATAGGAATTAAAAAAAATTCACAATTTAAAAAATTCACTTTAGTTTATGTTATATACTTATAGTATTAGGTAAATATTATTGATTAAATTAAAAAATTAATATTGAATTTTTTAATGTTACATAATTAATATTTTTGTATATTTTTAATTAAGTAAATTATGAAAACTCTTAGATGGGAATTGAAAAAAATGTCACATTTTAAAAAAATTCACTTTAGTTTATGTTAGATACTTATAGTATTAGGTAAATACTATATATTAAATTACAAAATCAGTATTGAAATTTTGGATATTAAACAATCAATAATTTTGTATAAATTAGATTAAGCAAATTAATGGAAACTCTTAGAGAGAAATTTAAAAAAAATTCACTTTAGTTTATACTATATATTTTTAGTATTACGTAAATATTGTTGCTTAAATTAAAAAATTCATATTGAATTTTTCGATATTAAATAAATAATGATCTGATATATTTTGAATTAAGCAAATTTTGGGACATTTTAGATGGGAAATAAACAAAAATTCACTTTTTAAAAAAAATCACTTTAGTTTATGTTATATATTTATAGTATTTGGTAAATATTGTTGTTTAAAATAAAAAATTAATATAAAATTTTTGGATATTAAAGAATTAAAATTCTGTTAATATTCTTGATTAATTTGAGTAATTACCTAATTAAATAATTAAAAGAAAAACTCACGTTTTATTATTAAAGTTACCGGATGAGTATTTGGATGTCAATATAACTAATAAATGTTACATGATAGAATTAATTTGGTGTTTACATTAGGTATAATTTTAACAGTGTAATCATTTGTCAGTACATTGTTATGGATACTCGTAAGTGTAGGAGCTAGATGAGTTTTGATACAGTTACAGCAAAATCTTTAAAAGGGTTGAGTAGCTTGATTTTGCATTTCAAGGTAAATCAAGTACTGACAAGGTTTTATGTCCTTGTAAAATGTGTGTTAATTACTACTGCAAAAATCAAATTAAACTATATGACTATTTAATGGCTTATGGATTTATGGTTTGGTATACGACTTGGTATTGTCACGGTGATGATATGGTCACACAAGAGTCAACCTTAAGCGTCCAAGTGTAAAATGAAACGAGTACAGATAATGACATGACAGAAATGTTACATGATGTTTTTAGGGTATTTGGACAGTATTTCAATGCATGTAATCATGACAGAGATGCAATTGAGCCCAATTACGACGAGACTATGATGGAAGAAAATACGGACCATTTTGTTGGAGAAACGGAAGACTTCAGAAAATTAACGGAAGATGCTAAGTAAGAATTATATCCACGGTGTGAGAATTTTACTAAATTGTCCTTCATTTTGCATCTCTATAATTTAAAATGTTGTTATGGTTGGTCTAACGAATTGGTTGATGCTTTAATTAAGCTTTTAAAAGATGTTTTTCCTAAGGGTGAGACACTACCAAACTCTTTCAATGAAATCAAAAAGATTATTGAAGCCTTAGGACTTAAATATGTGAAAATTCATGCTTGTCCTAATGACTGTATGCTATGTTGGAATGAAAAAGCTTTTGATGACTTATGCTCAATTTGTGGGGTGTCTCGGCGGAGAAATTCTAAAGTTGCTTCATCTAGAGCCATGGGAATTTCCAATTTGGTCAAGAAAAAACAAATTCCTTCAAAAGTGTTACGGTATTTTTCTATCAAGCCGAGACTTCAAAGGTTATTCATGTCCCCAAAAACTTCAAAGTTGATGACATGACATGATAAACTCCATACTAAGGATGGAACCATGAGACATCCGACTAACTCAGAAGCATGGAAGAGCTTTGACTCAATCTACCCTACATTTGGTAAAGAACCATGTAACATGAGATTAGGTTTAGCAAGCGACGGTTTCAATTTGTTCGGTACTATGCAAAGTACTTACAGTATATGGCTGGTTTTTTTACTTCCCTACAATTTACCACCATGGTTGTGTATGAAACAACAATTTTGGATGCTCTCATTGTTAATTTCTAGTCCTTCTGTGCCTGGTAATGATATTGATATTTACTTGTAACATTTGATAGAGGACTTGAAAGAATTATGGAAGATAAGGGTGGAAACGTTTGATGCCTTATCGAAAGAAAATTTCCAATTGCATGCAGCAATTATGTGGACCATAATTAATTTCCCAACTTATGATAATCTCTCTGGTTGGAACATTTATAGTTGTTTTGCATGTCCTTGTTGTAATACAGAGACAGATTCCAGGTGTCTAAAGAATGGAAAAAAGTTTTGTTTTATAGGTCATCGTCGATTTTTGGACATCACTCATAAGTCTCAATTTGATGCAAAATCATTTGATGGGATAATTAAATTAAGTTCTAATTCAGTTCCACCATTCGAGCTCACAATCTTGGATCAATTGAAAGATATCAAGTTTAGTTATGGAAAGATGCATAAAGAAGTTACGGGGGTCAAACCACAATCTTGGAAAAAAAAAAATATTTTCTTCCACTTACCTTATTGGTAGTCACACTTAATAAAAACATAACCTTGATGTGATGCACATTGAGAAAAATGTTTGTGATAATGTGGTGAATACAATTCTCAATATTGATAAAAAGTCAAAGGATAACATTTATGCTTGTCAGGACTTGCAAGAGATGAACATAAGGAAAGATTTATGGCCTCAATAGCGGGATTCATGAAAGACTTATTTACCTCCGACCTGTTATATAATGGCTTCACATGAGAAAAAAAGTTTTTATAAAGTCTAGGAAAAAGTAAAATTCCTAGATGGTTTTGCTTCAAATGTCTCACAATGTGTTCGTAAACAACACAAATTATTTGATTTAGAAACTCATGATTATCATGTACTAATGCAACAACTTCTTCCACTTGCATTACGAGGTGCATTGCCTGTGAAAGTAAGTTCTACTTTGACTGAACTATCAAACTTCTTTCGGGCTTTGTGTGCTAAGTCTCTTCGAATTCATGATCTTAAGTAACTTGAAAGAAAGGTTATGTTGACACTCTGTAACATAGAAAAAAATTTTCCCCCTGTGTTTTTCACAATTATAGTGCATTTGATTGTTCATTTGGCTACAGAAGCGAGGCTTGCCGGGTCAATGCAGTACCGATGGATATATTCAATCGAAAGGTAAATGCCATAAATAAATATACTTCATAGTCCCTTCTTGAAAGTAACCTCACACTCTATCATTCATCAGGTCATTAAGCACTTTAAAATCAACTGTCTGTAATAAAGCCCATCTAGAGAGTTCGATTGCTAAAGCGTTTCTTGCTTTAGAGTGTTTGGCATTTTACGCACGATACCTAGATGATGACAAATCATCTCAAAGCCAAAAAAAGACAGCTAATGCACTTGGGTCTAAATCAATCCTATTCCCCCAGGTTGGACAACCGTCTAGAAGTGTTCAGGGGTTTATGATAGATAAAAATATGTGGGTACAAGCATAACATTATGTCATTTTCAATTATGATTTGGATATAGTCTAGAGGTATCGAGAGTAAGTTATCTTTGACGATGAATATATCCATGAATTTTTTACAACAAATTGGGATAATATTTTACTCATTTGTCTATAAATTGCAGAGAACACGTCGGCGTTATCAAAAGACTGCATTGTCAACAACGTCTAGCTCAACATGAGGTTGACTGCTTACACAGCGAATCCTTTCATGAATGGTTCAATGAAAAGGTAAATGGCGTATCATCCCTTTGATATATAACACTCTTTACATTTATATAATACTAGAAATTAAGAAATAACTATTTATGTTGCTTTTAAACAAAGGATTTAGACATCGGCAATGATGAGCATCTCACTCCTAAAATCAGAGCCCTCGTGCATGGTCCAAATTATATAGCAAAAAGGTTCAAATCTTTTGATCTATATAATGGATATAGATTTCGAACAAAAGAATATGAAAAAGAGATGAGTACACAAAATTATGGAGTACAAGGATTTACACTAACAAGTTTCACTTATCTAATTTATACTGGTGATCATATACTTGATTAACCTTTTGTGTTTGCCCCTCAGACTCAACAAGTTATCTTTGTCCAAGATCAAAGAAATGAACATTGGTTTGTTCCTTTGCCTATAAGGCCTAGAGATACCTTTGATTTGGGAGATATTATGTCTGATAGGGATATTGACGAGAATATAGTCGACGAGAGTTCAAATATTCTCCATTTAGAAATTCAAATAGAAACAGAGAATGATGATTTTGATTTAGTTAAGAGTGATATAGACGACACTTTTGTCGATGTGCTTATCGACCAATAACTATAGGATGATGATAATGACGACGATGTTAGTTAAGGTTAAACTGAAGTTTTATCTTTGATATGACTTGTAAAACGTTATATGACATGTGTTATTGATTTTTCCATCTAGATGGTGCAATCTTTTGTATATATTTATTTATTTTTTCGTCTATTTGCATATGAATTTATAAATAACGAGAACTTTCTTTGTAGATTACAACTTCAAAATACCAAGGAAAAGAAATATACAAACAGTCTCCGAGGGGTAATCCTCTCAAAATGCTGAACCGCTAACCCAACATCAGGACAGCACCCCAGCCACAGTTAGTAAAGGACAATATAGTATTGAAAGTTATGACATTTTATTATTAATCACGATTATGATTTGTTATTTTTCATCGTTTGTGTTACAGGTCAGGACTTAAAAATAAGACGAAAGAGACCAACTTTGATGACAAAAGTTTGGAATATGCGTCAGGGTAAGAAGGTCGTGGTGCAGTTTAATGATATAAACCAAGGAGTAGGTCTCGAAGCTCGTGTGTTGGCCGGTTTTCTAAGGACTTTAGCAAGAACTTGTCAATTGCTCATTTTAAGTATACAAGATTAGAGGTGAATTTCGGCGTCAGAGAAAGAAAGGATTCTTGGACTTGTTAAGGTAAGATTATATTATTGTCTATCTATATTGTCGTATTACTTATTATGGGCCCAATAACACAATTTAATGGCAAATTTATTTTTCAAGCAAGGTTTACATACCCTCTAGAAGGGGACAAATGGGTGTTACAGTTTTTGGGTAAGAAATGAAAGGACTATAAATATGACCTGAAATCAAAGTACTACGAAAAGTACCCTAATATTGATGATCTTGTCAACAATAAACTACATCAAATTCCAAGAGATTAGTGGATGGCTCTCATCACGTAGTGACATTCTGAGTATGGGATGGTACTATATGTTTTGTTTTTTCTTGTCTAGTTACATAATGATGAATTTTTTCCTTTTATAAACCATTTGCTTGTCTCAAAGATGTAACGGAACAAATAGAAGGACTTGTTCTGTTTAAACAATGCCACATAATAGAGGAACAAATAGTATAGCATGATTAATGAATGAAATGGTCAGTTGTTTTACCTTTGGCTAATTATGTGAAGTTCATATGATAATTGTATTTTTTTTATCTCCGAAGAACAGACATCAAGTGGTGAACAGCCGTCATGAGCCAATGTATTCATAGTCACCCATTAGACTCGTAAAGATGGGAGACAAATTGATCAGGACTCTACACACGCAATTATAAGTTTAGTTTTTGTTACTTTATTTATGGTTATGATAAATGAAGTTAATAAGAAATTGCTTTTTATAATGGGCTTAGGAACTTATCCAAGAGAAGATAAATGAGATACAAAGTTTTATCCAAGAATTAAATGCAAGTCTTTCTGAGATGGAGGATAACGCATACGCTCAAGTGATAGGACCAGAAAGACATAGTCAGGTGCGTGGATTAGGATTAAGCCCCACGCCTAGCATGTACAGGGCATCGACATCATCATCTCATCACTCAAACGGCCCTTCAAGTGTGAATAATGAGATAGACAAAAGAATAAGAGTATTGGAAGATCAAATGAAAACACTTAATAATAATATGAAAGTAGTTCAATCTCAGTTGTCCAAGATTTGTGCATCATTAGGCATACCACCAGATAAAAATAACGGGGCACCTAGTAGAGAGGTAACGTTTATAGGATATGTCCATACAATAAATTTCTTCAAATCAAGTCATTATCTGAAAATTACTATATATGGATTATTCATTTCTGTGTCATAGGTACCTCATCCATCAAGTACCTAGTACCCTTTAGATGAGAACTAGTAATTTTATATTTGCGTACTGGTGAATTGTTTTCCATCTAATAGAAATATGTATTAATAAAATCTAGCCAGTTGGAGGGCTAGTTTGTATGTGGATATGAAGTGTTGAAATTATTTGATGTTCAGTTTATTTGTTGTTTGGAATCTATGTGGTTTTATCCAACATAATTAATTTTCACGTATTCTCATGAACTTTTACAGGAGAAGTTTAGTGACGCACTTTGTTAGAAGCAAATTTTAGATGTGTATTGTATGTCTTTGTCATTTTGAATCAATTTGAATCCCTAATTTTGTCTTAACCAAGTTGTTAGCATGTATAATTGTCTTAATGCTGAAACAATACGTTTGCATTTAACGCTTTGAGCTATTATTAAAGTATTACCCTTATAATTATCTATTGCTAATTGTACTCCTTTGTCGATAATTTATTACTGTGTTTGCATTTGTTTGAATTATAAAGCTAAATTTTCATATATATAATTGTCTTATGGTTGGGATGAATATGTTGTTAGTAGATTGGATCTAAATAATTCATACATATGGATTGAATTCTCCATTCTGTTTTTGATATTAGAATATTTTATACTTGTAAATAAATATTGTTGACACATCTATTTTATACTTATAATTATACATTGTCGTTTCTTTTGGTGTTGCAATTAAGTATTGTCTAGTCAACTTTACTTTTTTGATTTATTCTACATTGAGTGACCATTAATGGAAATTGTCTGTTATTTTTGTATTTCATTCTTCTAAAATCTTTTACTTTTTTTGCAGGGCATACTGTCAAAAGTTTTGGCTCCAGTTTACCAAACAAGATTCATGATAATTAATTTAAAAATCTCGATTTTAGACAATGATTAACAATTGTATACATTTATATTAAGAATTTTGATAATACATCTATCAAATATTTTATTAATGATTTCGTGATTTTACTTGTATGTGTTCATACACGACATTGTTTTGCATATATTATTGTAAATTTTTCTATTAAGTTTTGCCAAAAATTATTGTTTGGCATGGTAGATTGAAAATTGTTTATAGGAAAAGTGTAAGGAATACAATTAACAGGAAGTGAAAAGTGTAAAAAAAATGTCGCGGCAAAAAACAAAAAATCCACCAAAAACGCTGGTAAGACCTCTAAAAACGCCGCTAAAACATCCCCAAAAATGTCGTTGTAACCCATTGCAAACAGCCACAAATTTAACAAACGTCAAAATAGGATATGGTGGGAAAAAAATGAAAATACCGGTAAAACCCCTAAAAAACGCCGTTATATCTCCTCTAGACCATAGGGTAAACTGGCGTGGAAAAATCGTAGGAAAAAGTTTTGGCACGATCGGTTTTATCGGTGTTTTTGAAACGCCAGTAAAACCCTAGATAAATGCCGCTGTAAACTTTAGTCTACAACGACATTTTTTTGTGTTTTATTGACATTTACTGAAAACGCCGGTAAAACCTTTACCGATACCATATCTACCGACGTTTGCTCAAATGCCGATAAACTCTATTGCAGCGTTTACAAACGCTGATAAAACACCATAAAACGTCGGTATAACCTCCCTCTATTGTAATGTATTTGCATGATTTACAACTTTTATACATTGCCAAAAGAACAAATTAGTAAGGCAAAAAGCTTTTTCCCCCAAAAGCTATCATGATCCTTTGCCCAATTGGACATAAGAATAAAGGCTAGCCGAAGGTCAAACCAACTCTAAATAGAATCTTCAAAGATAAGGGGATCAAGCTTCAAAGGATTTAAATCATCTTGCATCTCATTACGAATAACTCTATCCAAGGCAGCCCCCTCCCACTTAAGATAGGCCAAAAAATAGCCATGCATATGGCAAAGACAAAGTCTTCCACTCCCCCTAACAAAGCCACACAAGAAGGCAACCCAACAAGCTGCCAAACCACTTAAAGAAGCTAGCATAAGTAGAGCATTACACGCTATTGTAGCTCAGAAAATGGATGAATCCAGTAGCTTTCCCTTCTTTTCCCAAGCAAGTGTATATAGATAAAAGGTTGTAGGAATAAGGGCCTAGAAAAGCCTACAAAAATTCCTTGTAAATGCCTTGAAAAAATTGGAGAAAACTACACAATTCTGGAAATAAATCCAAAATTTATTGTTCGCAAAATAGTTACTGTGAATAATACAAGTAGGTTGCAAAAGCAAAACTAGCTCGAATCAAAGCCTTTCAATAGTCCAACACAAGGTGAACATATGCACACGTATCTTATGATATCCCATGTGTACGATTTACTCCAGCCCTTGAAACTTGTTTAGAAAACGTTTTGAACTATGAATTTAAAGAACTTACTACACTAAGTCATTAAAAGTTGCCATATACACAAAGAATAGGCAAAGTCTTTGTTCCTCAAGCTTGCGAATACAACAACCATTTGACCCTTACCTCAGTTGACACTTGAGTCCTCCCCTTCAAACATGAGATGTCTTATTTCCTTACCGAGCCTTGTTTTGCCTATCTTAAAGATCCCTAAGAAAAGAGAAAGCATGATGAGCTCACACGTAAGCCCTCAAAGGATAACCCCTCAAGCGTAGCTTCAAAGGAAAAAAGGTTCTAGCCAAGTCAATATGCACAGCCCATCTCATAAGGGAATGTTACCTAGAATACCTAAAATAGAAGTAATCTCATAGGAAATCCAAGTTAGCCAAAGAAAAGCTTGCAAAACACCAACAATGTTAGTATAAAATTTCTTTTCCTCACACTCTAAAAGTCAAGTCCCAAAAGGAAGATAGAAAAAGTTTAAACATAAGGCCAAAGGACATTTTCCCACCCATAGTTTGAGGCGGGGACAAAGTCCCACCCGCTGAGTTTAGAAAACCCGAAATGCCACCCATTGACTGTTAAATCTAACAGTCAACAGTAAGTCAATGGGCAAATTTGTCATTTTAGAGTTAAAATTTATAAAAATATAAAATAATATTTAAATATATATTAAAATATATTAAAATTTATAAAATTTTAAAAAATATTTAATTTTGAAAAAATAAAAACTTGACCCTCATGGCAGAAGCGGTAGTAGCTTATCAAATAACGGTGGCCAGATTCCGAACCACACAGTTCCAAGAAGGCAGTCTGGCCTCCTCGTAAAAAAAGAAAAGTAGAAAGCGACTAAAGATGAAACTTTGGCCCACGGCTGGCGGCCAGATTTCGGAAGGCCAGGTTTTACGGCGTGGAAGTGGCGAGATGATGCGCCTCCTCCGCGAGGCGGCGGTCAGCCTCGTCGTCCGGAGCCGGATGCGGAACACGGCGAGGTGGCCGGGCGGCCCGCATTACCGGTAATCTTGTCATAAGCCACACCGGTAGCAGCGGCAGCGTTAGCGGCACACTATTTTAAATTTAAATTTATTTTTTATAAATTTTATAAAATTTTTATAATTTTTAATATATTTAAATATTATTTTTATTTTTATTATAAATTTTTATTAATAAGGGTAGTTTTGTCATTTCATAAAATGGGTTAATGAAATTGGATGGAAATTGGATGAAGGGTGGGACTCTAGGCTTTTAAAACTCAGCGGGTGGGACTTTGTCCCCGTCTCAAACTATGGGTGGGAAAATGTCCTTTGGCCTAAACATAAAATAAAGATACTTCACTCAAATTTATTCTCAAGTCCCTCTCATTTTTCTCATGCCCAACCAAGGAAACCATGGACACATCAAAAGACAAAACCATTTTTGAACACTTTTTTTAGAAGAAACCAATTCGAAGTAATAAACTCATTAGGACTAGATTTAACAAAACCATACAACTTTATCCCTTTATCTCATATGACTCTCATAATAAGGACACAAACATGCTAGAATGGATTCTATTGTTTCTTTCACGATAGATGAAATAAACCACAACTCTAAGACTCAATGAGTCAGATGAACCAAAGAGAGTTACTTTTCCACTCCCTTTTAATCTTCTAGCGGTGCCCTCTTTAACCCTAGCCTTTATAATACAACTTGCTTAGTCTTAAAAAATTACTCTAAATGTATTGGCTATATATACATTGGAAAAACAAGTGATTAATATTTTCATCATGCATACCACACAATACATATTTAGAGTTAGAACAAATATCGTACCTTAGTAGCTTGTCTAAAGTGTGTAAGCACTTCTTTATAGTAAGCTAAAGAATGATCACATACTAAGGGATGAATTTCTTATGCCAAATAAGGTGGGCCTATTGGACATCTTCTTCTCTTTTTCTAAATTCATTCCACATAGAGTTAATGGAGAACTTGTCATTTTTGCTTAGATTCCAAATAACCTTGTCTTCTCCCTCTATAAGATTATAAATCCTCACACTCTTAACCTTTATCATATCTCTAGAGTTGGCAATCAACCACTTTCATTCCATATTTATGATTACCTCCCTAACCTTCACATATTTGCTAATTCTTGAATTAAAGATAATCCTTTCTCCAAACTTAATCGCCAACAAGCTAAAAGGGTGCCAATTATCCCACCAAAGATTAGTGAACTCCCTATTACTAATTAAGTAGGTAACCCTGTCATGAATGTTATCTTTAATCTTCATAATTTTTTTCTACCACTAAGGACTATCACTCACACTCTTTAAATCCCTTATACTTCTACCCTTGATTCTATTCTTCTTAACCCAATCAGCCTACAAAGATTGATTATTAGCACGAATAAGGTTCCATAGATACTTATAAACAGTGACCTAATTCTAGTTGTTACTTAATCTCAATCCAAGCCTACTTTCTACATAAAGACAACATACCTCTTCTCACGTAACTTTAGCCTTCCTATAATTCAAATCGATTCCATTGAATTGATCTCTTTAAAGACTTTACTGAGGAAAAAGAATTAAGATGCCTAGTACATTTGGATGCCAAAGAGGATAGCCTTGATCGGTATAAGTTTGCTAGCATAGGAAAGGAGTTTACTTTTCCAAGACAAGATATGAGCAAGACATATTAATAAGAGGCTTGCAATCATCAACCATGAGCCTGGAGGAAACTAAGGGAACCCTAAGATATTTAAAACAAATAGTGCCAACCTTAAACCCAAGAATCCCAACAAGCTTTCTTCTCTTGTTTTCAAACACTTCAGACAAAAAGATGTTACTTTTAGCCCTATTGGCTACCAAGCCAAACCAATTCTAAAACCTATCAAGAGCCTTTTTGAAGATCCTGATAGAATTTTTCTCAACCTTATAGTGAAGGATGAGATCATCAGTAAAGCAAAGGTGGGTAATCCTGTTAGCTTTACAGTTTCAGTAAAACTTAAAGTCTCTTTTCCCAATTGCCTTGTTAACAATTTCAAAGAAGGCTTCCATAATAATAACAAAGAGGTAGGGGGTAATTGGGTCCTTTTACCTAAACCCTTTAGAGCTTTTAAAGAAACCTTTAAGCTTCCCATTAATATATATAGAGAACATGGGAGTGGTCATATATTCCTTAATCCCTTGAACAAAAGTTAGATGTAACTTAAGATCATAAAAATATTTTATAACAATATCTTATCTCACCATATCATAGGTTTTCATTAGATTGACCTCAATACCCCATCTTTTCCTTCTAGGAAAATTTTTGTATAAGTTACTAAAAAGCTCATTGCAAAGGAGAATATTATCTCTAATTCTTGTCCCTTCAATACATGTTGCTTAGGCTTTGTTTACATAATTAAAGAGAATACCTTTCAATCTGTTAGCCAAAATTTCAAGTATGCAGTTATAGATAGTATTGTAACAAGCTATAGGTCTAAAATTCTTAACAAAAGAGGGGTTTTCATATTTGGGCATTATAATAGTGTAATTGACCTCTTTCAAAAGAGCCTTTTAGCAAAGAAATGCTTAATAGTTGCTGCAACATCCTCTCCAATGATTTCTTAAGTAGCTAAAAAAACATGACTCTAAACCTGTTAGGACTTATTGCTTTATTAATATCCATGCTAAACAAAGTATTCTCTAACTCTTCGTTAGTAACCTTTCTAACCATGTTTAAGGCAACATCTCTAAGGATGTTGTGATCAAGAATTTTAGGTTGGTCAATAATGAAGTTTCATCATTGGCCTCATAAAGAATGTTCTTAAAATTATCAATAAACATGTCTTTGATTTGCTATTTCTCTTAAACCAAACCCTATTGTAATTCAAAATCCTTTTAATATAGTTCCTATTTGTTCTACCCTTTATGCAATTAAAAAAATAGCTCGAATTTTGGTCTCTCTTCTTAAGCTATTGAACCCTCAACTTTTGCTTAAGAAAAGATTCCTCTATCTAGCTAATTCTTTTGTACTTTCTAGAATAAACATTTTCCTTACCAAAAATGTCATTATCAAGAGGTCATTAAAAGATGGGCTTGTATAGAGTCCAACATATCTTTTGCTTATTTAACCTTTTTCAGGATACATCAAAATTATTTTTTATTTAGATATTTCTACTTTTAACAAGCTTAAACTTTTTGACCAACCTAAACATAGGATTACCCTCAACTCTAGTATTCAAGCAATCCCTCACTAAAGGCAGGAAGTGTTTAACATAAGCTTAAAAGTTAAAGAATTTAAAGGGGGTCTTCTTACCCTTATCCATATTATTACAAGTGATAATCAAGAAACAATGATAAAAAAAAATGTTTAGCATAACCATACCAAAAGAGTTGGAAAACTTGTCAAGCTAAACATCATCAACAAGAATTCTGTCAATTTTGTAAACCACTTTACGAGCACCATTACTCATGTTACTCTACGTCACATAAAGTCTAATGGTCCTCAAATCACTAATCAAGCATTAAAATAACACTCATTAAATTTCTCATCATGGGTACTCCAACCTCTAAACCCTCTTATTTTTTCTTTCTTTTTTCTTATAACATTGAAGTCTCTCATAATCACTTAGGAATCATTCCTTATTTGAGCATTGATCCTAATAGTATCCTTCCATAAGTTTCTCCTATCATTGTAACTATTAGCCCCATAGATAAACGTCACAAATAACTTTTTACTTGTGGAAATAACTTCAATCTTACAATAGATGGTTACTTTTCACTCTCTATACTCCTTAACCTATAGATGAGAGAACCAATTGGTAGATACCTTAGCCTCGTTAGCTTTTACTTAGGTCACTTCCCAAAGAACAATTATGTGACTAGTAGTAATTACTCAACGTAAAGCTTCATATGACCAAACAAAGAATGTCATGGTAATAAAAGAAGAATATTTGGACTAACATTGGTTTCTAAATATCAAGCAATATTTTTAGACTAGGAATTACCTAGATAGGTCAAACAAAATTGAATAGAAGATGTTGAGGAGAATTGTAATGTAGTACATACTAGTAGAGGGCCAATTACATAAAAGGTTGTATATGGAATTCACCTACTTTGTGTAAACTCAACATAAGCTAGGTAGTTAACAAAAAAAAATTCATGTGGGAGTGTGTAAGTTGTATGAAAATAAGAAGTTTTTGGCAAAAAAAATTGTTCACCAATAGTATTTCAAGTTGACAATGAAAAAGACTATGTGTAGTCAATGCCAAGTGCATATAAACCTAAACTATATCCCACCCTTAAATCTATTTAGTATGAGCTCTTCTTGGCCTTTCTTAATTTGGGAAATTGACATAATATGGAAGATATCTCTGATAACAACCAACAAGCATGAATACATAATAGTAACAATTGATTACTTCACTAAGTGGGTTAAAGTTTAGCCTTTTAAGAATATTAGTTCAAAACAAATGACTAGATTCATATAATATTAGATAATAACAAAATATATAGTCTCCCAAGATATTATAATTAATGAAGGAGTATAATTCAAAGGGGTACTGGAGAACTTATTCTAAAGGTACAAGATTAAACACCATAAGTTTTCCCCTTATCATCCTCAAACCAATAGGGCAATAGAGATAACAAACAAAAATTTGAAAACTTTACAAAGGAAGATGATAAAGATCCATTGAGATTAGGCTAACAAATTATATCTGGCACTTTAGGCTTATCACATTATTGTTAGGAGTTCAACAAGATCCCATACCTTATTCGTTAGTACATGGAATAAATGTTGTATTAACTACAGAGATACAAGCAAAATCCTTATCAGTGGCCTTGGAAGCAAAGATTTCAAAATCAAAATGGGTTAAGAATCAAAACCAAGAGATAACATTAATTGATAAAGAAAGAATAACAGTAAAACATAACACCTGAAGCTACTAAAGAATAAAGCTTACACATTTAATAAAAAAGGTGAAGACTTAGAACATAAATACGAGGGCTCTAGTGCTTAATTTGTTGAGAGAGAATTAATAAGATCCAAAGGGAAAATTTATGCCAAACCAAGAAGAGTTTTATATGATCAAGCAAATTCTATCTTAAGGCATGACATGATTATCGCACTATATTAGGAACGAATTTATCAAACCAATAAACTTAGACGGTCTCAAAAAATACTTTATATGAGAGATCTAGTTGACTAGAAGGAAAACCCTTTTCAGGGCTCTCTAGAGAAAAGTTAAAGCAAAAGGAATGGAAAAAAGAATAGGGATCTTAAGGGCTAGAAAACTAAAAATGTTGGTCATTAAGATAATAGGTAATGTAAATGGCAAGTTTTGTCAAACATAGAGTATTAAATATGCCAATGTGAAAGGAAGTCGCATTTAATAACTTCATAGTGCAAATTACTTATGTAACTACTCACCAAACATAAACTTATAAAGAGAGAAGATTGGGATGAGTAACAAGTCCTTGACTTACTAACCCTTAACCTTGAATTCATATCTTAAATGTCTTACTTTCCTTAACTTAATTCTTAAATTTTTCAACTTATCTTACTTTTTTAGAGCTTGTAACATCCTGAGGTTAGAATGGTCTTTTTATGTCTTGAATCAGGGTTAGAAAAGACATTTATCAGTTAGGAATCAATTTCAGTGAGATAGGAAGGTAGAAGGGCCTTTTGTTGGCTTTCTATGTAGCTTGTGGAAGGAGCACAATCGTACGTCTTTAGACACACACCCGTACGTTCCTTTCTCGCTATGCACACCCGTGCATGTTTGTCGCACACTCATGCATGTCTGCTAGTATATAAACCAATGTTTTCTCTTTGCCAGTTTCAGCCAACTTTTCCCCTTCCTTTCTCTCCAGCTAACCCTAATCTTTTAAGAGGGAGATCAACCAACTTTAGCAATCAATCCAGCCAAGATTTAGCTAGGATAGAGAGATAAAAGATCTTAGCAGCTCCAGGTAAGTATCCCTTTACCTTTTTCCTGTTTCCATGGGTTTGTGTTTCCTTAGTTGGGTTATTTCAGTGATTGATGCATGTTTCTAGTTTAATAATAGTATATATTGCATGCTTGTATGTTGAATTGAAGTTTGATGAGTTTTGGGTTGAGTTTGGTGGTGATCTTACGGGTTTCAATCGTGGGTATCGAAATAGGACAAGATGCACACCTGTGCATTCGTGTACGCATACCTATATTTTGGTTTTAGCAAGGTCATGGTTGTGCATGCAAGCCATGCACAATTAGCTTTTAAAGAGGGTCACGACCATGCTCCTGAGGGTCACGATCGTGCATTAGCCAGTGTGAGATTGTAGCAGCAGAATTCCAGAACCTAGCATGATTGGGTTGTATGACCAACACATAGCCTGTGCACTTGTATGCACGACTAGTACAAAGCCCATGCACTTACATGCATGCATGCCCGTGCGTCTGATAGTGCACACCCGTGAGCCTAGTCAAATTGAGAAACTCCCTCCTTTTTCAGTAGAATTTCAGTAATAAAGAAAAGAAAAGAAAAGAGAAAAAGATAAGATATTTTCTAGAATCGCACTTTAATCTCATAACAGTACAAGAACACTCATCAACAGAATTAAATAGCGTCATCTAATGATAGGTTATGATTAAAAAACAGAAATAAAGATAGAAACAGAACGAGAACAGAAGGAAACAGGAAAACAGCAATAAAATACAGTTTACACATACAGTAACAGAAACAGTATAGCAATAAGATAAACTGTAATCAAAAAGAAAAGAGAATTGATAAGATAATATGCATAAATAGCATCATTCAGCATAGCATGCTAAATAGTGTTTTTAGAAAAAGAATCAAGTGATCCATTTGTATCAGTTTTCAATATTAAGGCTCGATGTCTGGGTTAGTTAGTAAGGGTAAATTCGAAGGGCCATCTGTGAGATTTCAGCTTTCTGACTTCAGTTAGATTTCAGCTTACTGGTTCGAAGACTGGTATAGTAGGATATTTCAGCTTATTGGCACTTTGTTGGTATAGTTCAACCTACATGGTCAAGATGTCAAATCCTTGTATTCATCAGTCTGATCAGCATAGCAAGTATCTTCAGATACAAAGATTTTATAAATAGTTTTATTCAACTTTTCAGTGTTTTAGATCTTCAGATGTTAATAACAGTTTTCAGAAAGATGTTTTCAGTAAACAGGCCCAAGGGCAAATAGCATGATTTCAGCATATCATGATACATATTACATGGTATGGAAATGTATACAAACAGTAAAACCAGAAACATGTAAGATAAGAAGTAAAAGAAAGATTAAGCTGCACGATATATATCAGAAGTAAAGAAATAAAAGGAGTACAGTTAATCCTAAGAAAACTCAAGAGTACTCTAAGTCTTAGAATTAATAAAAAAAGCAAGAAGATTAATAAATGCTATAAGAGGAGCAGAAGAAGCTATTAGGCTATCAGGTATTTAGTTACGTTCATCTAAACAGCAATTAGCTAGTCAGTAGCAACTTAGTATAGAGCCTACCCGAGGGTAAAGGTAGGAGTTACTTACTGAGTGACTTGTCATTCATTCCCTTTAGTTTCTTGTCTTGCAGGTTAGTGTTTTGGGGAGCTGAGCGTGGAGCACGAGATGGCTAAAGTATAAGATATGGCTTAAGAGGGTTTTCACTTAGGTTTTCAGTTATATATGTATGTATATATGTTTAGTTTTCAGTAGATAGCATGTTTGTGGCTCGCATGTTTTGTATTGCTCATGCATTTGGAATACACAGTATCTTCTACGTTTTCAAATATTATTATTATATAGTAAAGCATGAGTTTTAATTCAAGATACTGTACAGTGGGCTTTAGTTTTTCATCACGTATTTCTAATAAGTAGTTAGCGAAGGACCTACTGCTATATATTAAAGATATATTTCAAAAAAAAAAAAAAAAGAGTTGGTCTATAGTAATATATAGCAAGCGGGGTCTTACAGAGCTTATCTTAGTTTTTCTTTTCCTAATTAACTTAATTTCTTGTCATCTTGGTAATACATGCTATGTCATGAATGACATGCTAAATTATTCTGAAAACTATGTCTTAGCCCAAGGGCTTGCTTTTCATGAAAACTTATTTAAAATCTTCATCATAAACTTATCATAATTGATCTAAAAATCATGAAACTTGCTTGTTATAATTAATCATAAGGATCATTATAAAATCTTAGAAATCGCATAAAAATCATCATTAAAGTCATATTCATGAACATAACCTCGACCTCGTGACTCTAAAAGCTAATGCACATGATTTTTCTAACATGTAAAGTAGTTTTTTCAACAAATAATGTCCATTACTAACAGATACTAGCCTCATTTTCTAATAGGAATACGAACCCATAAGTGTGTAATACTATTTTTTTTTATATAATATAATAGTATTACAAAATATTAATTCATAATCGTAAAACGCATTCACTTCTGATATACCTCTAAAATACCACTTTACTAAACTTTCAATAAAAATGTACATAATTTAAAACATACTAAATATACCTTGTTATTATTCATAATATGGAACTTAAAATATTTAACAATGTAAACCATATTGATTGTTTTAAGATAAGAACTATAAATATAAAATCCTAACATATGTAGCCTTAACAATGCATTTACTTGTCAAGCAAGAAACTTAACCTACAAGAAAAGGGATTGGAACGAGTGATAAGTCACTTAACAGGCAATTTCATTAACTTCACATACATAATCCTAACATTGAATTCATATATTAAAAGTCTTAATCTTTGTTAGCTTTAATAATATTGATTCTTATCTTAATGTTCTAACATAATTCTTTTCATAAATGTTATCTTATTATTATTTCTTAAATTATTGATGATTCTTATTTATTCTTTTCTTTTTAATCATGTTGTGTCGTGTATCTCATAATATAAAACATGTTAAAAAGAATGACTTAACCCAGAGGCTTCATGATTAAATTCATTTACTAAAAATCTTATAATCAGTTTGAAATATCATTACAAAACTTATCATAAGTAATCTATAGATGCCATCATAAAACTCATTGTAATAATCTGATGTTAGAATGGTCATTTTAGATTGGAAATCAATGAGAAAAGTGAAATTTAAGGTTAAAAAATTGAATCGAATGAACCCAAAGGTAAAATGGTCATTTAAGAGTTTTATTTGGCTCATGCACATGTTATCTTTCGAGGCGGCCATATGTACAATGAAGAAAGGCACAAAAATTTTAACTTTTGTTATGTATAACCATATGTCTTAGGATATACAATCTTGTGTGATTGTATTTTGGCACAACTATATAAAACATATTTTTAGTTCAAATTTTTATAAATTTCCTTTCATTTTCTCTAGAGAGTTCTAGAGAGTCGTCAATTGAAAGTTGAGAGAGAGGAGAAGAAAGCTAAGGCATGAGCTATAGAGAGAGAAAAAGTCTATCTATAACCTTTAGGTAAGTATTTCTTACCTTTTTTTTTTGCTTTGTTTACTTGTTATAATTATGATGATGTTTAATCAATTGATGTATGAGCTTGTTTGATGACATTGTTGCGTAATCAAGTTGATTTAGTGTAATTAACAAAGCATGCAACTAAAATTAATAAATTACGGTGTTAAACCTTTTAGACTTAGGTTAATTGCATGCTTAATTAGAAATGACATATATATTGTGGAATACTACTTGCAGGTACATAATTACTGTGATTTTCCTTTGATTTGTTGGTGAATGATGATTTGAGATATTGATGTTAAGTATAAACATGCTTAGGACGTTTATTTGTTTTGATTGATAGATTAAGAGCTTTGATACGAATAATAATATGTTCTTGCTAGTAATTGATGAAGAATTAGTGGATAATTGTTGTATATTGATGATTTAAAATTTTTGAATGTGTGTGGATATGGTTTAAGTGGAGAAGCGACCAGATTTATGGTTGTTCAGCCAAGATCTATAGTAATTAAACATGGTACATGACTGTGTGTTTGACAAAATACACAACCGTATGGTCACACTTTGTAGCGTCATGGTCGTGCATGTTATGTATGCTCGACTAAAGAAGCGACAGTGTTATCTTACTAGAGACATGATAGTAAGATGTTTATTTAGAGTTGTATGAATGTATCAAGTTTGCATTAGTTGTAGAGTTTAGGGAGGACATGACTATACAAACCTATGGTACATGATCGTGAAGCATGCGTAATTTTAAAAATTAATTATTTAAATTACAAAAAATGATAGAGTATTAAATACGTCAAATTAAAGGAAACTTCCAAAATATTACTCAGATTAAGAGAGCTAATCAAATTCTCTAGAATATGTTGAGGGTTTATCATATGGATCATAGATCGAGTTGGGCTAAGTTACTACTTTGATAGAGTTTGTTTCTAATAATAGTTATTAGTCATCTACTTAGATAGCTCAATTTGAGACTTTGTATAGTATAAGGTGTAAGTCTCTTTTATACTAGGATAAGATTGGTGAGAGAGATTCTTTAAAGGTCGTTATAGGTTCTAAGATGACTTAGATGATGATTAATCATATTTGGTTGATTAGGCAGCTAAAAAGGCAATTCTAAGATCGATAAAAGAGTTATGTGGATAAGAGGCATAGAAAGATGGAGTTTCAAATGGGTGATAAGGTGTTCTTAAAAGTTATTTTCTATAAGCATATGGTAAGGTTTGGTAAGAAAGGTAAGCTAGCTCCTTGTTTTATTAAACCATATAAAGTGGTGAAGAAAGTTGGGAATGTTACCTACAGGTTAGTCTTGCCTACGAGTATTGATCAAATACATAATGTCTTTCATGTTTCCCTATCGAGAATATATGTTAGGGATGTATAGTGACCCCCACCATAGGCCTACTGTGCAAAACTATATACATACATATATATATACATATATTATTTAATATTCTGAAAATATCCCTATAATGGAGATCCTTACAGTAAAACATATTGCTAAAAATTTAAACTTTTAAAATCAATTATCAAATCTGAATACGGAAGCTAGAAATAAAATTTTTATATTAATAAAAATCATAAAATGAAATTGTACAAGTATTCAAACTTCTCAGGCTACTCATGTATGACGCCTCTCATCTAACACGAGCGTATGTCCGAGACACACGGTCGTGTATGCAAGGAAAATCTCAATTCTTTCTCTCTTTGTGCCATACATGGAATATTCTTCCCGTAATATCCATGTACAAGCCACAAAAGGCTTATAAATGACTCTTCTACCCTTGAACCCTCTTAATTCTATTTTTTATCTGGAAATCTCTTTTTTACCCCTTGTTTTCTGGCCTTAGAGATACTTTGGAGTGTTGTGATCTCCTACCGTCACTCGAACTCATAGGTCTAACTGAAGCATTACTCTCATCCTCTACGAATGGGGGTAAAAGGGCTTGGACTCTTTTATCTAAAACACCATAACATAAGGGTTAACATCTAAAACATAATAACTTCACATTACTATACTTATACTGAGAGGAAGCGAGTAATAGCTATTAGGACATGTTGGCCTTGGTTCATGCAATCTGTTAGAAAACCATGCATTCAAAACTCATTTTCTAAAAATATACTTTAAATATTGCTAAATTGCTCAAAGCATTGCTCTGATACCATCAACTATAGTGACATCTACCACATGTCTACTATGCACAACTGTATATGTATATATATAGGCCAAACGACATATTACCACCCAAGGTTTGGCTTAATAACAAAGTCCCACCTTCAAAAGTTTAAAAAGCCAAATTGTCACCCGTCGAGGGGTATTAAACGACTTTAAGACCCGGGTGTGTGTGACATTATGTTCTTCACACACAGTTGTGTATAAGCATTACACGGTCATGTAATGCCTATTTCTTCAAGCACCATGGGCGTGTGTATATATATTCCTACAAAACAAGTTTTCAGCCCGATTTCAGTCATGAACCAAGTTCATGCCAAAGGTAATTTTGTCATTTCATAAATTCTAACGTATTTTCGGAATCATCAAAATGCCAAAGGGTTAACAATCTCCCTTTTTTGATTAATGACAAAATATGTTAAAATTTTCAATAAAGCATATTCAAATAAAAATTTATTATACTTTTAGCACTCCCCCCTTTCTTGATGCTTATTAAAAATATGCAATTTTGTTTAAAAAACAACTCCCCCTATTTTTATGCATTTCAAAACAACTCCTCCTTTCAATATGCATAAAAACTGAAGTTAAAATTTGATTTTAAAGTTTTTTACATGATTTTAACACTAACTCTCCCCATTTTTGTCATAAATCAAAAAAAACTTTGACAAAGTCTCCCCTATATTTTGAACATTTAACATTTTCAAAAACAAGAAAACACTCCAATATATATTTATTAACCAACTACTTCAATATCCTTGTCCATCCACAATAATTAATATTAAATGCAATTACAATATATTCATCCACCATACATCAATCAAGGTCAAACAATATTAGCCAAAGTGATAATATGATAATCGAAATACATAAAGTGACAAAGCAATTATTAACCAAACATTAAACAATATCCTATGTAATGTTAAAGTAAACACAATTGAAAGATTAATGTTCCTTAAAAAAATTAAATTGCAGATGATGCATGAAGCAATGCATATGAAAAAATGATGCTTTTCAATCCTGAGCTGATGAAGAAGCATCATGATCATCTTGTACTGACATAAAAGGAAAACGAGAATTAAGAGCTTGTAACTAATATTCAGCTCCACTTACTCGGTCCTTGAGATGTCTGATTCTGTTTCTAATGCCAATCATCTCTAGGTTCATGAAATTAACATGCTTTAAGGCTTATCCTTAAAAAGTTTCAAATGATTCCATAAGCCTTTATATTTCCAAGGGCGATTAAGATTCCATTCTTTGTTCGATTCGAGCTCTCTAACTTCTTTTTCCACTAGATTCGGTTGCATGTGATAGGCACCTGAAGGAGCTATAGAAGGCTTAATCTATCCAATTGTATCTATCAATCTTCATCCCTCTGAACCATCTTTTTCAATTAATTTCATTCTAAACAAAGCATCAGCACCAAAGTAATGGATATCAGAGAAAGGAATGACATGATGCTTATAATCAAATAAATCTAAGCTCAGTTTCTCAACAAAGAATGATATAAGCATCTTGAAATCTATAGGTACTCGAGGTTTATCAACATTTTCATGAATATCATTTAATTTACTAATCAACCACTAAGCCACATCCATTTGTACATGTTCTAGTGCAGCTTCTATTAATGTTAGATTTCTTACACTTGCATGTTCATTGGTGTTTGTTCTCGCATTTAAAGTATAAGTAATCATTTTATGATAAATTTTCAAGCTTGGACTCCGTATAGCTGATGCCTTGGCCTTATGGGCATGATAGTAATTAATTTCAGTACAATGTATCCAAGATGCCTGTGAATTACGCCCTTCTGGCATATCAAGCATTCTTCATGATCACATTCAATCCACATAACTAGCTTATCTGGTTTTATAGTCTAATTTAAATTGTCTAATCTGAATCTCAAAGTATAATTGGTAATTGCTCCCCTAAGATCTTTCGTCAATTGTAATGAACTATAGAACTCATAAAACAATCCTTCTTACTAATTGTATTTCATCAAAAACAATTTTTCCAATTTCAATACCCCAACCAAATCATCACATCCTCTAAAATTTCTATTTCTCTTAAAATTGTTACATCCAAACACCTTTCAACATAAATAAGCTTTCCTAAAAGTCGATTAAAGTGTACCTTTTGCTCCTTGTTTTGATAAATAGCACCATAAGGCCCTTCATTCGATCTTGAGCTTGCATTCTTCATTCTTGGAGGCATTTTGAGATGAACTTGAAATGCAAACAATTTTTTAAGGATTTGATAAGAAGAACAATGTAAAATCGTATGAAAATAGAAGAGAACTTGATGAAATAATGTTAGAAACAAAATGTGTATGAAATATTTGAGTAAAAAAGAGAGAAATTTGAGAGAGATTTGAGATATTTTCGGTAAAATTTGCGGCTAAGGTTTTACTATGCGTGAATATGAAGAGAAAAAGTTGCATATGCTCATATAGATGCAAACACACGGTCGTGTGTTTTGTGTACACATGGGCGTGTGTCAAAATTCCCAAATACACACAGGCATGTGTTTGTTTCAAAACACCTAATTATACACGGTCATATGGCTTTCGCACACACGGTCGTGTTTTAATTTTAAACTGAAGATAACATAGTCATGTTATCATAGCACGGGCATGTGCTGACCAAAGGTCAAGCACAGTCGTGTGCAATTGATACACGGTTGTGTGATCTGGAAATATGCAATATACAACATGTTAAAATTTAAAATCAATCAAAACACTACAAAATACAAATTTTGCACATTTTCATCAACTAAGAGGGATATTAATATATGAATTCATATGTTGATTGATTTGAAAAATGTTTTTGGATTGATTCAATTCGAATTCATGTTAGGCATATAATGTAATAATTATCAAACACACATCACCTAAACATACAAATCAACACATATTGCTAGCATTTACAAACCACATTTTCATACCAACATAGTTATCATTCACAACACATAGTTGAGCATGTTTAGAATAACTTATCTGGATATGAATTGTGTTTCATGCTTTATTTCTATACCATTTCTTCAATTTTTGTTTTTGATGTAAAAGCATAAGAAGACTCGTTCTTTTTCATCATTATCGTCTGAGTTCTTCTTAATTAAAAAGACAAGCATCTTCTTTTTTTAATATTTCTTCTTCACTCGAGAACATTCTTACCGATAATGCCCTTCTTTTCCATACTCATAGCAAATTACTTCAATTTCCTTTTTCTTCTTTTTTTTTTTTTTTTTTTGGGGAAAGCAATTTGTCGAACTTTCTTGAGAGCATCTTTAGGTCTTCCTCGTCCATTGAGCTCTCTTTTTCGATTGAGTTTTCATCATCTTCACTTGAGCTCTCATCAACCTTGAGTGTAATATTTTTCTTCTTCTTCTCTTCCTTCTTAGGCATCTATTTCATTTTTATGAGTTAAGAGACTTCCGATCAATTCTTCAATGCCCATATTGGTTAAGTCTTTTGATTCTTTGATTGTCGTTACCTTTATGCTCCAAGTTTTCGATAAAGATCTTTGCATTTTATTGACCAACTTGACAGTTTCGAATTTCTTTCCCAATCCTCTCAATTTGTTCACCAAATTTGAAAATCACTTGTACATCTTCATTATGCTTTCTTTCTTTTTCATTTCAAATAATTCGTATGCCCAAAAGAGAAGCTCCACTTTAGACTCTCTCACTTAGTTTGTTCCCTCATGAGTCATTTAAAGGATTGTCCAAGTTTTGTGTGTTGTTTCATAAGAAGAAACACAGTTAAATTCTGTGGCATCCAAAGCATAAAATAGCATGTTTAACGCCTTAGAGTTTAAACAAATCATCTTTTCATCATTCTCGTAAAAATCATTTTCATTTTTAGGTAAATTTGTTATAGGGTCAGTGGATACAAGATCTCCCAATTCAATAATTTTCCAAAATTTATAATCAATAGATTGAATGAAAATTTTCATATGAATTTTTCATTGACCATAATTAATACCACAAGATAAGGGTGGCCTAATTGAACTACCCCCTTCTTTAAAAGTCAGTTTTTAAAAAATGTTTGCCATGTAAGTTTCAAAAGTAGAACTTAAACTTTAAAAATCATTAAATTTTCGAAAACAAGAGCCCAAGCTTTGAAACCAATTGTTAAACCCTTTTAGCTTGTATGGCAAATAACTTAGAGGGGGGAGTGAATAGGTTATTTTGAAATTTTCTCAATTTAAAACTTTTTCCTATTCCACCAACTCAAACATACATATAATTTCAATCAAACACAATTAAGCAAATAAACAATATTAACACAAACTAAAGAGAGTAAAGGAAAGAAATTACTCAGTCAATTTAGAGTGGTTCAGAGCGTCTCCACGCCTCTTACGTCCACTACTTCAAGCAACTCTGCTTGAAGATTTCTTTTCACTAACTTAAACCTGGAATTATGATAGTTTTATTACAAGGGATTTCGCTCTTCTCACACTAGTTTTGGTACAAGAGATTATGCTCTTAACTTAGTTTTAACAGGGATTACGTCCCACACTAGTTTCACGGGATTGCACCCAAGGGTTTATGACAATTTTTCAAAAGAAATACCTCACCAGGAAGATACGCACTCAGCTCACAAGGTTTCTCTCAAATGACTTAAAAATTAGCTTTTAGTGAGAGAAAATATGAAGAAGAATTAGAGAATGAAAGAATGATAGTTTTTAGCCCAATTCTCTTCTACTAGAGTCTTTAAATCATCTTCAATTTATAGGAATCGAAAAGAAATAGCCATTGGGATGATTTGAGAGCCATTAGAGACTTTCTAAAAAACTATATATGTATGTCCTTTTCTTGTACAATCATGTTGTACTTTTCAACGATCATATTTTTACTAACACAGGTGTGTGTGCCTTCATTACACAGGCATGTGTCACTTTTTTTTACATAACCTTTTTAGATTTCAGAAGCTAGCATGGGATGTATGCACAGTCAACACACGGCTAGATTTTTACCTTACACACGGGCATGTGTTTATGCTACATGGTCGTGTCTTCTGTCTCCTTGATTTGTCTTTTCTTAGCACAGTTGCATGTCATAGGCATGTGTGTCATTTTACTTTGACACACGACTGTATGTCTTTTCTGCACATGGTCATGTGTGCCCACTTTATGCACAACATAGGCATGTGTATTAAACACACGATCGTGTGTGGCTTTAATCCTTCAATACACGGCGTGTGTTAGCATGACTCGGGTGTGTGTGACATTAAAGTCTTCACACATGGCTATGTATGAGCATTACACGAGCCATGTATGAGCATTACACGGTCGTGTAATGCCTATTTCTTTAAGCACCACGGGGGTGTATATACATATTCCTATAAAACAAGTTTTCAACCTGATTTTGGTCATCAACCAAGTTCATGTCATGGGTAATTTTGTCATTTCATAAATTTTAACATATTTTTAGAATCATCAAAATGCCAAGGGTTTAACACTATCAATAACAATTATAATAGCATCTTTACTCCTATGAGTCTTAGGAATTGCTACCATAAAATCCATACTAATATTTTCCTAAGGTGCTTCAGGAATAGGTAAAGGCATATAAGAACCTAATTTAAATTGGCTCTTAGATCTTTGACAAGTGTTATATCTAGATACAAAAGCTTGTATATCTCTTAGCATTTTAGGCCAATAAAAGTGATCCTTAACAACTTCTAAGGTTTTAACAACCCAAAGTGTCCAGCCAAACCTCTCTATGTGCTTTCCTCAATATTATCTCCCTAAAACTGCCTTTGGAAACACATAACCTATTACTTTTAAATAATTATCCATTATGCATCAAATATTCCTTATAACCAAGTTTCCCATATTCAAGCATGCAATGTTTCATATCCACATCTTCATTAAAGCATAATTTCATCAATTTAAACTCTAATACTCTAGAATCAAGTAGAGATAACTAAGCATACCAAGTCAAAAGGGTATCAACTTGCAAGAATTCTACCTATTTGGCATCTTAAGGTAACTCTATGTTTTTTTTCAAATTGACATAATCAAGGGTTAGTAAACTTAACCTCTCCTTACACTTTAGGTTTCTCCTTGTTTTGCTCAATTATCTTAGATTTATCAAAATCCTTAAGAGGAATATAAGGCTATGTATAAAAAAAAAAAAAAAAAAAACCCTTTTTAACAATTGCTTTCTTTAAGAACCTTTCTTTGAGTTGTATACTTCAAGGCTTTAAGTTGCTTCTCCACTTTCAAAGCCAAATTGCATATATCATTAAAAGAGTAATAAAGTTAATGTTCAACTTTGTGGGTTATCTCCCTATTTAATCCTCCCATAAATCTAGCAACTGTGTGCTCCTTTTCTTTAAGTATATCACTTATTATTTTAAGGTTTTCAAAGTCTTGTAAATAATCTTCTATTTTCTTCTTCCCTTACTTCAAGTTGTGGAGCTTAAAGTAATGATCTAATTTATGATTCTTGGGTAGAAATCTATATTTCATTATTCTCTTGAGTTTCTTTTGTGAAATTGCTCTCTTTTTCCCTCTTCTTTCTCTCTCCTTTTTGGTATTCTCTTACCACAAGGAAGTATAATTTTCAAACTTTATTGTGATGACTCTAAACTTCTTCTCATCATCTTAGCCTTTATATTCAAAAACTTTTTCAATACCATACAACTAATTCATAAAAATATTTAGATTAAGATTATCATCAACTTTGGGAATATCAACCTTCAAGCCTTTATTATCATCATCATCTCTCTTTTTTTCCCTCCTTTGAAATTTGTGTTCTTTATTGGATTTACTAGACAATGATATTTTATTATCAAGAAGTGGTGTTTAGATAATGGTTCTTTGTCTATAATGGGTGGTTTTATCATGAGTATCTTAGGTGGTTTGCACTTGATGGTGTATAATAAGAGGTTCATCCCTTTAAGATGAATGTGCTCTAGATTGGCTTATAATATGAGACTTTTTGTATTAGATAACTTTGGCAAAGTCTTAAGAGATATCATACACAAGCATAGTGAGCGATTCTAACTTTTCATTCATCTTTATTTTCACATCATGAATTTATCCCTCTAATTGCATATCACTCATTATCCAAGGTAGTAGAGATGATTGAGAACTTCCCCTACTTGTCATTTCATTGATTAGTTTATAGCAAAATAGGTTGAAAAAGTGTTTAAGATAGAAATGAAATGACTTCGTGATTAAGTGAATAATAAATCCAAAAATGAACAATAATTCTCATATGGTGAATAATAATTTAGGTGGTGTAGAACTGGTAGGTTAAGTGTTTCGGTCAATTGGTTTTAAGTTGATATAAATTAGATATGTGTTTAGGTTCAGTTTTGATGTTTGTGTTTAATAGAAAGTAAAGGGTAATTTTGATATTTGGGTAAAGGGTATTACAGTAAAAATGGTCAAGGGTAATTTGGGAATTAGAATAAGATTTGGTAATATGAAATTGGATTAATGATAGAATTAAGCTTAAGGATAGTGAGGTGGAAATTTTAGGACACAAATGAAACTTGTAAAAAGTAAATCATTTGGCTTCGATTAATTTGCATTTAATATAAGGTAGGCTAATTAAAGTTTATTCAAATTCGTCAAAATTATAAGATGTGGTAGTGAGATAAAGACAAAGGAACACTATGAGAACCAATCCAATGCCAAATCAAGGATCAACTGCTTCTTTCTTCTAAGTTTCACAAGTTATCAACAAAACATGCAAATTTTAATTCAATCTTTTATCTGACTTCATAAAATTCTCAACATTTTAATAAATCCTAAGCTTTAAACCTAGTCTCTAATACAAAATTGATATGTCACCACTCACTAAGTGACCTAGCAATAACTAGCAAAAGATTCCATACATAAGCACCAAACTATTCCAAAGTAGCAAGGTAAAAGATAAACTAGTTCCACACAAGAGTTATCAATTAACTTGAAAAAGAAAGATGCAAGATGAAGAATCAAGCCTAAAGGAAAGATCATCCACCAACTTGATTTAATAATCACCACCAACCTTGCAATAAGATTGCAAAAAGATTTCAAGACACAAGAACAAGTAAAGTTCTAAGTTCCATTAGAAAAAGGTTGCAAGCTTATCATAAATATTAATAGAAAATTAACTTTTACAACAGAGAGAAGCCTTTTATATAGGCCTTACAAAGGTTTAAATGTTGCCCAAAATGTCCTTGATACATAAATATATGAAATGAAAACAAAAGAGGGCAAAAAGACCAACAAGGACATAAGTGTACATAAAGGCTAAGACAAGGCACAGTAATGGGCAAAATGGCACTACAACGTGAAAAAATGCCCAAAAAATCAAAAACCTAGGCACCGTAATAGGCTGACACCTTGTATTCTAGAATTTAAGTGTTGTGGCACCAGAGAATGTTTTTGCACTCTTCAATATTTCTTGCAATCTTTGGCTCCCTTTGAACATCAATGGTGTTTGGCTCCTCTTTAAAGGTACTTGGCATGAAATTGAGGCCTCTTGGAGACTTGAAAAAGTCTTAGAGTGGATCTTGTTCAATGCTTGATAAAGGTAACTCCATGGAATGAATGCTACGAAGCTTGTTTTTATTAATCAACATATTCAATCCAAGGGTTTTATGGCTTGGATAAGTAAATTTCAGATCAACCAAAAATGTAAAGGTTTTATGGCTTGCATTTTAAAAGAGTTTGTTTCCACAATCAATGTTTACAAGGGTTTAAGGGCTTGCAAGCATATCACAAACTTTCAAACTGTGGATTGGCAAAGTTTGGACTATTAGCTGAAAAGTCACAAATCTTGATACGAGTACTTGGCACCAAAGGTATTATGCTCTTGAATACACTACAATAAGTAATGTATCCATTTTATATCAAATATTATGGGTAATGAGGTAGAGAAAATAACTATGATTTTTGCTTTATAAGATTTTTAATTCCAAAATTGATGTTTATAGCATAGGAATAGTACTGTTAGAGATCATGTTACCTAAAGATGTAGTGAAGAAATGGTTTGGCAAGTATATAGGTAAAGTCATATCTTAGCAAGAAGTAAAAATTACATTGTGTTGTTTATAAGAGACTGGGGAAGAACATTTGGATAGAAGAAGCTGAAGAGTTCACCTAAATTTATCCTCAGATGCCTTAGTTTAGAACCAACCAAAGCCAAGGCCAATAATGACACAAATTATGATACAAACCTGCATGATGATTGTATGACGACCCATAAAAGATTGATCCCAAACAGTTAAATCAAATCTAAGTAACCTTGACCTAAACAAACAATATTGCTTAAACCTTTAGCATAATAGAGATGCCACAAAAGAATACAATTGATAAGTTAAATGAATGCCACAACTAAAGATTGATGAGTTCTATAATTTTCAAGGAATCCAAAACCAGGTATTTTGAAAAAATAATGTTTAACTATAATTATCAAGCCAAAAGTTGTAAATAATGTTTGTAAAGCCTTTTTTCATAGTTAAGGCAAGTCCTAAACATATTAGGAACCCTAATTAAACTTAAATTACAATAACTAACTTAAGTTAATAAAAGAAATAAAAAAAATAAATCAAAAATGCAAAAAATTCATGAAAACAGCTTGGTGTCACATTGAGGTATTATGCCACAACACGTATCTCCAACCTTGTGTACCTACTTCACTACCACTTAGGTGTTGTAGCATTGTGTCATAGCATGTGGCTTCTATCTAGGTTAGTGCCTAGGTTTTGCCCTAATGCCTATCTTACACACTATAATACTATGTCATGGTACTAGTGCCCTTCACTACCTTGCCTTAGTTTTCCACTGTCCCAGGGCTCCTCAAACCTATCTTAACCATACCTAATCCTTCTTAAGGTTATATTCTTGTGATTTTGGCTCTTTTTTTGGTGGATTAGTGTTAGTTCCATATACCTTTTTACATGTTTTTGAACTTTATCTTTCGTATCAACCTTTTCTCAAACCAAACTTGTATTTTTTGCCTATGCCCATGTATGATCACATCATCCCCTCTCTTTTGACAAGGATTTGCACTCAAATCTAGTTTATCATAATCCTACAAAAGAGATACATCCACCATAGGTAAAGAAAACACCTTGTTATGGCCCAAGGACCCATAATTTCTTGCTTAAAAACTTATTTTCCTATCAAGGCCACTCAAACCTCTTTCTTTTGGGTTATTCCCGTCGTACACAGCTTGCTCTCAACCTAATTTGTATTTTCATTCATACTCTCATTTTTTCCTCTTCACTTGGTCTTTATACACTTATTTATGAGTCATCAACGGAAAAGTAATAGATTTATTGTTTACAATAAAGGAATAATGATTCTTGAACTTATCATGAACCACTCACCTATCATATTGTCATAGTCTCCCTAACATAATATGCCCAACATTACTTCAAATTTTATTCTTGTACTTCTTTATAGATAATAATACTAGAACTTGCTTAGTCACCTTAACTTTCCCATAATTATTCAACCATTACAATTTTTATGGACTAAAGTGCTTAAATGCAGGTAAGTTAAGTATTTCCACCAATTTAATACTAGCAACATTCATACAACATCCTCCATCGAAAATTAAAGTACCTTTTTATGAACATTGCACTTATTATAAAAGATGCTCTTTTATTGCATTTCACTCTTTTCTTTAAGTTGCATATTCAAGGCATGCCTTAACGCTAATAGTTCTCTCTCAATAGGGTAAGCCAAGCTATCATCATTAACATTCTCTAATAGTATCGTTGACTCATCACTTGAATCCTTTTTAGTTGGATACTTTTTATTGACTTTCAAAATCATAGTCTTCTTACTAAGGCATTGTGATATAATATGATCTCTCCCAAAACACTTGAAACACTTGACCTCAATATTTCTTTTAGGTGGCTTAGTGTTATTATATTTGTCTTAGTTATACCCCTTGTCCTTGGTCTTGACATGTTTAAATTTGTGTTCTTAGGATGGCCTATCATCTCTCTCATGCCTATTCAACCTTCATGACTTAGAATTTAAACTCGCTTCTCTATGGTTTCTCCTTTGCAATTTCTTTTCCACTTTAGTACCATATGTACCATGTCCTCAAGTTTTATATCATGTATCCAACTACATTAGTTATTTCCTTATTCATCCTTTAAAGAAATCATGTCATGGTTGTCTCTCTATTCTCAGTCATATTGGCTTGAATCATTGCAATCCCTATCTCTTTATAATAGTCTTCAACACTCTTGGACCCTTGCTTCGATACTTGTAACCTCTGATACAATTTCCTATAATAATGACTAAATACAAACATTTGCCTCATAATGACTTTTATCTCCTCCTAAGTGTCAATAGCTTTGCCTAAGTTTCTACACCTATTTTCAAACAAACTGATCCTACCAAATGCTTGGATAGTTTGTAAATTCAAGTGCAACAAGTTTTACCTTCTTCTCCTCGACGTAGTTATGTAAATAAAAAACCTATTCAACCCTTCTTTCCTACTCCAAATATGCCTCCAGATCATTTCTACCTTTAAATGGTGGAATTTTCATCTTGATGCTACCCAAGTCCCTATCTTGCCTAACTTAAGGTTTATCTCTCCTTTCCTTATCTAGAGAATCCCTTCATAGCCTATCCCTTTTAACTATACCAACACCACTTCTTTGATCATCACTTTCCATATCATTACTATCTACAAATGCCTCATAATATCCTTTTACCAATGATACCTTGTTACTTCTCCCTTTTGACAACTCATTGATAGTTACCTGTTGTTTGTCCATTTGGTCTCTAAAATCCCCCATGACAAACATTAATTTTTTGAATTGTTAATGCATTGTCTAGATGGTGAAAGCTGACTCAATACCCTTCTTATTATCAACCATAGCTATACCTAAAAGATGTTAGCAATAATAAACCTCACAAGCACTCTCTCATATGTTTACACTCAAAAAGTTCACTCAACACTCATGTTTAAATCACTCAAATGTACTCACAACTCTCACTAATATTTTTTTTTTTTTTTTTGTATATGAATTATATGAACAATAGATTACGAATACGATGACATTAAGAGACACAACCAATAATAACGAGGAAGAAGAACAAGACTACAATTTTATTTAAAAATAAATAATGAACGACACAATCTTAATGCACAAATTGTGAATCAAGATGACATGGAATTATCTCAACACAAACAGCTAACATGATTTGAAATTTAAAAAAGATAAACACTAGATAACAAGAACAACAATGAATGAATAGGAAACACGAATTGACTCAAGAACAATAACAAATTTAATCACAAAGACTTAGCAAGAAAACAACACAAAGACAAAAAAAAAAATAAAAAAAATTAGGGGATAGATAGCCTAATTTAGAGACTAAAGCTCTTATACCCATTAATGTGAACCTATGTGACGACCATACAATGACTCCCAAAAGATTAATCTTAAACCCAAGAAAGCTAAATCAAAGCTAAGAAACCTCCTCATGAACAAACAATATTGCTTAAATCTTTGGTATAATAGAGACGCCATAATTGAGTATGATTGATAAGTTAGATGAACACCACAATGAAAGATTGATAAACTCTATAATTTTTAAGAAATCCAAAACCTGGAAATTCTGAAAAAATAATGCTTAATCTATATTCATCAAGCCAAAAGTGTAAATAATGTTTGTAAAGCCCTTTTTATAGTTAGGGCAAGTCTTAAACATGCTTGGAATCGTAATTAAACTTAAATTACAATAACTAACTTAATTCGATAAAAGAAATAAAAAAATAACTCAAACGAAGTGAAAAGTCACCGAAAACAGGTTTAGTATCGCGCTATAGTTGCTTGGGTGCTGCAGCGCTGTACCGCAGTGCCTGACATTTGTCCAGGTCGCATGCTTGGGCATGTAGAGCCCGTGTGCCTCTCTTGCGCGCTACAGCACTATGTCAAGATGCCAGTGCCCTCGACCATCTCGCCTTGGTTTGCCACTGTCCCGAGCATCCTCCAACCTATCCTAACCATACTCGATTCTTCTCAATGTTATATTCTTGCGCTTTTGGCTCTGGTTTTGGTGGATTAGTGCTGGTTCCATGCGCCTTTTTACATGCCACTTTTTCTTTCTTATCAACCTCTCCTCAAACCAAACTTGTATATGATCACATCAGGTAGAGCAACATATGGCAGCAACCAGGACTCCCACTTTGAACTCTTCACGTAGAAGTCATGTCAGCTTACATTGTTAATTTCAAAACATCCTACTTCATGTACATTTCCCATGCTCTTCTTTTAATAATGTCATGTTAAAATAGAACACAATATTGAACTGTATTTAATTCTAATCTATTTCCAAGGATGTCCCAAGAAAGCAAAACTACATATCATCATTAAAATTCAGGTTTTAATTATTCGTTCGGTACAATACATTAAAAATTTTGCATCAAAAAATGCACACTTATGTTACAACAATATTGACACATATGGAAGCGTACAAGAAATTTACAAGAAGGATGCTCCTCAGTTCAGCGTAGTTGTGGAGATTGCCGGTGATTTGGCAATGGAGAAGCACTGGGAGTCAGATGGAGTGGAGAACGTTGTTGTCTAATGGGTGACCTGTGGACTAGAGCTGGGACCCTCTGCTGCTCAGACTGAGAGAGTTTAGTTGCATTCTTGGGGGCTTCAAGTCGCTCCAATGTTGCTAAAACCTCAGACATCCGAGGCCTTAGTTTAGCTTCAGTATTTAGGCACTGTAAGGCGAGGGTAGCAGCTGAGGAGGCTCCTTTCTGTGGGTACTGGCCCCCTAACTTAGTATCCATAATCCTAAATAATTTTCTTTTGTCAGATAAATATGGTTTTGCCCAGTCTACAAGATTCTGCTCAATGCCAATTTTTGTTTTATCAACAGCACATCGTCCAGATAATAGCTCAAGCAATACAACTCCAAAGCTATACACGTCACTTTTAGCCGTAAGCCGACCTGTTCAACAATGAAGACACATAACATATTTAATTTTGATAACACAATGCACAAAGCAAGTATTCAAACAACAGTAGAAGTTCAACATCTCTTAAACAAATCATTGCATATACAAAAAAAAAAAAAAACTAATAATGCAAAAAAATCACAGAATGGAACCACGCTTTCCTAGTATGTACTCTTACTGATCATTTATTGAAAGGGGAATCCATAAAAGAGAATGGGAAAACAATTAGTTGATTAAATACCGCCACATGCAATGCACAATTTACCAGGTTCAACCTCCATGCAAATTTACTTTGAAGAAAACACATAAACATCAAATGTCTTCTCAACTTTATCATGAGACTAGATAAGTTATGTCACAAGACCCAGCAAGCGGAAATCAATGACAATACAGATGTGTTATATCACCGGTGGAAATTTAATGGATAAAACTAGTGTTTTACTTTCCTGTTCTACATACCAGTAGCAACATATTCAGGTGCTGCATAACCATGAGTACCCATGACTTGAGTGGAAACATGAGTTTTATCACCAGTGGGGCCTGCCTTGGCCAAACCAAAATCAGAAAGTTTTGCATTAAATTCCTGCATGCCAAATGCATTGTTAGTCCTAGTACTGCAGATAAATCTAAAGACATTGTATTATTTATGCAAACTACAGGCAAACCAACAACAAATTATCGAGTTTAACAAGCATACCGCATCAAGTAGAATATTAGAAGCCTTAAAATCACGATATATAACTTGTGATTTTGCATCATGGAGGAAAGAGAGCCCTCTGGCAGCACCTACAGCCACTTTTATCCTTACTGCCCAAGAAAGCGGCTGAAGTCCTCCTAAAAAAATGTCAAAGGTCACTAACCAGATCAAGGAGCTTCATAACATCCCAACATTCCATCACTGAGCTGATTTAAGGGAGAGTAGCTTTTGTAGAACCTATGTTCATGTAAATCTAAGCAAGAAAACTCAATAGAAAAATGGAACAGCAGATCCTGGCAGTAGTGGGTATCTTTGGGTGGTGGAAATGTAAGCAAGTAAAACCATATATTAAGTCATTATTTTAATTCCTATTATCTAATCAACATCATCTGCAGTTTCTCTAAAATTTAGATGCATCTCAGATATCCGTGTTCAGAAGAGAATTGTGAAAATGTTTAAGCAAATTAACGCAAATAAGCACATTCCAAAGGTCAAAGACAATCTTGTGCTATTTTGCTAATTGATCCTTTTAATAGGATAATTTTTCCCTTGGTTATGCCTCTTGTATAAATTCATTCTACAAGTAAAAGGAAGATGAAGATAGCATGGATGACAAAATAAATATTAAATTTACACCTTATACTCTATCTTCTTGGCAACAAGACAGGAATAGAAATTGTTGGTTCTACATTTTTGCTATTTATTTTTTTAGAGAAAACATAATTTAGCCATATAAGTGTTACAGAAGCGTAGTCAATCTTTCTGCAAAATGAACTGCAGAGTAAGAAAGGTCTTCTCTTGCTTGTATTTTGGTTCCTTGGCAACTACATGAGCAAAAGGTTTATATCCATTAAGTAAAATAAATGAACAGTATACATGAAATCGTAACTGCGTGAGGTATTGTATAGCAAATTTTCAACACCATAGAAGGAATTACTTACTTTTGAACAAATGATTTTCTAGGCTCCCTTTGGGCATGAACTCATAGACTAGAAGCCGATTCTCACCCTCCAAGCAATAACCAATTAATTTAACCAGATTTGGATGATGAAGCTGTCCAAGGTAATTAACTTCTGTCTGAAACAAATTGGAAAGCAAAAAATTGTTAGGAAGAGTAGAAAATATCACATTTAAAAAAAAAAAAAAAAAATTGTACATACCAACCACTCCTTGTGCCCCTGGAAACCTTCTGGTTTAAGCTTCTTGACAGCAACAACCATTCCTGATCCAGGCTTAGCAGGTGATAGAGTGTGCTCATCAATCCATCCTTTAAAAACATAACCAAATCCACCTTCACCAAGAAGACTGTCAGGACGAAAGTTTCTGGTAGCATTCTTGAGCTCATTGAATGTAAAGGCTTTTAAATTTGGAGAAGACAATATTTCACCCTCAGACCTTGGTGTAGGAAGACAATCAAAATGGCTTTTTTCACTGCAAGAAGGGATTGTTAGAGTAGAAGGAGTAGAAGAACGGCTTGATTTACTGGAAATTCTCGAGGCTCCTGATTCCATAAAAGAAACATAAGTTCCAGATTTCCAAATAATATGCTGACAACGAAAGAAAGCTATTTTTAACATGACAGTTACCAAAATCAAAATTAAAAAGCACCTACCATCTATCTTAGATAGTGTTATGTACTCTTCACCCTCAAAGACACTATTTTGAACATGACTAAAACAAAAGATATATTCTGTCAAAAATCTGTATATATTATTTGAATGTCAGTCTCCAAATAGGTAAACCAACCTAACTTACTGATAAGCTGCTAAACATCAAGCTTCTCCACACTACTCATTTAGATAATCAACACAAAAATATTACAGATTATACATAGTACTCCAAACCCCTCACTTTTCTCAAGTATCGTGGATTTCACTGTTTTTATACAGGAATTATTTCCCAGCCAAACCTTGCTTCTATGGATTTTTGTTTGCATAATATGTTGGGGGTTTTAAGTCCTATGGTGTTTTATTTAGGGGTATGCATCCAAGTAACACATTCCTTTTCTACTGAAGAGGTCAAAATATTACCCAAAGGAATGAGAGAAGGCCAATGTCCTACCCCGAAGTCTAAATGATGAAACTCGTCACGGTTTATTCAAAAAGAGAGTTGTTAACCCCTAAAAAAAGTCCTATGTGTTTCTTTCTTTCCCAGTATATTAAGTGTAAAGTGAAAAAAATCAACAACTCAGAAACTGGCAGCCGTAAACTTAAATAAATTATCATTATTCCTGCACCGATCATTTCCTATTCGTTAATTGAAACCCGAGACCAAAAGCAAGCATCAGAGCTTGAAGAATAATAGTCAAACCCCTTTGTTAGCAATCTAATTCACAGACAAGGAACTCCATTGCAAAGTAAAAGCTCATTAAAGAAAACCATATCATAAAAAGTTGAACCAAACAATGAGCAAAAGGCATGCAGATCTATCTATACACCAATCCAGGATCAAAGAATTCGAAGTGAAATATAATAAACATAATAACCATAACCTTAGTCTCTGTAAAGAACTAAAATTTCACGAAGAATAATTATTTACAACTAAAACATTGATGGTCAAAGAACCAACCAGACACAAAATTGAAAGAGGGTAGTCTTATCCATAGCCTCACCATAATTTGACTATAAACAGAAAAAATAAGACAACTAATTTCCTGATTGAAAATCACACCAAACACAAATACAAATATTTAAAAAAGAAAACAAACAAACAAAGCGAAAGAGAAATCAGAATTGTAAAGCCATAACAACATAAAACCATGAAAAATATTCGAATAAAAGAACTAAAGAGAAAAGAAAACTAATAAAAAGAAAGAGAAGTACCCGAATTAGGATGAGGGCTCTGGGTGGAATCTACTCTACCTGAAGAACGTAAACAGTTGCCCATAACTAACTAAAAATATATTGTAATTTTTTTGGCTCGCTCTGGTGATAAATGAATTCCTATAAGAAACAGAAATAAATTTGGATCGTGAAAAGGAAAAGAAAACGTATAGCTAAGTGGGTCAAGTGGGAGATGAACACAAACATGTATGGATGCAACTAAATGGAAACAGAAAGGGGAGCAAGGAACGTGTAGAAGAAGAAAAAGAGTGGGTTATGTTTTGTTTTGGCATTGGCTTTGTTTATAGGCGTCTTCCGCGTAAAGACTTGCCGCGGGGGTTTGGGCCCTGGATGATCCTGACTCGATCTTCGCAGACATTGCTTCAACCATCTGAATAGTATCTCTTTTTTTTTTTTTTTTTGTTCTTTTTAATTTGATTTAATAACGCTTAAAGTTTAAGTAATTATTTGAATTATCAATTTCAAATGCGAATTTGGCAAAAAGCATACCATTAAAATTCATTAATTAACCATTTTGTTCAAAAATTAATGAAATTTATTTATTTTTTAAAAACTATCATATTTAAAAATATCTTGTAACATATATATTTATACAAATAAAATTTCTAATTAATTTTAATTCTAAATAATATATATTAAGGTAACAATATTTAATAAAATTTAAAGATAAAATATTATTTAATTTTAAAATATTTTATTTTTTAATAAAAGTCTTTTGACCTATTTTTTATCTGTAATAATTTTACCCAACATTATTCAGTTATTCTTTTGATTAAATCTTTGACTTGTGGATCGATTCCTTGTATTTCTCTCTGATGACCCAATTAAGTGAATTTGTAATCTCTAAATAAACTTTTTTTTTTTTTTCTGATTATCAAAATGGATTCTTGAAAAGGAAAAAAGAAAAAGTCGATATAAAACATCAAATTCGATAATAGTTGATAAAGATTAAAGCATAACTCAATTATTCCTAATTCAAAAGTTATTCCAATGGCAATTACCAAAAAAAAAAATTATTGCAATAATGAATGTATTTTAAGATTAATTTGTAGATCATGTCGGAAATAAAATAAAGAAATTATTGTGAATCAAACTAAAATCTTTGACCAAGTGATGAAATATATTTATTGCATTCTTTTGATTTAAGTATGGACAATTATTTACTCCAAAACAGAAATCATCTCTGTTTCATTTACTATTTTACCCTTAAAATAAAATTGAACAATCATTTTGCTTGTAAATAACAAAATTTTTAATTTTGTGTTAATTATGAAAATATTCACTATCTGTTATAATACATTTCCTTAATCGTTAATATCATTAACTCTCCATTGTTACGATTTCACTATCTAAATTTTAAACCAATATCATAATTTATCTAGTTATGATATGAGATTGCATTAACCATTTAAATCAATCGAATTGTTAAAATAATCATACATAACAAGTAAAGAGAAAAGAGAGAGAGTGATGGTAGGCTAAAATAGTGGTACGAGAGAAAAGATAGATTGAGTTATTAGGAGTGTAGGTAGATTGTTAGGAAAAAAGGATGGTGGGAGTTGATCGAGAAGCCAATGAAAAAAGGGGTGAAGACGAAGGAAATAAAAATAAAAAATTTTTTAATAAATTGAATATCTCCAAAGTGTTTTTTTTTTTTTTTATATTTTTGTTAATTTGGAGTATTATTGTAATTTTTAAAAATAAAATAATTATAAATAATATGACAATTTAACTTTTTTTTTACCAATATTTCTTCTTTTTTTTTTTTTTTTAATTCTATAAGTCAACCTAAGGTTTTCCTAAATGATAAAATTTTACTGTCAACTTTTTAAAATTCAAACACGCATCCATATAGCATATTTCATCTAATTTTGTCAATCTTTTTACGACAAGGCTAAAACCCTCAATTAATCAAAATAAAAAATCATATTTAAAAATATATAATAATAATAATAAAATATTAAGATATATGAAAAAAAATAATACATATTAAATATTAAAATTTATAAAAATAAAAATTTAAAAATTCATGAAAAAAAAGCCATTGCCACCAACAACATAGTTGATGACAATGACTATTAAAAACCGACTACTTAATTTACGGGATAGTTAAATCTGATTGTTTCGCTTAACAAAAATAGTTTGATATAACAATTTAAACTATTAATAATAGTCAAAAATGCCTATGTGAGCAAGGTAGACTATCATTAATAACAAAAACGGTCAAATTTAATTACTTTCGTTAAAATGAAAGAAGACAAATTTGATCACTTCTATCAAACAAACATGAATCAAGTAGTCATTTTGACCATCTAATTCAATTTTCAACAACTATCGTAGTCGGCAATATTGCCAACGATGATAATTGTTATTTTATATTTTTAAAATTTTATTTTTGTATAAAATTTAATATTTTTTTTTCAAAAGTAATTATTTTTTAATATCTTTTAAATTTATTATTAATTTTTTAAACATTTTTATTACTTTAATTTTTTATTCTAAAAGATAAAAATATTATTTTGACCATTAATATGTAATGGTTGATTATTAAATTTAACTATTAATTTTAATTAATGAATAAGTATTTAAATTAAAAAAAAAACTAATGAGTAAGATTTTATTATTCAAGAAGCCACAAGAGGGATTAAGTCCTTTGGCCATTTTAATAAAAACCTTGGTGAGACACTGTAATTTACTCTAAGATATGTCATCGAAAGATATTGAAGATGGGAAGGGACAACTTAGGATCAAAAGTGACCCATAGGGCTTAGCCTATTAATAAAGGTTTTGATCATTCAAAGTGGTGACTAGAGTTCAAGTTATAGTGAAACCAATAACTCTTGATCTATTCGGTCTGTAGTTGTAGGTCTATGTAGTCATAGGCCTTCGGATTTAAACTATCCGATCAGTTAGGGTTGATCGATTGGTATGGATAAAAATTTTTAAATCATCAAAAAAAAAAAAAAAACCTTAGAGAAACAAAAGTAGCAAAGCAATCAACTTCAATTGGTAAAGCATCTAGTATGTAGAGTGCATTGAGCCGATGCTTATTATTATTATGCCTATGGTTTGAACATGTTCCATAAAGCGTCAAATCACTTCAATCAATTATATTATAAGATTCCCATGGTCAACATATGATGAGTGGAAACCCACTACCCACGCGAAAGTCATGGTGGGATGGACCTGGCCTGACTTAGTCAAATATGTAATTCTGATTGTTTCACACACTATTTTTCCACAAATTTAACAAATCAACATCATTTTTCTTTCACCATTATCAAAAATTTTATATCGTTTAAATCTTTCAAATTAACCTACAATATCACAAATATATTTATTTAAAAGTAATTAATAAATCATGTTAATAATTTATTTATTATTATTAATATTACTTTATTTAGTTTATTAATTAAAAAAGCTATCATAATCTTTTTATTATCAAACTAGTTTACAAGTAATATAAAAAATAATCTAATTATAATTTTTATAATCTTAATCTTTATTACAATTTTACTCTCACTCAATAAATTTAATTTAATATATTAAAAATGTTTAAATATTATTATTATCACCAACTAAATATTATAATTATTTATATTTATTAATTTATCAAAATGTATTATTGTTTTATATTTATTCATCTTTACAATAATTTATTCTTCATATTAATTTTTCCATTTATTGGAATCCAACTTTCTCTTCATAAAATCATTAACTTTGTATGTCTATTAACAATGTCGTTAATTTTGTCAATAATTAACATTAATGACTTCTTATTTTCACAATGCTACTTCAAAAGATGGTCGCCCAACATTTCACTTGGATTTTGATATTGTCTATAACCCAATGACTATTTCTCACCCAAATCTTGATGAAATGAATTTTCCATGAGCGAGATTGAAAAACTAATTTATCCACCTATTATCTATTTCTTTAATAAAAATGATTTAATTTTACTATAAATTACTATGTTTTTAGTAAAATTACAAATTATTTTAAATTCTTAATACGTATATTAATTACTAATTTATATTTATTTTTATTGAAATTACATAGATACCTTCATTCTTTGAATTAGAATGAATTTGATGCTTGCATCTATATTAGAGTTCATAGCGAATCTACCTTTGATTTTCAATGTTTTTAACTTTTCTTTCTCCATAGAGCGTTAAGAATTGCCTAATGAAAAATGAAGTCATACCCTATACACCCCCACCTCTATCTTTTCTACCTTTACCACCAGTTTATTCACCAACACCTCTTGTTCTTTGTTGCAGTACTAGTTTACTCTCTCTTGCGACCACCTCCCTATTGTCTTTGCCACCTTCACCCTTTTCACCCTTTACACCATTTTATTCCTTGTCATCACCATCTTAGATACCTCTACTTCATCTGTTAGTTTACTCATTGCCTCCTCCTTTGGCATCATCACCTCTCATAAATTTATCTCTATCTCTATTAATCTTTTTTTTATCAACCCCTTATATTTGTAGATTGCCACCTCCATCATAACACTCACCTCCTTCATTACCGCCACAATCATTATGACATCCTATATAACCATACTTATTACCTCCACCTCTTCCATATGTTTATTCATTGCCACCATTACTTTCATCTCCTTGCTTTAAACCACTTTCACCTTTTTCACCATAACTATGTGTTGAATATTCACTACTACCACCACCACCACCATCGATAATGCCACTACTATCACCATTTTCTTATTAGGGTAAATGCTCTTTAACCAATCTATTTTGTGTAATGTAATTATTTGAAAACCAATAAAGACAAATTTTCTATTGATTATGCATACTTATGCATGTCTTTAGAATGGTAGAACTAAAGACAAAAGATAAAGATGATAAATCATGTTTTCCTTTACATTTATATGATGACTATCTTATAAACCTTTTTTAATCCCAACATTACTTTGAACTAGGGCATAAGTGATGGTAACAAAACTATCATCATGTTGAGTGATCCTACTAAAAAGTGGTGATAGTTTGCATGTATCAAAGTTATTACTTGTAGATTAGTGCAATATATAAGTGCATGGAGGCATGCTCATTGGATAAACCTTAATAAAATGATTTCATAACGAGGGTGATTTCTATGTCTACAGAATTGATCTTCTTAATCTAATAAGTACATGTGGTTTTTTGACTTGAGGTTATCATACCATCTTACGTTAAGGTTGGTACAGTTTAATGCCATCAAATAAGTTACCATAATAAAGGCATAATAAAAGTGATGATTGACTGTATTGAGATCTCTAAGAAGGTTATAGTTGACCAATAAAGAATTTTTCACTCTTGAGCACAAAAGTAAACATCTCTAATGAGCATGTTGTAGATGTTTATAATCATTTAATTTGTGGCCACAACAAGATTAATCATATTTTTATGTTTAATATGGATGATGTGTGATAATGTTAGGTTCTCTTTTGAGTATTGTATATTTCTCACAAATGATAAAGAATAGATTATGCATCCATTTTTTCATGTTATACTTATAACATAGGTATTGTAAAAGTCAACAATAGGCATTGGACTTCTATGAAGTCTTTTAGATACTTTTTATAAGTATCATTTTCAATAGTAGTGGCTTTAAGGCCAGGTTCTTAAAGTATTTCCATTTCAAAGATATACAATTGTTCTTTCTAACGCAGGACTACTTGAAAGTTCCTGTACCAATCAAGGAAGTTGGCACCTTCACGCTTATTTTCCTTTTCCAAATTGACATAGTGAATTTGTTGTTTCCATGGTGGTTTTTAATTCTACATTTGATCATGTTTTTATTTAACGTTCTCACTATCTTTCTCAATTCAATAACCCTTACGTTACACTCAAGAAGTCTCAGTAAGCTTCTTAGTGGACCAAGATTCTATCAAATTGATTCAACCTTCTCTTTGGAAAATAAGGCAAGTCAACCCAAATAAGTAACTTAATCAAGCTAATCATCAAAAAAGCCATGATCTCAAGTCAAGATTTACCCTAACAAAGTATGATGACCTCAATTATGATTCTCGGTATTAATGAGTTAGATACTACATATCATAGCATATTAACAAATATGCCCACGTTCAGCCTCTACTATATTCTGCTTTTGCTTTAACGAATAAGTGGAATTATAGCCATCAACTAGTCTTCCACTTGATAGAAGTTTGCCCTTCGGTTTAGCAAACAAGGTTCTAACAAACAGGGGCGTGTCCTAGTAATGTTATATTGGAAGGTTTCTCACAACTTAATATTTATTGAGCATTTATACTTTAGGTCTTATCAAAGTTTAGTCTGCATGTAAGGTGATATTTTACAAAAATAAAACCTAGAACATGCATACTATGAGGTATAAAATAAGTGTGCTAGTGTACTATTATCAAACTAAAGTTTGGCCCTGAGCCAACAAAACCAATAACCTAGATTTATTTTTTCAATCTTAAGACTCCAAATATGATGCTCCTCCTCTCCTTCAAGTTTTCTAGTAATTTACAAAGCTTTGACTCCTAGTTACATATTTCTAAGAAATTTTCACGTAACTCTTATAATAAATTTTACATGTGAATTCACAAAGTGTTACATACATAGGGAGAGAGATGAGAAGAAAAATTACATTTAAAAGTCATAAAAGAAGGTATGACTCATAGGTCCTAAATTCACAATGTACATTCCTAAAAATTTCCAAAAAACAATCATATAAACATCTAATTAAAATTAAATCACATTAATTTTAATTAATTTAATCATGTTAAATTACATTTTAGTCATTATAATTATACAAAATTGTAAAGAAACCACTAAATGATATGAAAATTGCATTTTGGCCATCAAGGTAATCAACAAACTCAAAACATAAAAATCACATCACTAACGATCATATGTATGAGGACCACAGTCGTGACAAATCAAACTTTGCATATACAATCATGTGTTTGTCATGCACAATCATGTTCCTATAAAATTCTGAATCTCTAAAAAATTCTGGATCCCTACAGGAAAGGACACAACATGCACATAACTCATATGAGCAGATTTTTGGCTTTAATATGATTATGCATTTTAATAAGCATGACCGTGTGTAGACATATGTAATGAATACTTAAGCATGAGCCTTATGTCTGTTGCTTTACATAACAATGTGTTCGTGATGCACACTACTAGGCAAAACATTTTTCTAAAATTTTAGTGATAGCAATAACTGGAAAATCACCCATTTTGGCAAAGACATTACTAGAAATGATCAGTATTGGAATAGAACACCATAATCATTTTAAGAAATATCTTTTCAACCTAATTTGCACAATCTATGAATTAAACAAATATTTGCAATATATTAATATAATCAAAGAACAAAAACTCAATAATTTAACATGTTTGTGCATGTTATATCAATATTAAACATACAATAACATGCATATGAACAATATTATCGCATATACGATTTTTCATACATTTGAAGACAGTGGTTTTGATACCACTATTGGAATTCCATGGTGGCTAAAAGGGCACCCACATAATGAAATTTAAAACTTATTATAGAGTTTAGAATTCTAGAGTAAGATCATATATAGTAGAACATATGAAAAGTAAAACAGAAACAAACATAGGGCGTATTTTAGAAAGTGTACTACTGATATGCCTTTAAAAACTTCTACTCTTGATAACTTCATAGTTCACTTACTTGATAGTCTGTAAACTTCCAACATGAGCAATATCCATATAGAGTAGCTTGAATGAGAATTATATATTTTTGGATGCTAGTTCGAAGTATATATAGTTTATGTATTTGTTTAGGCAGGGTGTATAAATGACAGGTGTTTATATGTGTATAGTAACTCTTTGATAATAAATAAAGCTACATGAGTGAACAACTGACAAATAAACCAACTCTTATTTATAAGAACAAGCACATGGTCATGCCAAAGTCATGCACGATCCTGTTGCCTTCTTGCACACCTATATATTCAAGTTACATAGTTATGCATCGTATTTGGACTTTGTATACTACCTTTACAACATTTAATGGATTATATGATAAGGCACACTATTTAAGGCCTTATCACTCATGCATCAACTATTACAAGCATGATTGCGTATGATGCTAAATGGTCATGTGTCAATATCACTTAGTTTGACCAAGTTAAATGAATATTTTGTCCAAATACCCTTATTCTGTTAGCCATCCAAACATATAACCATGCCTGTGAAACGTGGATGGTTTTGTGTCAAGGCAAGTCTAAATCATGACTTCTCAATCTAATTTAAATCGAACTAGTAAGACGTACACGATAACATCTAAATACAAATACTAAGACAATGATCCTTTATATCTTAAGCTATTAACTCTTTTCTATGTGTGACTCATAAGCTCCCTACTAACTTATTAGTACATAGATTCAAGTTAAACCTAAACATAGGTCAATAACTACCTCTAGTAAAGCATCATGATCATTTGAATAATAGAGTATCAATGAATATCTCTTAAGCTTGATCAACTTAATAGTTGACGTATAACACTATCCTTTTATCACTATGTCTCACAAAGCTGAGATATAAAAGTGTGTTTATCTTAATAAATCCTTGCTTGCATATATGTCTAAATCAGATATGTTGGATATGATACTGTAATCTAACTATGGTCATAGACTTACATACCTCTTTTATTTGTGATTGAAAAATCTTATATCAATCTACTTTAGCCTTCATACTAATTATGATGTAGCCAATTACTCACTTTTATAAATCTCTATTTATGGTGGTACATTTAATGACATCAAACAACATCACTTTTAATACAAGACAATCTAATAGATCTTGATATGAAAGCTATCCTCAATGGTCTAACAATAAGCAATCCCCTCATACATCCTTCCATAACAACAATACCAATTTGTAAGCAAGGTAGATAAAGTAGCATAACACACAACCCATATAAAAACTTACTTGACAATGTAGGATGAGTGCAAAAAAGTGAAACAAGACTAAAGGAAATTCCATTAGCTTGAATCAACTCCCCACCAATCTTCTTCTTGCTAAAAGATTGCATAAAGATAATATAAAACTCCAAATACCTCAAAGTACCAAGGAATTTCAAGAATAAAGCCAATAAGCTTTAATTTCAATTTTCATTTACTTTGTCAAGAGTTATTTTACATAGTGAAAAATTACACTTATATAAGGTTTGATATGAAACATTAGAAGGACAAAAATTCCCCCTCAAAATTTACAAAAGGGGTTAAAAGAAATCAACCTAAAATAAACAAAACATGTTTGAAATAGCATATATGTGCCATTGCAGTGCCATGTCATGGCACAAGGTAGGCCACATTCTAGGGAGCAAGTGTCATGGCACTACGCCGCAACATATATATGTATGAGCAGACAGAGAGCAGGTATCATGGCATTGTGTTGTAGTGTACATTGAGGCCTATAAAAACTCATTTGGCACCGTAACAAGCTATTATTGGCTTCCTTGACCCTCCTTGTTTGTTTGCACTTCTTTGATGGGTTATATAAGACATGTTATTTCTATCTTTGCTGAAGGATAATTTGGAATACCCAGGCCTTCAAAAAAATGCTTCAAACCCATGCAAAAGAATGGAAACTCTAACCATAATAGTAAAGTTACCTAAAAGTTGCCACTAAAGCTTATGAATGAGCTAGTTGTCTTCGAGTATGCTAATGGCTTAAGAATTGGATTCATATCATTCCCCCCAGGTTGGTAAGGATTTGTTCTCAAATTCAAGTCATCCACTTTGTAAAGCTAAGATCTCTCATATTAAAGGTATCCAAAAAGAGCTTCACTTTACAAGCATTATTATTTACTTGCTCAATGACCTAAAAAACCAACAACTCTCAAGGAAAATTTACTCTTTCACTTGTTAGGAAACCTCTCTTTCCTCAAGTATACCTACACTAAGTCCCCAAGCTTAAAGAGCTTTGGCTTTATACCCTGATTGACCTTTTGCCTTACATGTTCATTGGCCCTCTCTATTTGTGCCCTCATGGTTTCATACAACTTCTTCATTTGCTTAACTTTTCCTTCAACATCCACACTAGGTTTGAAATCAAAGGGTAAAGAGGTGAGATCAATCAGAGTCAAGGGGTTTATACCATACACAATCTCAAAGGGTGAGTGACCCATAGTGAGACTAAGTCTTCGATTATAACTAAATTCAGCATGTGGCAATTTAAAATCCCAATCCTTTAATTTCTTATTAACCAATTTCCTCAAGATAGTTCCCAGAGTTCTATTAGTTATTTTGGTTTAGCCATTGGTTTAGGGATGATGAGAAATGCTAAAGAGAAGCTAAGTACCCAATTTTCCTTAAAGGCTTCTTTAAAAATAACTTAAAAATTTTGTGTCCTTATCCCATACAATCATTTTAGGGATGTCATAAAGCCTCACAATTTCATTGAAGAAAAGTTGGGAAACATGAGAAACATTATCACTTTTATTACAAGGAATAAAATAAGCCATTTTCAAAAACTTATCCATAATCACCATAATCAAATCTTTGTTTCTTTGCATTCTAGGAAAAGCTACCATAAAATCCATACTAAAATCTTTCCATGGTATTTTGGGTATGGGTAAAAGAAGGTAAGATCTGGATTTGAATTGGCTTTTAGACCTTTGACAAACTTTACACATAGATATAAAGGCTTGTGCATCTACTGTCATCCTTAGCAATAAAAATGATCCTTAACAACCCCTAAAATTTTTGTACCAACAAAATAGCTAACCAATCCTCTACTGTAGGCCTCTTTCAAGATTAGTTTCCTAAAACTCCCTCTAAGAGCACATAACTTATTCCTCTAAAATAGATAACCATCTTGCACAACATAGTCCTTATAAACCTCCTTCTCACACTGAAGCATGTAAGTTTTCATTTCTATTTTATAATCCTCAAGGAGAAATCTCTTTTCCAACATTCTTTCCCATGACCTAACCTTCCATTTTTGCTTATTTTCTCTCTCTCTCTCTTTATGTTCTCCCATCACAATGAAGCATACCATTTGAATTTCAATGTTACAAGCAGTACTTTTTTTATCATCACACCTCTTATAATCAAAAATTCTTTTGACATTGTATCACCAAGCAATAAATAAGTCTAGATTAAAACTCCCATCAAATTGGGAAATGTCTAATGTCAACCCTTGATCATCATCGTCTTCCCTCTTTTTTATCCTCTTATGGAATTTGAGCTCATCATTTGAATCACTAGACAATGAAGTTTATTCATCATGGGAAGATATACGAATAGTAGTTCTTTGTCTATAATAAAGGGTTCTATCATAGGTATCTCTTGTGGCTTAGACTTATTGATGGACGATGGAAAAGTCATCCCTTAGAGGCGAAAGTGTTTTAGCTTGGTTTCGGTTATTAGAGGTTTAGCTTTGTATTACTTTGGCTAAGTTTTGGGATATGCCATGAATTGGCCTAGTAAAGATGTTATAATTCTCATTGATTTCCATCCTTAAATCTTGAATTTAATTCTCCAACCTCATATCTCCAATTCTTTATAGGGGTAGAAGTGATTGAGTGTTTTCTGTACTAATCATTTCTTAGATTAGTTGGAAAGTTATTAGGCCAAAGAAGTGTTTGGGATGGAAACAAGATGAAAATAATGTTTCACGAACAGTGTTTTGGGGTTATAGATAGTGATTTCAAGAAGTTAAACAGTGTTTTTAGTTAGGGTTTAAGCTTGGGATAAGTGTTTAGGCCTAAAGTATGGGCTTGATAAGGTTTGGGTTAGGCTTGGGTTGGAGTAATCAAAGTTAGGATTAGTTTTGGGAAGTATAGTGTAATTGTGTAATGGGGGCAAAATCTTTGGTTCATTGATGTAAATGGTTGTTTGGTGTAAATGATGAAGGATAAAGGAGGCTAATACCACTGGAGAATGATTAGTAAGTGATTAAGAAAGTTTTGATCCTAAATTTTATTAGCAAGTTGGTACAAGATTTTGAATAAAGTAAGGCTATGGTAAGGAAATTAGGCTAGTCACTTAAATAAAATATGGTGTATAGGCTGAAGAGCCATGCCATAGCATTGCAACATAACATTACGGTATGAACTGGGGCCTACAAAAACTCATCTAATGTTATGGCATGGCACCGTGACAAACTGTTACTGGTTTCCTTACCCCTTCTTGTTTGTTTGCACTTCTTTGTTGGGTTATATGAGGCATGCTATTTTTATCTTGGCTAGAGGATAATTTGGAACACTAAGGCCTTTGAAAGAGTGCATTGACCCATGTAAAAGGATAGAAACTCTAAACACAATAATAAATTTACCTAAAAGTTATCACTAAAGTTAGAAATGGGTTGATTGCCTTCGAGTATGCTAATGGCTTAGGAATTGGATTCATATCAGATTTTAAGTCAAAAGACCACATATACCTATCAAGTTATGAGAATTGATCCATAAACATAATGGAATATACTCTACATATGATCCTTATCATTAGGTCAGTCTAGTGAACATGATCACCAAATCATATGTCCATGTGTAGGAATAAATTGTAGGTAAAAACCTTAGTGTATGTAAACCATCGTCATCTTTTGATAAGATCATATACATTATAATAATCCTCTTACTATCACCAATACCCCAAAGGTTTCATAATGATATTGAGATTACAAACCTATTTTAGTATAACCACCATTGTGCATATACGAAAAACACGATCAATCATTTGATTCTATTGCCACAATTCTACTATACTAAGGGAATATCATATATTTATTTATTTAATGCATCAACATCTGTATGAAATACCTTGTATTAATAATCATACTATATTTATAAATTACATTAAAGTCCAAGTAAATAAAAAATCACAAAACAAATATAAGAAAATAGGGCACCAACCTTAACTCTCTATCTTGCCACAAACTAAAATTAGCCTCTAGCAAAACATTATGACCATCCAAATGATAGAGATTCAGTAGAACTAAAATACCTATCAATGTTATGGTTATTGTGTAATCTAAATCCTTTTACCATTTGTATCTCATTAAGGTTGAGGTACAAAAATAATGTCTACCTAAGTGAATCCTTCACATAAGTATCCAAATTATTCAAATAATGGCTTTATATCAAATTAGGATGAGTAATGGCTTAATCTCATTATAAGCCTACATACTTGTAGTATACTGCCATAATCAAACTACACTAGTGAGATATATTTTCTCATACTCAAAAGTGATGAATCATTTACTAATCCACCATAGTCTTGATATACTACAAGACATATCTAATAATCACCTGAATTATAGCCCTATTAAAAGTTACATAGAGTGGCATCAAACTATATTGATCTGAGCATCAGATGTTATAATAATCTTAAGTCTAAGGATCGCACACACTACTATTCATTAGAGGTTTATTTCATAGACATTAGAGTTGTCATCTTGTAGAGAATCCTCTTATGGGTTAGTCTAATAAATTGGTAAACAACTAGAATTCATGTGTTGCACCAAGTTTTTATCAAATAACCTTAACATATGAGATTTGTCATGCCTTTTAGCAAGGTCATTCAATATAATGTAGTATCACTAGATTGTCATTGCCCTTGGCTAGAATAATGTAAGAGCCTCTCCTATATGTTACTGTACAACTATATTATATAGTAATAATGATGATGATAATAATAATAATTGAATATATAGTACTTTTTTTTTCCAGTACATAAACTCAACAAGTTATTGCTAAGTTATATCCCAAACTCACCGCCCTTAGATATCCTGCTCAAACCTAGAAGCTTATTGACCTGTAAAGAAGGAAAAGTTAAAAGGGTGAGTGATAAAATCACTCAGTAAGTATTTCTTATCTTTAACATAAGCAAGATTTTGTTTTAAGTTATAATCGTGACTTGTCATATTAGATGTATCTTATTCTTTTATTTCATTTAGTTTATCTACATTTTTGTCTATCAATTTTTGTTAATTCTCATATGATGTTGTAAATGACATGATATATGTATGCTGAAATTGTGCCATATGCTAGAGGTTATAAAGATTTGCCCTTAGGTATGCTTTCCGAAAATACTTTCAAAAATAATAACTATGATATAAAGGTCTTAAATATATACATATAATATACATTAAAAAGCTGAATTTAAAAATATTGTATCTAACAATAACTATTATATTGGCTAGATTGATGAATACAGGGATTTGACACTGTGACCATGTGAGTTCAATCCTACTAAATCTACTCGTGCACAACTAGCACTCTCTCTAACGAGTTTGGTCAAAGAACATATCCTCTTTGATGGACGCTGGTTTCCCATTTTAATAAGTCTGTGAACTTATACGTGTCCCTTCATATTCACCCTTAACTGATACCTAGAACATTATATATATATATATATATATACCTTAAAAACATGTTATTGGATCCTTAGATCCTTTCATACATGATATCTTGTTTTATCTTGATATTACTGAGTTCTATATGCTTAGAAATGGCTTAGGGTTACTTAAGAATGTTTTAAAATTTATTCTATGCTTTATTAATAATGCATGAGCGTGTATTACTTAACGCACAGTCGTGTAGGAAGACGCATGAGACCGCGCTAAAATTATGCTTTTGGTTGTGCTAGTTTCTAAAATTCTCTTGTGTTCATTAGTTTATCATAAAGGCGTGTGGTACAGGGCATATAGGCGTGTATGAAAGCACATGGTCATGTCCTACATTAGCACAGGCGTGTAACAACTTATCTAACACTTTTGTCTTCTACTTATATGGGTGTGTAAAATTAGTAAAAAGCACACAGTCGTGTCTTCGCCTATACTAGCATGTGTCCAAGTTTTTCAAACATGTAAGGCTATTATGCACGACCATGTTATCATAGAGATAAGGCTACACAATTATGCACTTACAGGTGCATAATCATGTACTTGACTCTATTTCTGTAATAACACATCTAGAACCCAAAAATCCCAACCATTTACCATTCAAACATTTCCAAGTATTAAAAAAATGGATTCATACACTCAAAGCATCATCATATCAAAAATATTATCCTCAATCTCATCCAAATCATGTTAGTTAAGCTATATTTCTCAAGATAAAGCATGAAACACAAAGATATAAACATATTTTCATGGAATCAACCATTCAATCTACTCCTAAATCATCATTCATACTCATACAAGCTCAACAAGCATCACAACAAATAGCCAATGATATTCAACTCAAACAATAAAGAGAACATGCTATGAAACAAGGTGAAAGATAAGGAAATACTTATCTCTTGTCATGGAAGTTGTCACTCTTTCTCTTTCTAACTACCTTTAGTTCTCTAATTTAGAGTATGACTGTTGGTTCTATATAAAACCTCCAAATACTATTTTTTCAAGAATAATACAAGCAAAGTAAATAGGTTATCACTAGGTTAATAGACTTTAACATCTTCTAAGTTAACCTTTCTATGTCATCCTTCTGAAAACATAAGTTTTGATAAGGTTAAATATTCATTGGTTTAACCTCTCCCTTTAAAGGAATATGATAAGTGTGGCCTTAAAAATGTGGTAAACTAATGGATTCCTTAAAATAGGCTGATATTTCCTCAAGAGTTAACAAGTCTCTGTTAGAAATTCCTTGTATGTTGTATACCTCCTACCATCTTTAGACTGACATTGGACTCATCATGACTCAGTTCCAATTATTACCATTTTACAAAACCTTTACTATTAAGCATCCTTAAATAGGCTATCTCGATCATGCCTTTCAATTTGACCATTTGACCTTTTTTCTTCATAATCAATTGATTGTTAACAAAGTTGAACGTAACTGGCATGCATGACCTTATCTAATCAACTCCTAAAATAAGATCATAATCCCTCAACTCTAGTATCCGAATGTCAAATTAAAACATATACCTTTACATCATCCAAATACAATCTAGGTATTTAGCCCTTACCATTAATTTCCTTTCATTAACAACAGATACATTCATAGGAGAAACCCTTTTTAGTTCCAATTTCAGCTCTTTTATTGCCTTTGTATCTATAAAACTATGTGTGCTTCCATTATCAATAAGCACCAAAATCATTTTCCTTTTTATTTGTCCTTTCAACTTAATAGTACTATCACTTGTTCCTCCCTCAGTTGCAAGCATCAAGAGTTCTAATGACCCTTCATTGGATTCTTACTTTCTTCTTTTTTAGGATTTGACCCCTTATCTTCAATTTCTTTGTCAATGTCTCTTAGGTCTCTAATCTTTTCTTACAATAGTAGTAATTTCTTGGGTTGGCATTAATGTCTTGAATGGTACCTCTCTCTATACTAATAACATACTATGGTTTTTTAGATGAGTAGTGGTCAGTTGTAAGGTACATTGAGGTTATTTATGTTTAAAGTTTGGGTGTCATTGAAATTTGGTCAACAAGGTTATAATTACTTGATCTGAGATCTAATTTGGGTGGTAATAGTAAAGTTAAATAGATGTTGAGCTTATAGGTTGCTTAAGGTGGGCTTGGGCCTTGGATTTTCAATATAGGTTAAGAGAAGTGAGTGTTTGGGTTTATTTAGCTTAGTTTATGAGATAGGTTTAAAGGTGAATTCCCTTTTACCTTTGCCACTTTCACCATCTCCATTAATAATACCTTCTACATTTGAGCCTGTTTAGTAGCTTGGTATAAATTGCTTGGTTTGAGTAGTTTAAACATGTGTTTGATTTTTGCCTCCAATCCTCTTATGAAACTAGAGACATAATACACCTTCAATAGATTAGGATTCAATCTCTTCATATAGAACTTCAATTTCCCAAATTGGATCTAGTCATTTATTATACCAGTTTGTTGTAACCTATTAACCTGTTCCACTATATATTCCACTAGACAGTCCCTAAAATGGCTATATGAGGCAGCTTCAAATTCGTCTAACTCTATTTTATCCCTTCCATAGCTCAAATTTTGGAATCACATCTTTGTTTTTCTATTAAGAAAAAGTGATGCCAACTTTACCTTCCTCTCTTGTTAAACTTTGTAAATATGAAAGTACTACTTGTATTTGATCACTCATGATTGAGGTTTATCCCTTTAAACATAAAGAGTTCCTTTTCGAGTAACAACTTTCTCTAATATAAAGTTGATAACTAGTCTCCTTCATATTGGTTCCTTTAAGTCTTTTTTTAGTTTCTAAAATTCCCTTGTTGTTTGGATTGGGTTCACTATCTTTAAATGTCACCTGATTTTTTAATAGATTTTGGAGCATCTATGTGAAAGTTGAAAGAGTCTTCTAATTTTCAATAAAAGTCACTTAAGACTTAGTCTTATGTTCTTTCTTCAGTGCTAACTACTCCAGGTGAACGTCTTCAAATCTCCTTGAAATTTCCTTATGAATTGTCTTGAGTTTATAAGCCATCGCGGCCTCAACCTCTTCTAGCATGGTTTGTAACGAATCCAACTAGTCCTTAGAACTAAACATTCTTAATTCTTCCACTACTGCCAATCTTAATCATTTTACACCTTTTCTCATTGAGATGTCTGCCAGAGTAGGATTTTGATACCAAATTGTTATAACTGAATTTATGGAATTGATATTTCCATACTTTGTAGAAAGAGAGTTCAAAAGATTTTAAGAGAGAACAAAAGCAGAAAAGATAAGCAAGGAGAGGAAAAAGAGAATATAAAGGATAGAGAGAAATTTGACATTATAATTTTTTATTATATTGTATTATAATCTGTAAATAATAGTAAAGCGTTCATATAGTCTGACATGGACAAATCAACCATTTCCATCTGTCCAACCCATTTACATGTACACTAATAATAAGTAATTGAAGACAATATCAAATAACAACAATTTTCAAATAACAACTATAGTGAATATACTAATGAAATGGAATTGACTTGTTATGATTCTGCTGCAACTATCAGCTTGGATTTTTGTAAAAAAATAATGTATATGGAGACAAATAAAGAATATTTGGTGAAATCAAATCTATTATACTTTTCTAAGAATCATGTGCACAATATATACACATATACAAAAATCAATCAAATCTTTTTCTAAGGCTAATGATAAATGATCCACCTATAAAGGGATTTGATCTAAGTTATCTAAGCTAAGTCAACTAACTATTCAATACAAGAATATTTCTTTCTAAGCTAGCTAAGGTAAGTCTACTTAACTAAATAAATTACATTCAATACAAGATATTTCTTAATACTCTTCTTCAAGTTAGAGAGTGAATGTCATGAAATCCCTACTTGTTTCATAACACCACAAATTGATCCTTCCCCAAGGCCTTTGTAAAGATATTTGCTAGTTGAATGTGTGTAGGTATAAAGGAAGGATTAATCATTCCCACTGGTTACTTTTCCCTCACTATATGGCAATCTGTTTTAATGTGTTTTGTACACATATAAAAGATAAGGTTAGCTACAATATGTAAAGTGGCTTAATTGTCACAAAACAATAGTGTAAGAGCCAATTGTGGAACCTCTAAATCTTGCATGATGTAACGTAACCAAGTCAACTCTAAACATGTGTTTGTCATGGCTCGATATTTGACTTCTATAGATGATATGGAAATACTAGTTTGTTTTATTGACTTGCATGAGACAAGTAAATTCTTAAGAAAGACATAATATCCTATAATTGATTATCCTATAGTACGATAACCTCCCCAACTAATGGCAAAAGGCCTTTAAAGAGAGATTATTAGTGGAGGGTAACAATAGACCTTATCTAAGAGTTTTTTTCACATACTTGAGAATTCTTAAGGCTACATCCCAATGAGACTTTTAAGGTTCTTACATGAATTGACTTAATACTTGAACTAAATACACTATATTTGGTCTTATGACAATAAGATAAATTAATCTTCCAATCAATCTTCTCTACTATGTAGGATTATTTAATAATGTTCCATCTGTGGGAGTAAGCTGTAAGTTTTGTTCTATTGGAAATTTGATTGGCTGAGCACACATGAGTTTAGAATCTTGCCAAATATCTATGGCATATTTTCTTTGAGACATAAAGATGCCTTTCTTAGAGCATGAAAATTCAATTCCCAAAGTATATTTTAAGTCTCTGAGATCCTTGATACGAGAATGCTTGAAAAGAAATGTTTTCAACTGATTAATCTCATAAAGATCATTACCTGTTAAAAGAATTTCATCAACGTAAATGAGAACTATAGTAAATTAGACACCTTGTGCCTTTATGAAAAGTGAATAATTAGCCTTGGATTGTAGATAATCTACCTTCTAGATAGTGTTTAAAAAAGTTAAGAACCAATTTCTTGATACCTGTTTAAGCCTACAGAGTGAATTGTTAAGACGACACACAAAATTCTCCTTCTTTCATCTTAAACCTAGTAGTGGTTCCATGTATACTGTTTCATCTAGGTCTTCATGAAAGAAAGCATTTTAGAAATCTAATTGGTGTGTAAACCAATTATTGGCCATAGCAATAGTGAGAATGTAACAAAGTATAGTAAGTTTAGTTGTAGAAGAAAAACTTTTTCGATAATCAATACCTTTAACCTGATTATATCCTTTGGCAATAAGATGAGCTTTGTAACGTTCAATGGTTTCATCAGATTTATTATTGATTTTGTAAACCCATTTGTATCCGATTTGTTTCTATCCACTAGGAAAAATGACTTAAGTTCATGTGTTATTTTACTACAATGCTCTTAGTTTAATGTTCATGGCTTCTTGCCAATATGGATCAAGGATAGCTTAAGCATAAGTCTTGGGCTCTATGTGTCCTACAATGTTAACTAGAAAAATACGATGTCTTGGACTTATACTAGTATATGAGAGAAAGTTTGATAATGGATATTGAGTACTTACTGTAAGTCTTAAGTCTAAAGCAAAATGATTGACTTGAGATGACATCATGTAGTCTCTATGCCATATCAAAGTGTAACATCCTAGGGTTAGATTTGTCTTTTAGGCTTTTAATTTGGGGTTAGATTGAGAATTCTAGGGTTATGAAAAACTTTTGGGGTGAAATAGATGTTTTCTAGAGTTAGGTGGCTTGTACATGGATCCTGTTGAGAGGATTTACATGTGAGCATGGGAAAATGGTATTTTTATAATTTTCCTGTCATTCACAATCGTGCGTGTGAGGTGCATGCCCATTCATGCGTAATGTTTCAGCAGCCTTGGTTTTAAGTTAAGTTTATCTGATTTTCTAGCCATTTTCATCCAAAGTTTCCATTTGATTTTCAGAACATATCAACCTTAGGAGAGAAGAGTAGCAACCTGGACCATTTAATACAGCTTGAGAGTGCATTTAGCTTGAGAGAGAAAGCATGTCAAGAGGTAGGCATTTCTTACCTCTTTCCCTTTTTCTTTGATATGTTGGATGCATGTTTTGGTTGAGATAAGAATGATTCCAGCATGCTTGTTAGTTTACTTTACATGTTTGATGATTTGAGATGATGATGATGATGATTTGATACATTTATGTATGTTATGTGTGAGAATATGTGTATATACATGCCTTTACAATGGATTGAATGATGAATGTGCGATTTGAAGTTATTAAAAGGGCAAATATATGTATATGAAGTGTTTTGCATGCAGGCGATGGTTGATTTATGTTTAGTATGAGATTTGGATGGAAATAAGCATGATCCAAGAGGTCATATTTGTGCACCAAGAGAAAATGAGAAATATATAGAAAAATCACATAAACAAGCATGACCACATGCATGACTTGCTCACGGTCTCGTGCAAGCTCATGCATGCCTGTGCATCAGGCAGAAAAGAGAAAATAAGCATAAAATGAGAAATGTGTACAATAAAAGCTATCAAATTGATATAAAACAGTAAAATGAGCTCAGATAAGAATAAATGATGCATCATATACACAGCATAGCATGACATGCTATACAGAGTTTTCAGAAAGGGATCCAAGGATCTAAATTCATGTTTTCAATAGAAAATATTGATTTCAGAGGTGAATACGAGGGGGCACTTGTGAGTTTCAGTACACCCGTTGTATCATGAGATATATGCTCATTACTAGCCCTATGTATTGGCATATACCAAGGTGCTCAGTTAATAGATTATAGGTTTCTTGATTCAAGGATCAGATGTAGTTATAACGTGAGGTGCTCAGTTCAATATGAGATTCAGAGGCATCACGTGACCCATATAGTTTATGGCGCGTGTTTGCATAGGAAAATCACATGGTTAGGGTGTCGAATCCCTATATTCATCAGTCTGTGCAGCATAGTAGGTACCTTCAGGTACATAGTTTTCAACATAGCTTTCAGGTCAATTTTTATATCAGATTTTCAGATATGGGATCCCATGATCCAATATCAGTTTTCAGTAAACAGTTTTCAGAAAGTTATTTTCAGTTATAGGCCCAGGTCTAGCTATGTTTTCAGCATATTTCATAGTATGTCATTATTATATGACACAGCAGTATATCATTCAAAGAATGATAAGACAGTAAGAAACAGTAATACTTATGATATGAAACATCGTGTGATAAGACACGAATATCAGAACATTAGAATATGAAAAGTCACGTAATGATACGTGAACTATAGAAAACAAGTAAGAGAACAGTAATGTAAAAGCTTAATATAAGAATGATTACGCGTAAGAACCAGTTTGGTTTCTTCCTGTGTATAAGTACTGTTTCAGTATGTGATGATGTGGGCAATCCTCCAAGGAGGATTGGTTTAGGTTCAGAGACAGGAAGTGCTTATTGGGTGAATATATCACTCACTCCTTACTTTCCTTTCTCTTACAGGTCAGTATTTTGAGAGATAGGGGAGGAGATGGTTACCGTTTGGGATCCATTTTGCTTCAGTTTTTACAGTATGCTTTGGTTTGCATCCTTGCTTAGTTTTATGTGCATATGATTATATATGTTTTAATACACACATCTTTTGTAAATATTTTTAATATATTGTAGTAAAGTTTTTGGGCATGTATATATCTATGTATACATTTGCACCACAGGTTTTCCGTTACAGCATTTCAGCTCAGTTTAGGTATTTCTATTGGGTATTAGTGGTAATATTTTCCTTATTTATTAATATTATATTATCATTAAATTATAGAAAAGCAATAAACATTAGTACCCAATAGGAGTGCCTACATCAGAGGCTGCCTAGTATGAGTACAATGTCTTATTTAAGGATCAAAGATTGTTTAAGAATTTGGTGTTATTACAATTGGATTACTTTGTTAAGATTAAATATGTTCAGTTAAAATTGATATAGGAAATGGCTCGAGTGTGTTATGAGCATATGTTACTTGTTCAGGGTCATGAAAGTTAAGTGGTTTTGTTTGAAAAGAAGAAGGAATATTTGTGGTGGATAACTTTTTGGAAGGTATATTATTTGTAATGTCAAAAGAGATATTAGGTAAAACAGGTTCTTGATCGAACTGAGCTTGAGTATCAAAGAATATAAAGGTTGTTTCATGAAATTTAACACCACGACTCACAAAGAACTTTTTGGTTTCCATGTCATTAAGCTTGTATCCTTATTGATCAATAAGGTATCCAAAAAATATTTAACATCTTCCATGAGGATCAAATTTATGAGTAGGGTGAACACCAATTGCATAACATAGATAATCAAAAACTTTCAAATGGTTAAGTGATGATGGGTAATTGTATAGCATCTCAAAAGGGGATTTATTTGATAACAATGGTGATGGTAATCGATTGATTAGGTACACGATAGTTAAAACTCATTCTCCTTAAAAAATGAATGGCAAAAGAGATTGAAAAAGTAATGCACATGTAATTAGAATATGACAAAGTTTTTGTTCCATAACCCCATTTTGTTTTGGGGTGTAAATGCATGTAAGTTAATATTCAATCCCATGAAATCGAAAGAAATTTCTCATAGACAAAAATTCAAATCAATTGTCAGCTTTAACATAAGCTTGAAATTATGTATAAGCAAAATTAATGAAGGATTTCAAAATTGTTTGTGTTTTAGATTTATTTTGCATAATAAATATCCAAGTGGATCTTATAAAATCATCAACAATAGTGAGAAAAAAAAGTGCCCTTAATGTGTGGAAACTTTATATGGACCCCAAATACAGCATTACAACAAATCAAATAGAACATGAGTTGATATTGAACTTAAAGAGAATAAAAGTCTTGTTTGTTTAGCCATGGGACAAACAGTGTCATTATCATCAAAAGACACATTATTAGTGGATAACAAAGAAGAAACTAATTTTAGTCGAGCTAGTGATGGTTATCCAAGGCACATATGCCATAAGTTTGGTGGTTGTGAGACTTGATGAAAGGTTAGTGTCCTTTGCAATGGTTATATGTAATAAAGACCACAATGTTATTTACCCAAGCTAATCATCTTCCTCGTAGCCAAGTCCTACAAGACACAAAAATTTGGAAACAAGATCACACAACTATTTAGAGCAGAAGTAAGTTTACTTACAGATATTAAGTTTAAATGAAATGAAGGGACATATAAAACATTGTCTAAGGTTATGTCTGGACTAAATGGTATTGTTCTTATAGATGTGATTATTGTAGAAGACCCAGTAGGTAGGTTGATAATAAGTATTGATAATGGTTTTACTTGGGTAAAAAATACGGGGTCAGAGATTATATGATCTGTAGTTCCACTATCCAAAATCTAAGGCTTTGTGAATACAAAATTGATTGAAGTATTATGAAAAGTGAACAGACCTGCAACATTTGCATAAGCATTACTATTACCAAAAGCATGATTTTGATTCATCATTGATATGGCATGAGTAATCTATTACAGTTGTTCTGCAAAAAGTGAATGTGCCAGTTTGGAAGAATCCATTGGTTTATTGGAATGAGCAATTGTACTTGTGCTTTGTAAATATTCTTTATGTGTGGATTATGAATTATTCATAACATTAGCAACGGGAAAAGTACTGCATCCATTTCCATAAGATCCTTATTGGTGATTTTGTCGATTGGTTTGAGTTCTTGCATTGTTAGGAACCCATGTCCCATTCTTGTACTTGCATCTATCCTTAGTATGTCTTTTCTTATCACAATACTTGTAATGAAATTTTAAAGTTCAACAATATTCAATTGTATGGCCTGTTCTATTACAATAGTCACAATACTTATCTTTGTGATTGTTTGATGAGTTTTTTGTTCTCCTATGTATTGCTATTGCGATAGAGAAAATTTTCATTGATTCTATTATTATTTGCTATTGTGGTTCTTCTTGAATCACAAGAGAGTAAGCTTGATGAACATTTGGTAATGGTGTCATCATGAGAATATTAATGCAAATGACATTGTAGGTGTCATTGAGCCTTATGAGAAACTATATTAATTGATCTTCTTCTTTCTGATCATAGTGTGCATTCATTTGATTGCATATGGGGATCGACCAATACATATTTAATTCTTCCCAGAGGCCTATGATTTTTTGAAATATGATGAAATTGTCATAGTGCCTTGTGAAAAAGATGTCAAGGATTTCTAAATATGATATATTGTTGGTGTATTTCTTTGTGAAAACTAGTCTTTGAAGTCCTCTCAAACTTGTTGAGCAGTCTTTACATGAACCACCCCTTTAGATCGAGCTCTACTGAATGAGTGAGTCATGACAAAATCATGTTGTTGCATTGATTTCATAGGGTGTATTCTGTGGGTTGTTGTTCTTCATATGGTGGTTGGATTGATCCCTTTTTGGTTATGAGGGCATGAATCATGGCTTTGCTCCATGATGGTTAGTTGGTTCTGTTCAATTTCGTTGGAACAAGAATATGTCCAAGTTGGTTTAAATGATGGATAAAGTAAGTGTTTGAAGGATCAATAATAGAGTTGGTATTGCTGGTGTTTGAAGGGTTGGAAAGTGACATTTGTAATGGTGGAGTTTGGTTTTCATTTGCCATTGTATTTGCAGGTATATTCAGATGATTAGGAGTCCAGAAGTTGCTCTAATACCATGTAAAAAAATTCTGTGTATGGAGAGGAATAATTAATATTTGGTGAAATCAAATCTGCTATACTTTTATGAGAATCATGTACACAATATATACACATATACAATAATCAATCAAATCTTTTTTTAAGACTAATGATATGTGATTCACCTATAATGGGATTTGATCTAAGCTATCTCAGGTAAGTCAACTAACTATTCAATACAAGAATATTTCTTTTTAAGCTAACTAAGGTAAATCAACTAAAAAAATTACATTCAATACAAGATATTACTTAATAATTTCCTCTCTTTCCACCCATGCGTAATAGCTGGAATCGAGATTGTGGGCTCTCTTAGCAGGCTGCTCTTTATTCAGTTTCTTGGAACTGATTTGCTAGGCTTTTTATTGTGTATTAAGGTTGATGTTCTTGCCGAGTTTGTCGTACTCACTGCCTTGTTTTGGAGGTGGCCCCTGTCCACTCCTCATTCGTTCGTTGATGGCCCAAAGTTGCCTTGGTTGGTTGGCTGATGCAGAGTGGTTGAGTAATCACTTACTGGATTTAGGCAGCTTAGGAGCTACTTTTTTTTTTAGCAGCTCAGTGGAAGGTTTTTTGTTTGTGGTGGTGTCTTTCATGGTGGTTTGTGGTTCTATTGGCAGGGTTGTAATAACCATATTATATATAGTTACAATCTTGGTAGATCAAGTGATGTAAACCTTTTTTTGATGTATATGTCTAACTGTAATTGGATGGTAATGGCTTCAATTATGGATTTTGTTTTGTTGTTAGGTTGTATAGGTAAGAATCTAGATAACCTCTCAAGATGTTAGATTTATGTTTGTTTTTCTATTGTGTTTGTTTTATGTGTTTAATTTCTAGTTCGTTAACGTTAAGTTGTTTATGGGTTTGCCCCTTTTTTTTCTGTTAAAATTTTTATTAAAAAAAAAAAAAAGAATTATTCTTATGAAGATAGAGATATTGGGATGGTTCGTATGGTTGTTTTTTGAAATGACAAGTTGATTTCTCAATCACGACTTATTTAATTCCATTTTTTTCATGTTAAACATGACCAAAATGTCGTGTGATTAAGCATAAAAGACATAGAAACAAGCTTACTAACATGACTCAATCATACCTATTGGATTGTGTCTTAATAGATCAAGCCATAAGTTTTTGTGGATTGATACGTCATAATTTTTTTTAAGTTTTAAAATTTTTAAAAATAACAAATTATAACCATTTTTTAAATTAATAAAAAAAAAAAGAACAATGTCTCTAAAATTTTGTTCAGAATGACTCATTTACAGAAAAGAAAAATCATGATCATACAATAGAATGAAAATAAATCGTATATAAACAAAACAAACTCAATAATAAAATTTAAAAGTACCAATACACATTTATACTTTTTAACTCATCTTCAACATCTAAATTCTTGAAGTTTTCAAAAATATTTTCAACTATGTGATTTTGCAATTACACAAACTTTCATGCACATAGTCATCTCAATTATATTCGGGCATATATTTGGTCATTTGTCATCGAGAATATATCCACTTATACTAAAAGTTTATTCTCATGCTACAACAGACATTAAAGAAATAAGTATATCATGTGTCATAACGGAAAGCATACTTTTCACTATACCAAAATATTAAAATTTTCACTTTGATTTATAACTTCAACAAAATGATTAATATTAATATAATTAGAAATTTATGCTTTTATGATCATTAAAATCCTTCAAAGTGATTAAACTATCAAAAATTTGTATCTTGTGATATTTTGATCAAATACACAAAATGCCTTCAATTTTCTAAGTTTTAAGGTCAAAACAGCCATTCCACTTTTTGAAATAGTTGTTCCAAAAATTTGGTCAACGATATTAAATTTTTATCCGTTCTAAGTCAAACAACCATTCCATTATTAGTAAAATTTGTTCCAAAATTAGGGCTTAATGAACATCTATTCTAAAGGGAATATTTAAACTAGAACTAGCAGCTCCATTTCATTTTATCCGTTCCACTCAAACTTTCTCTCATAATCAGTCTCATAAGGAATATTTAAACTAAAATTGGTTGAAGTTAAGAATTAGATTAGATGAAACTGATTGAAACTGGTTGAAATTGTTTGCCTTAGATTGTGTGAAATTGATTGAAGTAAAACTTGGAGTCAATAAGAAATTTCAAACATTTTGTTGCTATTACCACCACAGACCATTAATATTTGTTAAACATGATTAAAGGACAAATTGGTAATTAAATCACTATTATTCGTTTAGGATATATTTATAATTTTAATATTTAAAATAAAGATAATTTGATATTAAATATCTGTATTAAATATTTTGAATAGCTTCTAATTTTATTAAAAATGATAAATTAATAATTTATCATGGTACCAAACAAAGTTTATTGATAAAAATAGACAACGACAGGTAAATATATTTTTCAAAGTTACACTATAAACAGTGAGTACAAATCTCTAAATTTATCTTTAACAATTTGTTAGAATTGACAAATTGATATAGACAGAAGTTTCGAGTCAGTAAAAAATATAAAATAAATGATGGGAAAGGGCGTTCGGGCCCTGACGAATTGCTAAAAGCCCATTGACTTGAATTTTTACGGGTGGGCAACTGGACGAATAATAGATTCGGACAAAGTGGGGTCAAAATTTTTAGGCTTGTATTTGATGTCAGCATCTGAATCGAGGGTCAAAATAATAAAAAAATAAATAAAGTGCACTTTATTTTGTATCGGGTTCCCTCCCTTTGCTTATGCTTAACTCAACACCTTTTTAGCTTTCATCATAATTATATTTGTCTTCCACCACCAACCTTCCTAAATAACAATCTTCTTCTCCATAACTGCTAGAGGCCACATCAAGAAGAAGAAAAAAGAAGAGATAAAAAAAAAAAAAAAAAAAAAATTCCTTTCTAGCCTCTCTTCTGTAAGTGATATGTTTTCCTTTTGAATTCTTATTTCTTTTTTCTGTTTCTTTGGTTTCAATAATATCTGCTTCGTATATGCTTGTTTTTTGATGAAATGTGCCTCTTCTCTCAACTGGTTTTCTGCGTTTTCTTCTCCATTCAATTTCATGCTTATATGAGTGCATACTGTTGCATTTTCTGCTGCCAACTCATCACAATGCATTGATTCAAACAAAGGTCAAGTAGATAAGAATAGAAGTATGCAAGCCAACGCCAAAACAAATTTCCACACTGATAATATCAAATTACATTAGAAATCATGGAAAGGAAAACAAAAAATATATATATTAGGCAGAAACTTATTCTATACCCTTTGCACACCAGAAAAACAAAAAATACAAATCCAATCAACTGGTTAATCTTCTTTTACTCCATTTTTTTCAATCTGTTTCTTTAATCATATATAGGCGAGCTGCCGATGTATAATTACACTCTGACTAGGGGTTTATGTAGTGGGTTCTGTACAAATGACAAATCAAGGCCGAAAACTGGATTGGAAGAAGGTATGCCCGAAACCAATCACGTGAGAAGACAAGCAAAAGAATGACACACTTGTAACAAAAACACGCGGGGACTTTAGCTAGTATTAGGGTACTCCTCTAGTAGGGAAATCAAAGAGAAAAATTAAGAAAAAAGATGAAATAGACTCAGAACATGTTATATGTTTCTGAGAGTCCAGAATGCTCAACAACATTCTAGACTAGAGGTCTTGGAATGAAGATCTTGTATAAGCCTAGTTGTAAAATTTTAGGCTTCAAACAAGAGAAGGCAAAAAACTTAAGATATGCTATACTCCCCCTGGGGATCAAAGATGAGATATAGTGGTTTAGATTTAGACCACTTAGATTTCTTTAAGTGAGTGGATAAGAGAAGTTGGTTATAGACTTTGGAGAAGGGATCTTTTGCAGGGAGGTGGTTGTACAGGATTGGTGCTCGGATTGGGGGAAGGGGAGTCAATTCCAAGCGTTCTTAGAAGGAAATTCCGCTCCTGAAAATGGAAAAAAAATTGGTCAGCCTCACATCATAATCTGATATATGCATACATATAAAGTATCTAAATTGTTATTCCAAGCAACAATAATATATATATATATATGCACTTTGATTGCATTCTGCTTTTATCTTAACAAGCCCACAAGACCAAAGAAAGACAAAAAGGTGAAATAGGATTAAAAGGGAAGAATAAAATAATGGAAATTTATTATTATACTGCTGTGGTAGAGACTGCATATAGGAATGGGGCACCATGAGCTACCTTGGAATATTTATTGTGTTTGAATAACAACATCATGGAAGGAGAAAATACGCTGTGAACATGTAAGCAATCCCCTAGTTTCATTTAGTAGAATTATTCAGGTGGTTCTGTACTATTATTCCTTTTCCCAGAAAAAAGGTAACACCTAAGGTGTCTGCTTGACTTGAGTTTATATATATATGGTTTCACTTTATCAGCAAGTAGTCTGACAAAATTCAGGTGACCTCACGGACCCAACATAAGGGAAAGAATGATTGTTGACCTACTGGTGATGACATCTACGTTCCTCTCCTGCAGCAGGTTTGCAGTCATTCAACCACGAAGATTTTTTCTGATCCTAACATATATATCCATTCCTTGACATTTTGGCACTTAATTTGTACCATTTATTCCATGCAGGAAAAGCTGTTTCTTTATTAGAGGTTAATAACTGTAAAGTTTAGGCACACAACTAACATGGTTGATAAACAATGAGTGAAGCCAAAGTCACCAATGAAAACTCTGGAAAGAAACCCTATTGACACTTAGGTATTTCATAGGAAGGACGAGGAGGACAACCAAATCTCATAATATTTTGTGTTGAAAGTAGACATACCTGCGCATCTAGTTCTTACTGTTCTCTAATATCTTTTCCTGCTCTCTTGTTTCAATTTGATGGGTGTATCTAGTGAAAGTGCTGAACCATACAATTGAACGCATACATTATTTAGAAATGTGTTATATATGGTTATAATCTGTGCCATCACATTTCCTACTGTAATTTCAATAAAATAATTTCAAGCTAGACTGAGTGCCACTGCAAGTACTACAAGTTCTGCTGCAGCCTGCTTCATAGTACATAGCAAACCATTGCAGTATGGCACCAATTATGCTCTGCCGGCTCTATCAAAATATGTAATCTCCCAAAAAAATTTACTAATAGGGCATCATAGTGGTAAAAAAATGTCTCATTGTATTCTTTCCCCACTGCCATTATGAATTCTGATTTAGGTTCAACAGTCACCGACTTTCATAATTTTATCACTTTACTGTCATTAATGTTTTTATATCTAGAACCAATGGTTTAAGATTACTTACACTTTCAGAGAATTTTGGGCTGGGGATTCCCGCTGCTAAGGATCTGAATAATGGGGTAACCTGGAGGGGGGAACTGAACTCTGTACTTGATGAGACAGAGAAAATTCCATTATTGTTTGTGTTTTCTCCAGCAGAGGGGAATAACTCCACTGCATTAAATTTAAAAACTTCATTAGCAAATGCATTAAGTCCAAATGTCTACTCCACACTAGAAAACAATATAGCTATTCCCCCGTGTCCAATAGAAAATTTATTACCTTCATTTGTCTTTGCATGCCCTTTATTTTCTTCTCTCAAGCAATGTCGCTCTCCATTATGAATTGACTGTAATTCAGCTCCAATATCCTGATGCAGTATGTCTATCGCAGCTTGAATTTGATCTGGTTTTTCACTGGCTGGATGAGGAATTAGAGTTGATCCAGTACTATATTCAGAGCTGGCTGGAGAGTCCTCATATAGATCTGGTTGCCTGTGGAATATCAACAGCCAATTAGACATGGCATGCTGAGTAAAACCTGCTTAGACCTAGATGCCAGTATAGTTTAGTTTTGTTACCTCCAGGATGGATGGCTTCCCTCATTACTACTTCTTAAGTCCTCTATCAATTCTTTAAAATTTTCGAACTGAAAATCGATATCAGAGATCGTATGTCTTAGGATATCATTTTCTTTGCTTCGGCTCAGAAAATCTTGAAGAACCTGAATTTATGTCAATAAAGTTAGAAGCCATATGAAATTTATGCATCATTAAAATGGTCTGGCTGTGAAGAGAAATTCTAAGGCACTATAGTACTAAGCTTCTATGAATGGTTTTCTTTTTATGGTTGCACAAGAGGATCAATAGAATTCGTTAAGCCTTTCTGCTAAGTATATTTTTTTTTTTCTAGTTTGGTAAGACAATAATTAAGATATGTTAAAGCCAAACCAACTTAAATTTGTGGCACTAATATCTACTTTAGCAAAATGGTCTGGGAACTGAACTATTAATCCAAAAAATGCAACCAATTTTATTGTTGTTGGTAGACCAATGGAAGATGGGACAATGCATGATGTTCATAAAGCTTAAGAAAATACAAAATTACTTCTCACCTTCCAAGCATTTTCCAAACTCTGTTCTGTGTTCTCTGTATTAACTTTAAGTGCAAGTGAGCTAAGAAGTTCTGCTTGTTGCATCAATGCAGTTATCTTTGGATCATCCTTCTTAAGAAACATTCCTTGTGTCTTATCATTCTGAGGTGCTACAACATCAAAAAAAGGAGTTAATTTTAATTTTTTTGTGCTTCTTATATGATATGATTGAAACCCCTCATAAGGAAAAAATTGGCAAACAAAGTGTTGCCCCTAAGATTGAATGTTAAGAATCCTGTGGCCATGGTTACATGTCTTTTCTTTTTCCCTCATCTAAATGTGCCTTTTAGGTTTTACTAGACCAATATAATTGATAAAGAATTCCATAAATATTGTCAGGCAGTGATTTACCGTTATTTGAAATCTGCTTCATATCACGATGCTGGGTTAGCATGCTGTTGACACTGGATAAGTTTTGAACCAACACTGTAAATGGAGATCTTAACCGTGGATTCATTGCTGTTCCAGATTGCTTATGTGACCTGTTTACAATGTTGCAGCTTCCTGCAAGATGAGGGATGTGGGACCTTCTGAATTGGAGTAGAGAAGTAGTCTTAATTAGTAAAGGAACAAAATTGAGTTCTATTTTTTCAGAAAACCACTGTTATTGTCAAGTGTAATGTTGACATTCAATTTATACTCCATTACCTAACTCTCTTAACTGCTGCTGTGTCTTCTGGTGTTCCATCTGAATTGAACCCATTTTGGAATAAAACTCTCTTGTTGTTTGTGTTCAAATATGAATTGTTGTTCTCTTTAGCTAAGGCTTCATATTTTGCTCTTTTCTTACACAAAGTGGAAAACCGGTTCTTGACAGCATTATCCGTTCTGCATAAGCACAAATTGATTTAAAACAATCTTTTAACTCCGAGACAATCTGATTTCACAAATTTTAATAATCATTTACCTCCCAGAAACCACCTTGGCTATTTCTGTCCATCTATTACCAAAAATCTTCTGGGCCTGCAGATCACCTTAAGTTATGAGATAACTAACTCTTAAGCCAAACTCAAATGTGACGAATTATTTTCTGTTCAACTTTTGAGTGACAGGAAGAATAGCAATTAGTTATAAGTCTGGCCTACTTTGACAATAATTTTTTTTCTATTTCAAAAACAACAATCCAATATCTACCAACAAGACATTTAGTAAGAGAAAAGAAAGAAAATCTAAAAGATGAGTTTTGGAAAAAAAAAAAAAAAAAGAAATTAGGTATTATTGCTGAACAACCTTAGCCTAGATTATTGAATAACAATTACCTCGCATAACAGCAAATCTTCCTCAGGTGACCATCCCCCTTTCTTGAAATCCGAGTTCAAGTATGTGTACCATCTGCCATTTCAGTTTTTCACCGTTAAACTCAGAACCCGTTTACATTTCTTTATCAGCTTTTGAAAGAATTAAATTATTATGAATTCACCGACCTTCTTCTACACTGTCTGGTTGTTTTATCTTTAAATTTAGATGCAATAATTGACCAACTGCATACAATATTACAAGCCAAAACGGTTCATCAGAAATAAAAACTCAAATAAATAAGCATTTTAAATAACAGAAATCATTACTTTTCCGTTCCATGTATGCTAATCTGCTCGCGCAGTATATCATCCTCCTACAAAATCCCACATACCCAGATAAGAATATCCATCTAAAACACCAAATATTAATATATTTATTAGACAAAATCTATTTAGATCAAGAAAAGAAATTAACCGATGATATTAAAGTAAAAAACAGAGAAGAAAACCTGTTGACTCCACGTAACAATATGCCGTTCCTTCTTCTTGGATTGCTCGTTGGCACCTCCACTCTTCTTCATGGTTTCTTTCATTGTTTACTCAGTTGGTTTTTGTTTTGTTGGACGCTCCTCCCTCTATTATTAAAACCAATACACGCATGCTAAAGCTAACTCTTTACGCACACCCTTATAAAATACAAATTTTATCTTCAAAAGAGAACCAAACTTTTTTTTTTTTCCTCGAAAGGGGTCTTTACAGATACTGTTTGGTTCAAACGGAATCGTAATGAACTCCCAAGAATTCTATGCCTCGGATTCTAAACTTTTAAAACTTCAACTTTGATCTTATTCTCTCTATGCTTGACTGGAGTTGAGTGACTACAAATGGCAATAAGCTGATTTAGTTCATGGTTATTGTTGATCTCGATATTGGAGTTAACGGGTTGGGTTGAATACGTAGATCTAAAAAAATACGACGAGAAGATAAAGGAGGATTTAAGAAAGAGGAAGAAAGAAACAGAATGATGAGAGCGTAGAGATTGGAACTTGTTTTTGCAAGATGGTGATGTGTGAATTTGATGTGAGTGAATGAAGATCAGCCTCACTCTGATTATCATGTATTTCTCTCTCTTCCAACATAGTAAAAAAATAAAATAAAAAATATATATATATATATATTAATTTAAATCAACGGATTCTTGCTTTAGTGCGCGGGTTTGAAGGGGAGTTTGAATATAACGCTGAATTCCATGTCATCACCCTCTTATTTAATATTTTCGATTGCCTAAATTATATTTTCCGACTAGTTCCGGCCTGAAAAACATTTTTTCCACGTTTACGGTATACAAATTTTTTATTTTTATTTAAAACCAAACTTTCATAATAGAAAATAATTTTGATATAATACCAAAAACTTAAATTATCATATTAAAATTATCTATTTCATTTTTCTAAATTACACTATAATCTCGAATTAATAACAATTAAAAAATTCATTTTAGATATTATATTTAATTTACTCACTTTTCTTTTTATTTCTTTTCATAATCATTTTTTTCCTTTTTCTCTTTTGTTTTCATCTCTTTCTGTATCACACTCGTGTTTAATATCAATCTTGTCATTTCTATCTTATTTTATGTTGATCAAACTTCTAACAGTTCATTTCCTTTTTTTTTTTTTATATTTAAATTGATTTAAATTTATTAATTTTTAGTTTAAAAAATATGTTTTCAAACAAAAAAAATACATAGAAGAAAGTTGAATTGCGATGAAAAGAGGAAAAAAAAAAAAACATATTTGTAATAAGTGAATTGTTAGAATTTTTTTCATCTAATATGAGAGTTTTAAAATTTAGTTAGGAGCTTATTTATAATGTATAATGTAAGATATTGAATTGCATTTTTTTTTTAACTGTGATTTTTCAAACTCATAAAGAGAAATCTCTTATTAGAAAAATATATCATATTAACTCAACTTACCTACTACAAATATGATTTCAACTTAATTCTACAACTTTAACATTGGAGGAGAGAAATTCTAATAACTAACTTCACCTGTCATGTATGTGTTTATTATTTTCTTTTCTCACCATAATTCAACTCCCTTTCATGTTTTCTTTTATTAAAAAACATAATTTTTTAAAATTATTTTTAATTTAATAAAATATTTGTGTTTGAATTAAGTGTGAGCTCGCTAAAAACTTAAAAGGCCAAAATTCAAAATCAAATTCGAGTTATGATTGGTCATTTTGAATTAAATTAAGTTAAACTAACAATTTATTTTAAGTCAATTTAACTCAAATCGAGTCTTATAATGTCAATTTCAATTTTTAACATATTATCCCAATGATCTTACATACTATCCACTTTCTGTTGTTAGCTCCAGTGATGCTTTCTACTTCTCACTTCTTCGCCGCACAAGCAGAAACAACTTCTTTCTTTCTTTTTTTTTTTTTTTTTCAATATTAGAAACCATGACTTCTTGGCTGATGAGAAAAATGATAGAGCTCTGTAAGTAGTGATGATGACAGAGTTATTGTAGGTGATGATGATAGTTGGCAGCTAGAGTTTTCAAAATTTTGTACGAATTAAATTGTTTGGTTTAAAATTTTTATAAGAATTAAACTATTATATTTAAAATATTATGAAAAAGGTTTTTTTTTTTTTTTAAATTCTTTCACATTTTGGTAAGGTGAAAATACTAAATTACTTTTATAATATATATATATAAACCTGTATTATTTATTCTCTTTGAATTAGATCAAGTAAGGTGCGGGTGGTTTTGAATGCTAATGTGTTTAAATAAGACATGATGTACTTCGTGACCTAACCGCTGGTTCATAATTGGAGCGTGGAAGCAACGCGACTTATGCATGAAATTGAATGCTCAAATTTCAACATACCTCATTTATTTATTACCTGTAACAAAATTAAATTAGTGAATAATTATTTATGAATTGAAATTGAATTTGTAATTATATGAGTTGTTGTGATTGATCATGGTGAAAATGATTAAATGATGATCAATGGTAATCTTCCCCAAGGCAATTTTTACACCTTTAAATTGTACAAGATTGACTATAAATAAAGATGCATTTCCATTTTTTTTTAATTTTAAATAAATTAACACTTTTTCCAAATTTATTTTACATTTATATAAATATAAAACAATGAAATGAAAATAAGGGGTTGGATTTTTTTAACTTAAAATTTTTTATTGAAATAGAGACACAATTTTTCAACCGATCGAAGGATCTCATCCCAATAAGGAAAAAAAAAAAAACATAATGGCATTTGATTTTTTTTACGTTTTAGATTGAGTTTCTCTAATTAAAATACACGTGTTATGTAAAATTGCTTTTCAGGTGTTATTTAGTGAAGACATAGAACAATGAGATATTATTTATTTTATAAATTATTTTTAGAGAACTTATACTAAATAACCTTGGGGGGGCATACAATTTTTAAAGTTAAGGTCGATGACTTAATATGTGTCATTTTGATTATTAAAATATAGAAAACATGTTTATTTCTCATGTTATATCAAAATTATGTTATGTGGTCAAACTCACAAAAGTAATAATGAATATATGATTAGTTAATATATAATAACTAGTTATATGAATTGTCTATATAAGTTATATATCTTACTTACATGTTAGCTTATGATACATTACAATTGGAATATCTTTTGTCTAAAAAGTGGGAAGAAGAAATCTTGATATTATGGGATAATCGGATTGCTTCCCACCAAATTAGTAGTATATGATCCTCTACTTTTCACAATATAGGATTTAAATTTTCAACCGTATAATTAAAATTGTAACTCTAACTCTTTATTATATAAATTCGTAATTGTATAGAAGCCAGGAAAATTCATTTTTAACATTCTTACTGTTATATTGTCAAATTATAGTATAAAAAAAAAGAGTAATAACATAAAGATAGATAAGGCTTTCGAGTAATAGATCGAACCACCTCAGAAATCCCATTTTTTCATTACAATCTCACGGTTTTATAACTGTACAAATCACCTTGTGTTGGCTATAAAGGGAGCCCTTATAAAGCTATTCAAATTTTTAACAAATGCATTCCTTTTTCCAGCAACTTCCTCTAAGAAACCTTTTTTTATTTCTTCAAAGACTCATGGAAGAAGGAACAAGAAAGCCTTGGGTGATTAACTAAATGAAGAAACTAGTCTCAGTCACTATGTCACTCCTCTAAGACCATGGTCAGGACCACTCAGTCTTTTCAATACAATCCAACTTGCCCTAATAGTTAGAGATCAACCAATTGTATTAGACAAATAGGTTTAACTTAAATATATGACTGATGGCTTGATCAATGTTATCACAACTCTATTCAAGCTCTAAGATCGAATGTACTCCCTAGATGACTAAGTAAAAGTTAAAAAATTCTATGTTATCAAAGTTTTATGTCCAAATGTGCACTCTAGAAGACTAAGTTTAGATAAAATATAAGGTTACAGGATGGAGATGAATAAGTGAACGAATGTGTAAGATTTAATATCCTTTACTTATTAAGTGATTATTATTCACTTATTCCCTTTAATTGCTTTGTAGGTGAGATGACAATTGCAGGACAATGGGTCAACTAAGATGGTGAATGAAGGTGTAAGGTCCATTACTATATATTATTGTGGACTAGGAAATATTTATTTATTTTTTTTACTGAAATTTTCTCTAATATATAGTAATAGGTTTCACTCTGACTGCTTGACTGAAAACACTGTATATGGAATTTTAAATAAAATATGTGGTGGAAAGCTACACTCACCGTAGAGTATCTTAAATAAAACTCATGATTTATTACATCTATTAATAATAGCAATAATTGAAAACATAGTTGATACTGTACGTCACATATGCATGAGTATTATAAAGCACGTATGCCAACATGCTATCTGTTGAAATTAAATACATATATGTACGTACATAGATAAAGCTGAAAACATTAGGTGAAGACTCGCTCAAGTCATACCCACACTCCAACCATCTCGTGCGTTAAGCTTAACTCTCTATAATACTGACTTGCAATAAAGGAAACTGAAGGGGATGAGTGATAAGTCACTTAGTAAGCATCTCTCATCTTTACCCTCGAGTAGACTATAATTTGATTTATCACTAATTAGCTACTAAATTGAGGAACTTAACCAAGTTCCTGACTAGCCTAATAACTTCTTTTGCTCTACCTTATCTTACTATTGAAACTCATTACTTATGTTTTATTTCATACTTTGTCATAATCACGTATATGAGTATACATATACAACTTGATATGAAAAAAGATCTAGTTAGTGTAGCTAACCACAACTAGTTTTCTTTTTAATATTCATCATCTTGTTCTCTATCTTATTTGATTTTTAAAATCTAAAGTACTTTCAAGTTCTCTTAAGATTTTAATTGAATTCTTTTATGTTTCTACTTATAACGTATAATGTGCAGTTACATATTTTCATATTCTTTTCTTAACTATTTTTTCTCTTACTATTTATGCACTGATTCAGGTCATACTATGCTATATCATGGTGTGAAGTATGTTGAAAACATATATTTGTCTTTTGAGTCTGTTTACTGAAAATATTTACTAAAACACTATTAGTGGGATCCGAAGATCCTAAAATATTGAAAAACTGAATAAAAATTATTTTTGAAATTTCTATGTATTTGAAGATACTTATTATGTTAATCGGATTGATGAATACAAGGATTCGATATTTTAGCCATATAGGCTGAACTATACTAGCAAAGTGCTAGTAAATTGAAAATCTTACCATACCAGTCTTTGAACGAGTAGTCTAAAATCTAACTAATCTGATCATAGTCAGAAAGTTGAAATCTCGCAGATGTCTCATCGTATTCACCCTTAATAATTAACTCGAATAGTAGGCTTAATACTAAAAAATTGTTACCTATGGATCACTTGATCCCTTTTTTTTGGAAACACTCATTTAGCATGTCATATTATTTAATGTATATTATGCATGTAGTCTTATTATTTATCTTTCTCTTTTGCTTACATTCTATATAACTGTACAACTGTTATAGTTCTGTTTTGTGTATTCCTTACTAAAGTTTCTAATTCTATAACTTATTAAGTTTGTTAATAAGTTCTACGTAAACTATTTTGTTTTTTGTTATGTATCTATTAGTTTACTATTTTGTAGATTTCTATAACAGTTTTTATTGTTATTTCCTATTTCCATTATGTTTTCTAGTCATAATATATTATTAGATTACGTTGTTCTAGGCTATTGAAGGATTCTTCTTGTATATAAGAGTTTGGTTTACTAATTCTAGAAATGTATTCTTTTCTTTCTTCTCAATTCTTTGATATTAATATGATATTTTACTCTTTTAATCTATTGTTCTATTCTTAATATTATCATTTGTTGTTGTTATCTATAAAACTACTACTAAATTACTTAATATGAAAACTTTCTGTTAACGCATGGTCATGCATGGCTAGACTCACGATTGTGCATCAAGGTGCACAAGTTGTGTTTACCCTAAGCACGGTCATATTCCCTCTCAACTCTAATTATGCATGACTCACATACACGACTATGACTCTGTTGAAACATGACTACATGGGCATGCATCTATCAGGTGTACGATCATGCGTCATAATTTGTTTTGGCAATGTTTATTGAAACATGTTGAATCCACACTAAACTCATCTCAAATCCCTAGCAATCTCAAGTTAATCTTATTCTAGCATATCCGTATGCAAAATACTTCACCAGAGACATATCTCCCCCATCAATATCAGCCAATTACGAGTTGACATGCTTCTAAACATTTAAAATCCATATATAAGCATCAAGGAAACTAATCATGCTTCTATTTTTGAAATTTCTCTTTGATCCTATGCTATCATCTTGTAATCATGCTCAGTAAACTATAATCATGCTTAATAACAGACTGGACTCATCTAGAAAGCTATAAACTAAGGAAAACAAGAAAAAAAAAAAAGGAAATACTTGCCTAGAACTGCTAAGGATCTTTATCTCTCTAACTCTGACTGAATGTAGGTTGGCTTAGCTATTAAAAGCTGGCCGAATCTCCCTATAATATTTAATTAGGGTTAGCTGAAGAGAAAAGGGAAAGAACTAGGAAGAAATTGGCTTAAACGTGACCTCCTACTTTATATAGTTGTGCCACCTAAGGTAGACACACAGTCGTGTGCCACTAAGGCGCATAGTCATGCTATTCACACAAGGGGAACACAGGCGTATGTCTAAAGGACACACAATCATGCATTTTGCTAAAACCATATAAAGGCTACCTCCATAACTCATTGAGTCTAATCTTTAGCTATAAAATCTCTCTCTTAACCTTGATCAAAGTCCTAAAAAGACCATTCTAACCTCAAGATATTATAGATGACATCTATTGAGATTATATTGTTTTTCTTATGTTTAATTTTTTTTGTATCTTATGTTATGTACCACACATACTTTTATGATTTTATGTATTAGACATTTTTTTTGCTTTCGATATTGAATGGCTTTATTTTAAGGGCATTCTGATAATTTATGAGATATCTTAATTCTACATAAGTTTTCATAAGTTAATCATGCATATAAAATCAAACGACATAACACTTCTCTCCAAAATATAATACTTTTGGAGATGGTTGTTACACAAAGTATGTAATTCCACATATAATCTGAACCTTTAGTTTTATAAACTCATGATTGTACAAATGTCAAAAGATGACACTTTCAACATCCTTACCATAATATTGTCAAATTATAATAAGAAATATTAATAACATTACAGTGGATATAGACTTTCAAGTAATAGATTAAACCATCTTAAAAATCTTATTTTGTTTATTATAATCTCATAATTTCATTAGTATCTCAAATTGCCTTACACTTAAAGGGTAAAAATAGTACAGTTCTTGTTTTTGCAAATTAAGCATTAAGAACTCTTAAAATGAATAATTTTATAAGTAAATTAATGGTGCCTAAGCCTAAAAGACTAACATAAATTAGTTAATCCTTCATTATAAAAGTGTTGGACCCTTGTGGGTTTTGAATTGATGCAAAACATATGTTAAAATATATAACCGGTCTATGTATATATTGAACATGATTAAAAAGACCAAAGATTTTATTTTACAGAATTTGCTTGACACACGACTGTACATGATCAAATTGCACGACCATGTGTGTGCCATAAGAGCAACACATGACTTGGTTGAGTCATACGAATCATTCATGTGCGAAAAATGTAGGATGTATGACTGTGTATTTTTTAGCACACAATCGTGTATCTCATCTTAAGGACGCACACTCTCGTGTAGTTCCAATCGTGCTTGTGTAAAAAGAAAAATGTCAGACAAAAGCCTGTGCAAAAAGAACACACGCTGATGTTACCTGGAAAATGCTAATTGTGTGAAAATTATGTGGGTATCGTAAGCAAAACTGTGTGGCATTCTAGAAACCTGAAGCACTAAAGCATCAAGGATACACGATTGTGTGCATAGAGCATAAGCCCTTATGAGTGTACACAATAGGAGGAATATTACCGTTGGAGAGCATAGAATAAAAAAAGCACAACTATGTAAGAGAACGAGATGCTCATGTAACTTTCCAGAAAGTCTCCAATGGCTCTCAAATCATTTCAACGACTAATTCTTTCTAAATGCTATAAATTGAGGATGATTTGAGAGTTCAAGGGTTAGAGAATGAGAGCTTAGTTTTCCATCTTTCATTCTCCAACTCTTTTCCAATATCTTCTCTCACCAAACTTGTAGGCACTCCTATTGGATACTACTGTTTACTGCTTTTCTATAATTTAATGATAATATAATATTAATAAAAAAAAAATATTACCAATAATACCCAGCAGAAATACCTAAACTGAGCTGAAATGCTGCAACGGAAAACCTGTGGTGCAAATGTCTACATTTACATATACATGCCCAAAACTTTATTGCAATATATTAAAAATATTTACAAAAGATGTGTGTATTAAAACATGTATAATCACATGCACGTAGAACTGAACAAGCATACAAACCGAAGCATACTACAAAACTAAAGTAAAATGGATCCCAGACGGTAGTCATCTCCTCCTCCCAGCCCTCAAAATACTGATCTGTAAGAGAAAGAAAAGTAGGAAGTGAGTGATATATTCACCCAATAAGCGCTTCTTATCTTTGCCCCTAAACCAATCCTCCTCAGAGGATTGCCACATCATCACATACTGAAACAGTGCTTATACACGGGAAGAAATCAACTAGTTCTCACATGTAATCATTCAATCTTAGCTTTTCATATCTTTACTGTTCTATTACTTGTTTTCTGTAATTCACGTATCATTACGTGGCTTTTCATATTCTGATATACTGATATTCGTGTCTTATTACACGATGTTCATATCATAATTATTTATTGTTTCATTACTCTTACTAATCTTATCATTCTCTGAATGATATGCTGCTGTATATATCATATGAAAATGACATGCTATGAAACATACTGAAAATATAGCTAGGCCTGGGCCTGTATACTGAAAATGGCTTTCTGAAAACTATTTACTGAAAACTGATACTGGATCTTGGGATCCCATATTTGAAAACTGATATAAAAACTGGTCTGAAAGCTATGCTGAAAAATATGTACCTAAAGGTACTTACTATGTTACACAGACTGATGAATACATGGATTCAGCACCCTGACCATGTGAGTTTCCTATACAAATATGCACCATAAACTATATGGGTCACATGATACCTCTGAATCTGATACTGAACTGAGCATCTCACGTTATAACTACATTTGATCTTCAGATCAGGAAACCTATAATCTACTAACTGAGCACCCCGACATATACCAATACATAGGGATAGTAATAAGCATATAGCTCCTGATACAACGAGTGTGCTGAAACTCACAAGTGCCCCATCGTATTCACCCTTGAAATCAATGTTTTTCTACTAAAAATATGAATTTGGATCCTTGGATCCATTTCTGAAAACTCTGTATGACATGTCATGCTATGCTGTGTATATGATGCATTATTTATTCTTATCTAAGCTCATTTTACTGTTTTCTATCAATTGATAGTTTTTACTGTACACTTTTGCTTAATCTTGCTTTAATTTATCTTTTCTACCTTACGCACGAACGCGGGTGTCGTGTGCACGGGCGTGCGTGAGCTTGTACAGGACCGTAAGTAAGTCATGCATGCGGTCGTGCTCGGTTATGTGATTGTTTACATATTTCTCGTTTTCTCTTGGTGCATGGTTGTGACATGAACATGCACGGTCATGACCCTACATTTTAGGTCATGCACGGCTACGTGAACACAGTCGTGACCATGCAGAAATGCAGTATGCACGGGCATGCGTCCTACACTACACGAATATGATCTCTTGGAATCAAGTTTATTCCCATCCCAGTTGCATACCAAACTCATATTAACCATTTCCCACATGCAAAACACTTCATATATACAAGTTTATCCATCCATAACTTTCAATCACATATTTAATCATCCAATCCATTTCACAAACATACATATACACATAATTTCATACACATCGCATATATATGTCTCAAATCATCATCATCATCATCTCAAATCATCAAACATGCAGAGAAAACATCACAAGCATGCTGGAATCAAACTCATACGCATCAAAGCATGCATCAAACACATCAAAGAAATAGCAAAAGAGGTAAGAAACATCTACCTCTAGACATGCTTTCTCGCACAAGAATATCACAAGTTCAAGCTAGATTGGATAGTACTGGTTACTGCTCTTCCCTTCTAGGGTTGATATTCTCTGAAAATCAAATGAAAACTTTGGGTGAAAATAACTGGAAAACGGATAAACTTAACTTAAACCAAGGCAGTTGAAACATTATGCATGCACGAGCGTGCACCTTACATGCATGAGTGTGCACCTTACATGCACGGTCGTGTATTGTAGAAAAATTACAAAAATGTCATTTTTCCGCGCTCGCATGCAAATCCTCTCAACAAGATCCATGCACAAGCCACTTAACTCTAGAAAAACATCTATTTCACCCCGAAACTTTCTCACAACTCTAGAATTTTCATCAATCTCATTCTAATCCCAAATTAAAAGCCTAAAAGATAAATCTAACCCTGGGATATTACAAAACTTACATTATAAATCATTTGAAAGAGTTTGTTTGAAAGCTGAACTGTTGTATTAGCCTTTTCAGGCAATACTTCCTTGTAATTTTCACACACTCTTCGACACAATTCCGTAAAACTAGTGTAGGATATAATTTTTGTCAAAACTAAGTTAAAAGCGTAATCTTTTATATTAAAACTAGTGTAAGAAGAGCGAAATATCATGTCAAAAACTATTGTAACTTCTGGGTTGAAGTTAGTGAAAGAAAATTTTCAAATGGGATTGGTTGAAGTAGTGGACGTAGGAGACGTAGAAAAGCTCTGAATCACTCTAAACGACTGAGCATTACTTGTTAATTATTCACTTTATATTATTTATTTGTTTGCTTGCATTTTAATTGAGTTTGTATAATACGAAAAAAATTTTAGTTTGATAAATTTTTAAAATAATCTATTCACATTTCTTCTAGATTATTTGCCATTTAGGTTAAAGGGTTCTACAAAAAGAAAATTGTTTAAGTCCTAATAAATCATATGATATTGCCATTCTATATATGACTCTTTAGTATCTATATCTAATTATTGTATAGATAAGTGTATTCGTTTGTCAGTTATTTTTTTTTTTATTGAACTAATTATTTTAATTATATATTTATAAAAGATGCTATTTTTGTTAAAAGTTATAGATTAAATTCACGTATCGATTGACATGGTATATCGTGATTGTCTGCTGATACTATATGAATTAAACAGCAACCAATATGATATAAACATTGCCACATCAATCAATGTATGAATTTAATGTGTAACTTTCAATAAATATAATATTATTCTGTATTTCTACTTTTAATTGCTTATCAAAATGATGTAAACATTTTGTTATAGTCTTAATTAATCATCTAAATGTTTCATTATGTATATATAATTATTTTTATTTATATATTATATTTATCAAATATATATTAGAATATGTCAAATAAATCACAATCTTAATGATACTATAAATCATTAAATTATTTACTTTAGGATTAATCTTTTAGACATTGATTATTCATTTAATTAGAATATTATTTGAACGATGAATAATAATTAATGAATTAAAGACTTAGTTGATCAAATTGTTTTATCTAAATAATTAATAAAACTGAATTTTTAACATTTTGTATTTTTGAATTAAATATTTAATTACTTATTTAATTTTTCAGTTGATTTTTTTTTTAAATTTGCTAATGAAAATAGAAATAATATAATCCCATGCAAATCCACAGTTCCCCATGGGTCAATGTTAGCTGCATTTAGGGCTGGATACGAAGTGAACCGAACACGAACGTGAGTATGTTCGTGTTCGCTTCGTTCTTTTCTAGGTACTGCTCATGTTCGACTCGGGTTCGACGAACAGGATCGGTTGATGCTCGTGATTCGTATTCGGGTGAACGAAAAACGTCTAGATTCGTTCGCTGGCTCGCAACTGTAGATGCCAAACGAACATCTGCGTTTTATATTCACTCCTGAATGAAGGCAAACAAGCACCCATTTCCCTTCCAATTTCAGTACCAACAATCAGAACCTCTAGATGAAAGGAGCAGAAGAAAATCAAGAAGAAGAAGAAGAAGAAGAAGAAGTAGAACACACAGGCGCCAGGGGAATGGGTTTGAATATATATATATAGGAAGCTTCGTTAAATGAGTGTGCACTGCATGGTCAGAAAACATTACTGGGATGGGACGAAGTCACGGAGAGGAGACAACGGAGATGGGATGCCGACCAAAAACATGAACGAACAGTTCGGTTAACCGAACTATTTGTTAAATGGTTCAGATTCGTATTCGTTCAAACCAAATATTCGCCCCGCACATTTGTATTCGCATTCACTGGCGAACGAAACGAGCTCAAAAACGAGCCCGAACGTATTCGCTTTGAATCCAATCCTAGCTGCATTGGACCGTTTATAATTATAAGTTTCAGTAGCATACAGTTCAAAATTGAAATTATGCCAAACATGTGCTAAATTTCAATTACAACAGTCTCCTGAAATAGTAGCGTCCACTATTATTTGCGCTTTTATATGTGGTACCCCACATTGTTATCTTATGTATGAGAGACGATATATATTGAGCTTAAAAATATGATATTAGAAGACTCCCGCCAAAAAGGAGGGTTTTATATTTATTGAGTTCGTTTAAAATACGTAACTCATGTCATTGCCCTTTGTAGCTTATTTTATGTCATCCGGTCTTTACTATAATGATGCATAAATATAGCATCCAAAGCTTCAAAAACCACTACACAAAATCATTATCACCTCGAATTTATCGGTTTTCTCATTAACGTTTTCTACTAAAACTTCATTAAAGTTTATTGAGATTTCATGGATGAAAAAAGACGCAGATGTTGTTGAATGGGGAGAGGGGAATCTGAAAATGTTAAAAAAACGACAGCAGAGAAGGTGTCGGTGATGTTTATCCCACAGCCACAAGCACCCATCAAAGAGGAAGACGACCCAGAAAAAGCCCAACTAAGCGGAACCCTAGGCAAAAGTTAAAATGACTAGAGTATACACTTTTCTTTTCTTTTTAAATTAATTTTTATAACTTTTAAAAGCTTTCAAAGAAACCCCCAAAAAGTATACATACCTCCTTATTTTCAAAAAGGTTAGTCCCTGTCATTATGCCTTAATTTTGTCATTTTTTCGGTTCTTGATTGAATTAATTTTCAGCCGGTTTCTTCTTTTTTCCTCATCTATCTTCAAGATAATACTATCTTGCATCAGGGGTCCCATTTTAATAGGAATTAAAACAAAGTCCAATGTTTTAATTTATTTTATTGTATTTTAATTCCTAGACTAGACTAGCAGTATAAAATCTCTACATGTTAATCGAATTTCATTTGATTTTAAACGACAGCCTGCCGCAACAACTGCTTTTATTAAAGAAAGAAAATTGTAAAGAACAAAGGCTGTGGCATGATGACCCATTGCTGGACATAGTGATCTTAATGCTAATTATTAGTTTGTGGTTCTTATTTTTAATTGCCCATTATCTAAATGGTATTTGGCAATCGTAAGATATTTTACGAAAATGGGACTTAACTCAAGCACTTTATCACAAAAATAGAAGACATGCAATAATATCAATTGCGCTCCCTCATTCTTAAGCAAAAAGCTGATGGTGGTAGTGGGAGGCCCAAGTTCCCAAAGAGATTGATAATTGATGACATGGGCGGGGGTGGGGCTTTTTTGGTTTTTTCTCGATAAAACTCTTCATTGTTATCCCACTCAGCAGGAAGAGCGGCCACTGCATCAATTACAACGCGCCATGTGGCTCCGCTCTATCATTATAAAACCCTTTTTCTATTTTTTCTTTTATGTGAAAAATAATAGGGAAAATACACGTGGGCCTCTGTGGTATTACCGTCCTCAAAGGTAATGCGAAAATCATTAGCCACTTAACATTCAATTACCCTATCATAACTTCCTTACGTTTGGTCATTTGTGTCCGACTGTGTTCAGATTATGTGAGTTTAGATTTTGAATTTTAATCTCATTTAAACGGGATTTTATCAAAATTTTTAGTTGTCAATTAAAAAAAAATACCATTTATGTTACTTTGAATTGACTTTGTATCAACTCAAACATGATTCAAACAATGTTTTGTATTAAAAAACTTAATTTTAATCTTATTTTTTTATGTTATACCAGGTCAGATTAACATATTATATAAATTTTGTTAGTGTTAATTAGATTATTTTTTTTAAGACTCCCCTTTTGTTATTAAAAAAAAAAAAAAAGGAGCAATTATATAATTACTATTAAAAAATTCAAATAAATGTTATATATGGTATCGCATTAGTTGGACGGTAAGATTATTTGTAGTTACATTCAATGCCTCTAAAATTATTGACTTTAAAATGATTTTAAAATTATATATTAAAGAAAGAAATCATTATTTTAATAATATATAAATATAACCCAATTGCTCTTTTGGCCCTGAGGTGAAAAATGCATACACCTTTGTGAACCCCCCCTTGATGACTATCAATTATGGGTAATTGATAAAATCCAATTGGTTTTCAATTTTTAAAGATCAAAAGATAATACAAGGAAAAGAAAGAGTGAAAAAGAAAAGGAGAAAAAAGACAGTCTGGAACCAACTTTAGTCTAAAATTTTCTGGTTTGTATATAAATTAAAGATACAATGAATCATCTACAGGAATAAAAATACATGAAGAATTATGTACATGAGTATATATACAAAAAATGAAAACTTAAATAACATGTTAATTATTTGGGAAAGGAATTGGAAATTGTCTGGGTAAACTTTGTTAGGTGAACTACCTTTTCAATGGAATACAATGAAAAACTTGTATAATCCAGAGCCAAGTACATTTAATTTTGTCTTGTTGTTTGTGCGTTGTCCTATAATTAAGCTATTTACAAAATCTAATCACACTTACTTTTCTTCGTAAGGGCCCCAAATCCAGTTGAGGGATTGCTTCGCTGCTCTCCTCATTTACCTTGTTATATCTTTCCATCTAAATCAAGTTGAATTTATCAAAAAGAGAACAACAAAGGTCCAAAAGGAAGGCAGAAAAAAAAAAAAAAAAAAAGAAAACATTGAATTTTACCCTGCAAATATATTTTAATTTGGGAATGAAATGACAAATTTTGTAGAAGAGTGGGAAAATATTCTTTTGATCCCATGAAAGAGAAAGAAGAAAGAAAGAAAAGGACCCACGTGTGGAACAAAATTTGGAGCATATGAAGCACAGTATTTTTTAATTAGCTTTATGTGAATGTTGGTGTTCACTTTGCTTGGGATTCCTACGTGGGCACCATCCCCATCCTGTTGATACAAGAGCCAACCAACTTTTCAAAGTCTAGGCATATATATTCTCTTCACTTCCCCTATCTTTTCTACTTGAATCCACGCTCCTGTTAAAAGAGAAAGGTTCGGGAATCCAATGCCAAGTTCTTTTTTTTATTGTAATTTCACTTTTTGCTTCATCACTAGATTCCATCCCTGTCTTTCTACACTCTACTCTACTCAATGCTTGCACAAAAACAAACACCACTTCACAGTCAATTAAAAATTCATGGGCTCAGGAGGAGTTGTAATGGGGACAAGTCACTGGAATTAAGGGCAGTCAAGAATAGGATTTGACCACGAAGCATATTTTCTGTGGGATGTACATTCACAAATGATATCATTTTGTCATTTCTATTCTCTGCAGGAACTTATTTTATTTCTTTATACAGCACTCAACCTAAGCTAATGGTCCCATTCAATACAAATTTTATCCGTAATATTTTCTAGGGTTCCCATTTTTTAATCCAAAAAGGACCATCCAAATCATGCCGTAAGAGATACAACTTCTTAGCGGCTTACCGTTAGTTTTTCCTGCCACCACAACAGTGTACTGTTGCATTTCTTCTCGAATAACTCTTCTTCTTCTTGCTCTCTTGCTTGTATGGAGAAAAGAGGAAAAAGAAAGAATAAAAACTTTTATAATATACTAGTGCCTATTATTCCTGGTTCAGTACGTATAAAGTCACTACTGTTAAATGTAACCTCTGTTCTTATTCTCTGCTAACTGGCATAGGCCTGTTGCTGACAAATTCGCATAAATTCAATAGTTAGTTGTTTTGTTTCCCTTTTTTTTTTTTGCCATATTTTATTGCTTTAATAACTATCGGTTCTGGAATTTAACTCTTCCCAGCCGAACTCCTCAATTTCAGAGCAGGATAACATCTTCCTTGGTTCCCAGTTCTCATAATAGCAAAAAGCTATAAATTCTCCCAGAAAATTATTTGGCCTTTAATAACTGCAAAACAACAAATTGTCTGAGGTCAACAGTTGCCAAGCATATATGAAATTCTATTAGAAGAATGAAATTCATTGTTATATTCATGTAGTAATTTAATATATGAAAATGGATTAATTAAAGATTGACTTTACAATAGCAGGAGTTGCCGAGTGACAAACTGGCGAAGGAATTTACATTCTGCCATTTTAAATTGGGTCTGCCACTGCCACTGCTTCTTTAACATCTTTCAATAAAGATGCACTTACTAGACCTCTGCTCTATATCAATCCATATGATGTGACACCATCACCTCTCATCCCTTTCAGCATATAAACTTCCTGTTATGCTTTTCTGAGTTAACTCATTAAACAATTAAACTGAAAAAGAAGTGACATACTACTCATACTGAACATGGTCAAAAGTCCTAATGAATTGGTAACCCCAGTTTCAGTTTCTTTTATGACTACAGGTTGGTCCATTTTCCTCCTTTTCTTTAACTCTCTGCCCAAGTTTGTGTTGTAGGGATCAAAACATATTTGATTAACTTGGTGTGGGACTTTGTCACTCTCCTGCCAACAACCATTCACTAATCTCATCTTTTCCTCATTAACTGCCTTAAATATTAATCCTCATTAATCAGTTTCCTGTAACTAATTACATAGAGATAGAGTGGATCAGTCTTGTCTTGTCTTGTCAATTCAATTCATGTTCTTTGAAGCATAAATGAAACCAAAAAAGGTGATCTCCTAAGCACATAACTAGGAAACTTCGGGGAAATTCTCACCAAGAACTGTTGACAAAAGACTGTCCCATTTTCTTCTGTCATTCCACACGACTCTTTTGCTTATGAGCCTCATGAATTTTGATGATAAGAGAGGTGACACAGATACCCTTTTGTGATATTAGTGCAGGCACGCTCATACTAATGAAGATGGTGATGGTGGACTCACAGGGATGTGAAGATTAGGTGTTGTAATATGATTGCTTACTTTTACAGTAAACCTTTTAACATTTTTGTCAGAATCTAATAAGTGTAAATCCCATAGTTCCATGCATATTTCATCATTGCTGCTGCTAAGCAGTTTTTTCTGAGTTTTTAACAGAAGTTCAGGTCTGTAAAATAATTACAAAGACTCATGGGACCCTGTTTACCATTCAATCACGATACAAAGTTGGGACTTGGGCGCTTACATATGTTTGATGCTAATTCTTTACATTATTTGTTAAACTTTGAAGAGATAACGATAATGGAGCCAGGGGCAACACCCAGTTGTCACATAGCATCATATGGTCCCTAAGGGCTAAGCTCAATTTCTTTAAGTAGAGCTTCCTTAAGACTAATAAAAATAGCATATATATATATATATATATATATATATATATATATATAAAGCAAATATGAGGAGGTGAATGAGGTCATGACAGCTAAAAACTTGGTTCTTACTAATTTGGACTCATCTATGATCTTTCGAATCCAATCTGGGGTAACCTCCTCTATTTCTAAATCTTCAAATTAAAGTTGAAAATATGAATACTACCAAAATGGGGCTCTTTCATCAACACTGCAACTTATTATTCATCGACCCTACTTAACACCGAAGCTTACAATAAAAGACATTCTTATGCAGCCTGAAGACCCTAATTCAAACAAATGAGAATGACAGAATACAGCCCTTTTTTTTTTTAAAGAAAAAAAATATGGAAGGACAATAAAGTTATATCAGGCCTGATGGCTTTTGTGACCCATCAACAACTTTAATTGAGCGATGACAAGTTTTGGGGTCGGCTGCTTCTGTTGTTGCAAATTGTTAATTGACATTGACATTTATGAAAATTTAGTTCAATTTTATCACAAAGGGCTTTGGACTGGAACAACTTTAAAATATAAGGAAGCATTGTATATTAATATTAACGTGAATTATTTTATTTAGAGTAGGGTGATTAAGTTGAAAAAAATATCGATGTGTAGGCGACCACTCTGGTGAAAGGAGGAAAATTAGTTGATATTAGAGCTTCCGATTCTTTATTGAGATTCCAGTGGATCCTATTCTCCACTAAAGTTAATTCAATATCCATATCTAATTCCACCATGCCACAATAGAAGGAACCAGAGACAGAAAAGAGATGTCCAACTTCTGAAAAAGAAGAAGCAAACACATTTTATTACTTACAAAGAGCAACACCATCATCCTTATATTAGATGGGCCTCCAACTGCGTACAACGATTGCGCTCTGATACCAAATATAGCCTTGGTGCTTTGTCGATTTTTAAGGTCCAAGGCAAATCCTTTACAAATCCTTCACTTTATTTTCATATTATTTGCACTTCTAACTCAACCAACCATACATTCATTGATTTTTTTCAACATTATTTTAAGATCACATGCGGTTATTGTTACATAGTATATTGATCACTCTTTTGAACATATTTTAAATTTTTATAGTTAAGCCCAGCACAAACCATTCATGTCGTAAATGGGCTAGGTATTTTCGGTTTGCTCCTCGGCTGAACTATGATAGTCCGTTCCGTGGCGTGCCATGTCTGATGGCGAGTGACAGACTAAAAATTCTCAAGTGTACATCTTCTTCACTAACATTCCATAAATTCTCTTTCCTTCCAGCATTTTCTGCGACCTAGATGGGATTCTGAATGCAGTCAAAAAGTCATAAACTTACAGAGTTCTTTTGCAACCCAGTTACATGAAGAGAGTTCTGCATTTGACTCTATAATGGTTATCTCTGCACATGAAAAATATGCCAGGTAATATCATGCACATGAAAAATATGCCAGGTAATATCATGCACCCACTCTTACACTTCACAATGCTGATTGATGAAAGAATTTTTCTCCTATTTGAGGACAAAGATGCCTTAACAAAACCAACTAAATCCTTCCTCTTATCAAGCAAGAGAAAACAACAACCATGGCTTAAGAGTTTGATCTTGATGTATAGGGTTAAAGATAAACCCTTTATGTTATTCGGATACTCCACTTTTACTACTCAACTATCTCTTGAACATGATTCATTTACTTTTACTCCAAAAATGACCCATACAAATTTTTAAGAAATAAATCAACAAATTAAAAGCCATTAAGTCTCAGTGCGCTTATGATTTGTTTTTCGACATAATTTTTCACTACGAGCAATCTATAAATTAATTTCCTAATGGTCACTGTCTCTCTCTCTCTCTCCTTTTTTTTTAAATAGGTGGTCACTGACTCTGCTATTAAAAAATTCAAGATATGTCGAGTGCTAACACTAACTAAATTTTATTATGAGAAAATCCCAATGACCATTGGAGTGCTTGTGGGATGATGACATTAACACAGTAGCCTAGGACAACAACCGATTCAACAGGTTCTACTCATCTATCCTTGAACAGTAGTGAGTTTATATACACCCACAACTTAGAGCAAAACAGGCTACTCATATCAACTTCAGTTGCACAATCAATATAACTAGTCAGTTAAAGAAAAAGAATTTCATATGGACATAGTTGCAAACTAGAATATATGTTCTGTTGGGGAACTAGTTTAGTTCTTTATACTTTCAGTCTATTCCATTAGATAGATTGGAAATAAAATTTCATTACTGAAAGAACTCTCAATTGATGATAATTCTATACTTTACCTCATTTATCGTTCTTTTTCCATTATTTTTTTTGGTGGAAGTTTCTAATAATGCATATGAATGACAATAACAAACATGTTCCACTGTTGTAATCATCTAAAAGATAAGTTTGTAACTTAGCACATGCATCAACCAACAACATTATGCAATTAATAGCCGAAATCAACTTCGATAACATATAGTTTATTCTTTAAGAACTTAAGAACACTACAAATAAAATGGAATGAACTCAAAACTAAATAAATAAGGTGTAAATGTATTGGCAAATCATGAACATTTGTGATCCCATTTCTTAGTTTGTGTTTCCATAATGTGAACATATATCGCATTATGTGATTATAGTCTGAACGCGATATGGTACCTTTTAAATATGACACTGTTTGTATCTTTTGATATGATATAATTTTAATCTTATCTTTTGATGTGATATTATTTTGATCATCACTTTTGATATGAAATTATTCTAATAATTATCTTTTGATATAATATTATTTTTATTCTTAGTTACTAGTTATTGATCATATCTAATATTTGATATCATTTGTGTCCTTATTTGTTGGTTTTTGTCCATATTTATATTAATACGATACAAAATGGATAATTGTGCTATTTTGGATAGGGAATCATAGCATCTTTGGACATTAGAATTGATCATATAAACAACCTTATTATTATAATTATTTTTTTTTTGTTTTGAGTGAACCTAAATATATTTGTTTTTCATACACGAATTTCCCTATATCTTTTTGTTAGGTTATTCTTTGTTTTTGCAGCTTAGTATGTGTCTTGTTACTCCAAATTTCTTTTAAGTTTCTTTTGACAAGTTTGCCTCTTTATATATATTATGGGATGTGTTTTCGGTTTGAGGATTGAAGGGATTTCAAACTTGGCAACTAAAGAGATTTTTGTGTAAAAAGTACAAAGGGGTATTGAACTATATCTTAAATAGGATGCTTGAAAGACTAGTGAGATGCTTGTGAAAGTTTTAGATATGTATACAATGACTATCAAGAGAGTCTAAGAGTTAGTTCAGCAAGCTCGATTATTTGAGATAAATTCCTACTTGTACTTGTCATTTATTTGAGCTTAGTTGATGGAACCATGAATAAAGACGTGAGCCTTCAGAGAGATCTACTACATATTCCAGTTGGGCTTATAAACAGAAGTAGAGCTAAGAAGATGCAATAGGCCTTACATGGGCTCATAAGAGAGCTATGGACCAAGGCAAACATGTTAGAGGCTGATTGGATACAAGAGGGATCTAACAAGATTGTTAATTTGATTGAAGCCCAAAGAGTCTAAGAGCATGGTTTGGCCTCGATGGATCAAGCGTGTTAGGACATCTAAATGTGTGACGTTAACTGATTATAAATGACCAAACTTTTAAAGGCCCAATTTTGTTTTGGTTAATTATGTTTAAGTTGTTTTGAGTTTATTTGGTTTTAATGGATTAAGACAATATTAATTAAAGCCTAAGCCTTTTAAATGAGTCTTTTAAATACTTAATGGGTTATGTTCAATTAGGTAGGGTTAGTAGGCTTTAATTAAGCTAATTGGGCTTAAGTGTGTTTAAATATAGTTTATTAGGGTTTATTTTGAAGTAACTACTTAAGCCACTTATTTTTGGACATGAATTGTAACTTAGAGAGAGAATATTGAATTTCTTTCAAAATTTACATTCTTGAAACCATAACTAATAAGACTTATCAATCAAATCAACTTTGATTGTGGCGTTTAGTTACTTATCATCCCATGTTGGGTTGTGGCATTAATCTATTATACCAAGGTTCATGCAAAGAGCTTTTGTATGGGTTAAGGTTTTAAAACCAATTCATTCCTAAGTAAGAGTCAATCTTTTATGGGTCTTCACGCAAGTTGATGTGGTTCACATTAAGGTTTTACAACCAATTCATTCTTGGGTAAGAGTCAATCTTTTTTGGGTCTTCATGCAAGTTGATGGGGTTTACATTAAGGTTTTAGAACCCATTCATTCCTAGGTAAGAGTCAATCTTTTGTGGGTCTTCACGCAAGTTGACGGGGTTCACATCATTAGTGGATTTAAAATGACAGGACTAGGTTTTAAATATGTATGCTATGTTTTTAGCTGAACCATGCAAAAATTCTCTACCCTTTTGACATTTCTATTATTTATACGCTTATGTTATGTGTTTAGTATTTTGTGTGGAAAGGATTTTTAATTCAAGCTCGATTTGTTTATATGTGAATTGTGCTCAAATATTATGTTTATAACCAACTTGCATCATATTTGATATCAAATTGGTTTTATAATACATTTTGAATCTCTTATATTCAATAGATCCTCACAAGGTTAGTTTTAGTGAAGAAATATAGTTGAAGCTGGTTGAGAAAATGACATGCATGAACTCATTCAAGTATGATAAGATTGCTAGATGATATAAACATTAAAACAAGAACAAGTCTAGATTTTTTACCTTTCTACTTAGCAAGAATGATTGGTTCGATAAAATTGAACACTTGAATTCAAATATCTTTAAAAGCAATTCACCCACCCAAGAGAGATGTTAGAGGCCAAATGTTCATAAAACTTTTTTTGGGTAAGTAAAAATCTATAAACAAAATAAATGGACGACCTTGAAATAATCTAAGTGCAATAAGACAACCTACAAAAATAAAGGTAAGACCAACCAAAAAAAAAAAAACCACTATAATAGAAGTGACATTTATTGGTAGTTTTTTAGTGGCATTTTGGGCAAACCCCGTAAAAAAAGGGCTTATACTAGCATTTTAGTTGTCGTTTATTTAGTTACTGCTGTAATACTTATTTACAATGACATTAGATTTAAATGTTGGTGTTGGTTATTTATTCGTCACTTATTTTTTTTTTTGGTGGTGTTTTATAAACGCCAATAAAAGCAAATAAAAAATATCGCTATAAACCCATCGTTTTCCTTAAAACGTGATTCATTTCCCTCTTCTCTGATTTTTTCTTTTATTGTTAACAACCTACCCAAATATTTTCTTCTACTGTGAAAATCCTTGCCATCTGTTATGGTTGTCTACTTTGCTCGTTTACCCATCAAGTGTCACTTATCATGGCTGCCATCTACTATTGTAACAGTTTTCTTCTGTCTTCACTGCCTTCTTCCCTGTTGAAGCAAGGTATGTGTCTTGCCTTATTCTGAAAAAAATTTATGGCTTTGGGTTTATTGGACAAATTCCAATTGGTTGGAGGTTAGTTCGCGTGGAAAATATTAAAGTGTTAGGTTGCTTTTGTTATGCACAACTCTTGTAATTTTATTTGTTGCTTGAGCATCGGTTTGTACTTTCTTAGGAAATGCCTTTTTAATTTGTAAGATACAATAACATAACCTCTATTTTAAAGTTTGAAAAACAAAGAAAAAAATAATAAAACGGGATTTTTAAATTCTCATGGCATTGTTTAGGCCTTTTCTACCTGTGGCTAATTAAAAGAGATAGTTAGTTGAGGTGATGAATAATAATGATTTGTTTTCAGATAACGAGAGATCACAAATGACTAAAGTCATTCTAATTGATTCATTCAAGTGTATTACTAAGTTTATTAGCCCTTCAAGACTCAAAGTTTATATCCTTTTTCTCTCTTTAAAGTCATTTTCAAAAGTTGTCTAAAAAGGATAGGTTCCTACTCCTATGATTTAGTAGTTTCCTAGGAAAAAGTATGGTGTGATGAAGCAACAACTATTATCCTTCAAAATTTAGGCTTCTATTCAAATTAGTGCTTTATATTAGTTGGTTTATTGATTCCTTTATGAGGGTAATTGTAATAAATTAAGGTTACAATGGTCTTTTAAGGATGAAAATCAGGATTAGAAGTGAGATTTTATGATATAAAATAGAGTTAAGAGGTTTTAAGGGTAAAATAGTCTTTTAGAAGCTAGTTGTAACATGTGTATTAGTCTCTTTAGGAGATTGTTTCGTGTAATGTGCAAGAAGAAAAAAAATATAAGATTTTCCCTTGACACATAATCGTATGCCTTAAGCACACGATCATGTATCATATTAGAGTCATCATAAATGCTAAGTTTTTCTCATTTTCTTGCTCATATATTTTACCCAACTTTTTCCTTTCTCTTTTCTAGTGAACTCTAGGCCAAAGAGCATCTAACCAATAGCTACAATCCAGATTAAGAGCTAGAGGCAACTAGAGAGAGAAAAAGAGAGAGAGAGAGATACAACTTTCATAACTAGAGGTAAGTATTTCCATATCTCTTTTACCTTGTTTTATAGCATGTTTTCTCTGTTTTGAGTTTCCATTAGTGTTTGCTATCTACTTGAGACTTCTTTAGCATGTTTGAATGATGAAATAATGCTTTGGATGTTTATTAATGAGTTATTATGGAAAATTTTAATGTATGTATGCTTTGATGCTTTATTCTAAGAAATGTGAGGCATTTTGCATGATTTATAATGAAATGATGAAATGAACATACTTATTATTTGATGTATTAAGTGTATGAGTGTTGGATTGAGATTTGGTTATGCTTTCGATGAGAATGGTTGAGATTTTTGGGTTTCCAGATGTGTTATTGTAGTGATTAAGTTGGGTACACAATTATGTCCCTATAGGTGCATAATCGTGTGGCCTTATTTTTGTAAGTACACAACCTTACATGCAATTGTGCTTGCATGGAAAACTCAGACACTTGTCCATGTGACCAAGAACACGATCTTATACTTATTCCCAATTCTACACAACCATGTAGCATGACACAAGAGTGTTATATAAGTAGCCATACGCTCGTGTAAGTATAGGACACGACCTTATGCCTTGATGCACGTTCGTATGCCCTATACTACATGCCCATGTACTAAGCTAAGAAATCATAAAAAAATTCTATAAGCTAGCATGACTATATGCATGCCTTACACATGGTTCTGTGTGTTCCTTTACATGCTCGTATGGTGAGTAATACACACCCGTGTACCTTAACAAAAGCATAAAATAAATTCTAAAGCAATCTTAAGCCACTTTAAGCCATTTTTAAGCATAAAAAACTTAGTAATATTAAGAGAAAACAATATATCATGCATGATTAGCACCATACAACATGACATACTATACCAAAGTTTTTAGAAATGGATTTGACATCTGTTAAAGGGCACTTATGAGTTCACACACCTATTAGAAAGGAAAGCCAACATCTATTAGAGAAGACATGGTCTTTGACGAAGCTCATTAAAGGGAGTGCCTATTGTGTATGAGTATATTTTTATAGGATTGAACTCATATGAGTATAGTTTTGAATCTTTGTATTTATCAGTCTAGTCAGTATAGCCATTATTTTCAAATATAATATTTTTAGAGACAATTTTCATATACATATTATATGTATATTTAGGATCTTTGGATCATAGTTATTGTTTTAGAAAGAGTTTTCAAAAAAACTAAACCTAAGGGCAGATATAACATTTCATAAGAAAAAAAATAGATAGAGATGAAAAACATTACAGAAACAAAAGATTTCATAGAAAAGAGAAAACTAAACTAGTTGTAATATGACAAGTTATGAATAAGATAAGCTTGAAATCTGTTTATGTTAGAGATAAAAAATACTTATTGAGTGATTTTATCATTCACCCCTTTCTTATTTCCTTTTTTGTAGGTTAATGATCTTAGGATTAAGTGAGAGACGAGAAGACTATTAAAATTTAGGCATACCGTTTGACAATAGACAACATGTTTATGACTTACATGCTTTGTACAGTTTTACCCATGCATATATGTGTATTATACTATTGGTATGCACTGTATGAATGACATATTTTATAAATGAAAAACTTGGGAGTTTTTAAAAAAGAATCAGTAATTTTCTTATTAATATTAACGATATTTCTTATTTATAACTTTAGTATGAAAAGTTTAAATTCAACAACAACTTCTTATTGTAGGGGTTCTATTATAGGTCTATTATCAGTATATTAATAATATTATATAGTAATATATAATGACTTATAGTGGGGTCACTATAGTTGTTGGTATTAGAGTGACGCTTTGAGCCATCAAGTAGAATTTAAACCATATTTTTAGAAAATGTGTTTTCTTAATACATTGTTTTCTAACCAAAACCAGTGTATCTTAATAGCCATTACTCACATCCTTTCAATGTAAGTATAGTAGTATAAAGTTAGTATGTTTTTAGATGTTAACCTTTCTTGTGTTTGTGATATTTTAGATAGAAGAGCCCCTTTACCTCTAGTTGTAAAGGAAGAAAGTAGTGCCTTTGTTTGATTATGAGTATAAGTAACCATAAGAAATCTTAACACTCTTGGGTATTCTTTAGGCCTAAGGATGTATAAGAAATTTTTAAAAAAATGATAAGAGAGAAATATCAACCAGTATTCAGAGTAAAGGTTTCTAAGCTAGTTAGACATAATACTTATTAGGGGCCAGTCAAAGATCAGTTTAGTCAGATAAGATAGGGTATGTCAGAGACAATCAGAGAAACTTATCATATACTTATGTTTGGTAGTCAGAGGGATCAGAGTTCAGAAACAAATATAATCGGTACCAGTGGTTCTAATAGATTACACCTAATATACAGTTTGCCTAGGGCCTATCAACTATTTAAATTTAGTGGTTCTTGAGATTCAGTCATGACAGAGGATTGGATTGAATCTGTAGAGAGTGTCATGGGTTTATTTACTATGTCAGACAAAGAGAAGATTTGGTATGCCACTTTTATATTGAGAGGTAATATGGGGGTGTGGTGGGACCTTGCAAGGGTGTTTATATATGAGGAGATTGTCTTGGGTTAAGTTCCAGAGGTTGTTTGAAGAAGAATATCATAGTGTTGATATAGTGCATACTAGAGCCTTAAAGTTTTTTAAGTTGACTTAGGGGACTAGTTCAGTTAGAGATTATACTACTTGGTTTAATGCCTAGCGAGATTTATTCTTGGCATGACAGGTTCTAAGCTGATCAGAGTACAAAAATTTATTCATGGGTTACATCTTGCCATTACTCGTAATATGATGACTGGTTCTTTTCCCTTGCAAAGGTTTAGTGAGGTTTTGGGAAGAACCTTGAGATCTGAAGTTTACTTGTAGATGATAAGTATCTTTTCTAGATCAGCTAAGAGGGATCCTGAGAGATATAGAGATAAAGGTAAGAAACTGATTCAACCAAGGAACTCTTTCAAGGGAAAGAAATATAGTAGAGTTACCCCTATGTAGGACTTGTGGTAGGAGGCATCCAAGAGAGTACCTTACTAGTTAGAGTGTATTTTTCAGATATCGATAATTGAGGCATAGGTTGTTTGAGTACGTAATTGAAGGATAAGGATCTAGGCCATCAATTAGTAGAACAAAGTCAAGTAGAGGTATAGGGGGTCTAGTTGGTAGAGGTCGTAGAGTTTTTAAAGATAGTGCTAGAGTGCCTAGAGGGGGTGTCAATATAATAGGAGTGAAGGTAGAGCTAAGGCCTTTATTGTGAGATAAGATCGGACTGAGGTTACTGTATATGCTGTTATAGATCAATTACTTTTCTTTGATATTCTTTTATATGTGCTAATAGATTATGGTGCCATATATAGTTTTGTTTCTAGAAGAGTGGTAGAGAGGTTAGGGTTGACCCCTAATATGACAAAGAGGAGTATCTATATAAAAATGCTAGATAGAGGTGTAATAGTGAGTGATTAGGTACTTATAAGCCAGGAGATAGTTATTATAGGTAGACCATTGATGATAGATTTGATTATATTAGAGTTAGTTGATTTTGACATGATCTTAAGCATAGATCTCCTAAGTTGTTACGAGGCAGAAATAGACTGTAGGAGGAAGAAGATTAGACTACAGTTAGACCATAATCAGTTTGTTTTTAGAGAGGGTTAAGTAGAGACCATGCTCATTTCTTATATCCAAGTAAAGAGATTGTTGAGTAAGAGATATGTTGGGTCCTTGGCCAACGTAGCATGTAGGAGTGTGGTTAAGCCAAGTATCAAAGAGTTGCCTATAGTGAGGGGGTTTCTAGATGTGTTCCCTAAGGAGTTGTTAAGTTTACCTCCAAAGTGAGAGTTAGAGTTTTGTATTGAGTTACTTTCTGATATTGCTCTTATCTCTAAGACTCAGTATTAAATGGCTCTAACGAAACTTCAAGAGGTGATAGACAAGAGATTTATTTGGCTAAGTTGTTCACCCTAAAGAGCTCTTATTTTATTTGTAAATCAAAAAAATGGATTCTTACGGATGTGTATAGATTAAAGAGAAATAAATAAGGTGACATTCAAGAATAAGTATCCATTGCCTAGGATAGATGATTTTTTTAATCAACTGAGTAAAGCTATAATGTTTTCCAAGATAGACTTGAGGTCTAGGTATCATTAAATAAGAGTAGCAAATAGAGATGTACGTAAGACTGCTTTCAAGATGAGGTATAGCTACTATGAGTTTGTGGTGATATCTTTCAAGTTAACTATTGTTCATATAATATTTATAGATTTGATGAACCAAGTTTTCCAAGACTGTCTAAATAGATTCATGGTTGTATTTATCGACAACATCTTAGTTTACTTGAGGAATATGGAGGGGCATAAGAAGCATTTAAGATTTATCCTTCAGAGGTTAAAAGATATGTAAATTTATGCCAAATTTGATAAGTGTGAGTTTTGGTTAGATAGAATGTCTTTCCTTTGGCACATTATTTCAACAGCTAGTATATTAATGGATCCCAATAAGGTAGAGGTGATTTTGAGTTAGCCAACGCTAAAGATAGTTAAAGAGGTGAGAAGTTTCCTTAGATTAGTAGAGTACTATAAGAAGTTCATTAAAAGCTTTTCTAACATAGTAAGACTATTGATTGCTTTGACTCATGGTGAGACACTGTTTGTATGGATCGAGGAGTGTGAGACTCAATTTTAGGAGTTAAAGCAAAAGTTGACAAGTGCTTCAGTGTTAACCTTATCTTAGAAGAGAGTTAGTCATAATATTTATATATATGCTTCCTATTAGGGGATTGAAGTAGTTTTGATATAGTCAGATATGGTAATTGTCTATGCCTTTAGGCAATTAAAGGAGTATGAGTTAAGATACCTTATTCATAACTTGGAGTTGCATATAGTAGTGTTTACTTTGAAGATCCAGAGGTATTATCTTTATGGTGTGAGGTGCTGCATTTATTCTAATCATGAAAGTTTTAAATATTTCTTCACCTAGCGAGGCTTAAATATGAGATAGAAAAAATGGTTTGAGTTCATGAAGGATTATAATTCTGAGATTGGATATCATTTAGGTAGAGCTAATGTAGTAGCTATGCTTTAAGCTGAAAAGTAGCTTTATCCATGATTTCAGTTCAGGGAGAGTTGTAGTATAAGGTTGCTAGTGATAAGATTGAGATAGTGACAATTGGTTTCTCCAGACTTTTGATAGTATCCACACTACTTGATGATATCAGATTTCTCAGATAATAGGTATAATAGAGGATGATTTAGAAGGTCTTAGAGGGTATAGTGCCAGATTTTGAGGTCAAAGATAAGATTCTGAGGTTCAGAGACAGAGTTTGTATATCATTGGATTTAGAGTTGAGACAAAAAATATTGTTAGAAGCTCACAATATGGTTTATTCAACATATCTAGGCAATACAAAAATTTTATAATTAGATGTTTGACTTGTCAATAAGTCTAGGCAGAGTATTAAATACCTTCTGGTTTACTTTAGCCTTTGAGGGTTCCCAAGTAGAAATGGAAAAGTATTTTTATGGACTTGATATTAGACTTCCTAGTGTATAGTATGGGTATAACATCCTTTAGGTAATTATAGACATGTTAAGTAAGTTTGCTCATTTTTTGTCGATCAGAGACAATATGAGTACTAATCAGTTGGGCCGTCTGTATGTTAGAGACGTTGGTAGGCTTTATGAGATTCTCAAAGAAATTATTTTAGATAGAGATTCGAGATTTTTATTAGTTTTTAAGGGCAATTTACAGAGAGCTTTGGGGACTAGACTTTATTTTAATTCAGCTTACTACCTACAGACAGATGGTTAAATTGAAAAAGTTAATCAGATTTTAGAGGACATGTTAAGAGCTTGTTATATGAACTTTCAAACTAGTTAGGCTGAGTTGTTACCTTTGATAATGTTTGCTTTTAACAATAACTATTAGTTTACTATTTATATAACACCTTTTAAGGCATTGTATAGTAGGAGGTGCAGATTGCCACTACATTGAGATAACATTAGTAAGAAAGATTCCTTAGAAATAATAATGAGGCTAGGGATGACTTAGATGATGATTGATTAGATCAAGGTTATCAAACAAAGGATAAATCAGGTTTAGGATCATTAGAAAAGCTATGTAGATTAGAAAAATATAGGGATATAGAGTTTGAGATAGGAGATCATATATTTATCAGAGTGGCTCCCTTTGAGATTTGGCAAGAGAGATAAGTTGGCTTTGAGGCTTATTGGTCTATATTAGATTTTGCAGCAAGTGGGTAGAGTAGCTTACTTGTTAGCTTTACTAGCTAGCATAGACAGAATCTAAAATTTAGTTCATGTATCTCAGTTGAGATAGTATATAAGAGATTCATCTCATGTGTTAAAGGTTTAGGATCTAGAGTTGGTAGATGACTTGAGCTATTAGTAGAGACTTATTCAAATTTTAGCTCATAAAGTGAAGAATCTTAGGAATAAAGAGATACTTTTGGTTAAGATTTTGTGGAGGAGTCAAAGACTCGAGGAGACCACCTAAGAGGTTGAGTCTGAGATGAAAGAGAGAAACCTAGATTTGTTCAAGTAAATTCCAAATATTAAATTTTATTAAGGGGAGAGTTGTAATAGCCCAATGTTAGAATGATCATTTTAGGTTGAAAATCAGGGTCAGAAGTGAGATTTTATGATAGAAAATAAGTTGAGAGGTTTCATGGGTAAAATAATCTTTTAGAAATTAGTTATTGTATGTACATGAGTCTTTCTGGGAGACTGTTTCATGTAATACACGGGAAGAAGGAAAATATCTGATTTTTCCTCGACACATGATTATGTGCCTTAAGAGCACTATCGTGCGTCATGTTAGAGTCACCATAAATGCTAAGTTTTTCTTATTTTCTCGCTCAGCTTATTTTACCCAGCTTTTCCTTTATTCTTCCCAATTAACCCTAGGCTGGATAGGATCCAATCAGTAGTTACAATCTTAATGATTCTTTGGATGTTTATTGATAAGTTACTATGGAAAATCTTAATGTATGATGCTTTAATGCTTTATTCTGAGAAATGTGAGACATTTTGCTTTATTTTTGATGGAATGATGAAATGAGCATGCTTATTAGTTGATGTATTAAGTGTATGAGTGTTAGATTGAGATTTGGTTATGCTTTGGGTGAGAATGGCTAGGATTTCTGGGTTTTCATATGCATTATTATAGAGATTGAGTTAAGCACACGATTGTGTACCCGTTGGTGCATGACAGTATAGCCGTATTTTTACGAGTACATGGCCTTGCATGTAGCCATGCACGCTTAAAAATCCCAAACACATGCCTATATGGCCAAAGTCATGACCATGTGCTCATTTCTAATTTTACAATCTTTTGTAGCATGACACAAGAGTGTTATATAAGCAACCATACACCCATGTCCATGTAGGAGATAACCTTGTGCCTTGATGCACGCTTGTTTATTCTACACCACACACCCATGTGTAAAGCCAAAAAACCATAGAAAAATTCCAAAAGCTAGCATAACCAGATGCATGCCTTACACCTGGTCTCGTGTGTTCCTTTACACACCTGTGCACCTTAGCAAAAACACATAATAAATTTTAAAGCAATCTTAAGCCACTCTAAGCTATTTCTAAGTATATATAACTTATTAATATTAAGAGAAAACAACTTATTATGCATGATTAGCACTATATAGCATGACATGTTATACCAGAGTTTTTAGAAATGCATCAAAGGATCTAATAGCATGTGTTTAAGGTGTAAATATATGATGTTCTAGACATCAGTTTAAGGGTGAATACGAGGGGACACCTATATGTTTGCACACTCATTAGAAAGAGAAACTAGCATATGTTAGAGAGAGCATGGTCTTTAATCAAGCTTGTTAGAGAAAGTACTGGTTGTGCACGAGTAGATTTTTATAAGAATGAACTCACACAACAAGGGTGTCGAATCCTTGTATTTATCAATTTGACCACTATAGCAGTTATTTTCAAATATAGTATTTTTAGAGACAATTTTCATGTATATACGATATGTATATTCAAGATCTTTGCATCATAATTATTGTTTCAGAAAGAGTTTTCAAAAAATCAGGCCCAAGGGTAGATTTTTATAATTATTTAGTGTTGACATCACATTAAAACATTTATATCATGTCATATATATCATTTCATGAGAAACAGAACAGATAAAGATAAAGAACATTATGGAAACACAAGATTTCACAAAAAAAAAAAAAAAAAAAAAACTAAACTAGTTATAATGTGACAAGTTACGAATGAGATGAGCTTGAAACCTGCTTGTTTTGAGATAGAAAACGTTTACTGAATGATTTTATCACTCACCCTTTCCTTGTTTCCTCTTTTGTAGGTCAGTGACCATAGGATTGAGTGGGAGGTAAAAAGGCTGTTAGATTTTGGTAATACTGCTTAGTGGTACACAATATGTTTATAGCTTGTATGCTTTACATAGTTTTATTCATCTATAGATGTGTATTATAGTATTGGTATACACTGCATGAATGACATATTTTATAAATGAAAAACTTGGGAGTTTTAAGAAAAGAATCAGTATTTTTCTTATTATTATTAATGATATTTATTATTTACAACTTCCACATGAAATATTTAAATTCAACAACAGTTTTTTACTATAAAGATTCCCTATAGGTCTATTATCATCATATTAATAATATTACAGTGACCTATGGCGAGGTCACTACAACATTATTACCAAGAAAAGTATACTATGACTTTATTGGATCCTTTACGAATTAGAACCATATAGCAACAAAGTTGATGGATAACATAACATGTAGGCAAGTTGAAATCCACAGTAAAAACTAGCAGTAGCTAAGTTGATGATAAAACTAGTAGGTAAAACTATGGTTATTAGACAAATGTTTTACGCAGGAAGTCTATACTTACAAATCAACCTTACTTCAAAATGTAATTTGAAATCCACCAACCTACAGATTGAAAAAACCTTCTATGAATACTAAAAAAACTAAAGATCCATATATTGTACTTTAATTGATTTTGACTTTTCTTTGTCCATTACCACCTAAAAAATTATTTATGTATGATAAGCATTCCCATAGTCTAAAATTTCATCACTTTGTAAATTAAAGTTTGAATAGTTAACAATTCAGAAATGCAAGGAAAGGAAATAAATTATCAAGCTAGTCAAATGAAAAACCCAGGTAGAAAAATACTTTATTTCGGTTCTCACTGAAAGAAGCTTGTACTAGAAATTAAAAAGAGTAATAACTTTGGAAATTATCTTGCACAATAAAAAATGTTTTATAAGTATCATATAAAGTAAATTACCTCCAGTTTTGCACAAGTAAGAGAAAATTAAAAGAATAAACATATACAAAAACATGTCTTAAGAAGTATGTCTTACCAAGTTGGTACCAAATACATTATAGTTCTTTGATAAGTTTACCTTATACACATTGTCATTCATATAACTAATTGATGTTACATGGTAAGATTGATTTGTCCTTTTCATTTCTTATTATTGTAGCTCTTTGGTTATTTGTCAGTGCGTTGTTATAGTTAATCTCAAGTGAAAAAGATGGATAAGTTTTGATATAGTTAATGCAAAATTTCTAGAGGGGTTGAATGACTTCCTTGATTCTGAATTTCGGGGTACATAAAATACTGACAATGTTACATGTCCTTCTAAAAAGTGTATCAACTACTACCGTAAAAGTCAGACTGAAATATAAGATCATTTAATGGTTCATGACTTTATAGTAAGGTATATTACTTGGTTTTGTCATGGTGAATCAATGGTTACACAGAGTTCTATCCTCTATGTACAAGTAGAACAGGAAATGGCTAGAGATAATGACTTAACAAATATGTTACATAATGTTTTCGATATATTAGAGTAAGATGCAAATGTTTATATGGATAAAATAGATGCAATGGAGTGCAATGTTGATGGTATCGCACCATAAGAAAATATAGACCACTTTTTTGGCCAAGAGGAAGACTTCAGGAAATTAATAAGAGATGCCAACGAAGAATTATATTTAGGGTATGATAATTTTAATAAATTGTCCTTCATATTACATCTCTTTAATTTGAAATGTTGTTATGGTTGGTCTAATGAATCGGTTAATGCCTTAATTTTCTTTTAAAAGATGTTTTTCCAAAGTGTGCGACATTATCAAATTCTTTTGATGAAATCACAAAGATTATTAATGCCTTAGACTTAAGTATGATAAATTGATGCTTGTCTTAACAACTGTATGTTATTTTAGAAAGAAAAAGCTTTTAATGATGTATGTTCAATTTATAGGGCATCTCATGGGAGAACTTTTGAGATTAATTCTTGCAATGGTGTAGAAAGTTTGAATTTTTCCAAGAAAAAAAATTTAACGATGGTGTTACAGTATTTTCCTTTGAAATTGAGGCTTCAAGGACTATTTATGTCTCTTAAATCTTTACAGTTAATGACATGACATGACAAACATCGTAGTAAGGATAGAATTATAAGACATTCAACTGACTCAGAAGCATGAAAAAGTTTTGACTATAGATACCCTAAATTCGCTCAAGAACCTTGTAACGTTAGATTGGGTTTAACCAAGCACCATGGTTGTACATGAAACAACAATTCCTTATGTTCTTATTATTAATTCCTAGTCCTTTCGAACTTGGTAATGACATTAATGTTTACATGCAACCTTTGATAAAGGACTTGAAAGAATTATGGGAGGTAGAGGTAGATACTTTTAAAGTTTCATCTAAAGAAAATTTCCAATTGCATGCAACCATTATATGGACTATGAATGATTTTTCAACTCATGTTAATATATTTGGTTGAAACATCTACCATTGTTTCACAAGTCCTTGTTTTAATATAAAAACAAAGTCTAGGTGATTAAGAAATGGTAAACAGTTCTATTTTATGAGGCATCAACATTTTTTGGAAATTGGTTATAAGTTTCAATTTGATACCAAATCATTTGATGAGATAACTGAATTGAGATTTTGTCTGATTCTACCATTTTGGTTAGCCATATTGGATCAACTAAAAGACATCAAGATTACTTATGAGAAGATGCATATAGAAATGATGCGGGTCAAATGAAAAACATGGAAAAAAAGTATTTTCTTCAAATTATCTTATTAGCAGTACCACTTAATAAGACATAACCTTGATGTAATGTATATAGAGAAGAATGTTTGTGATATTATGATGAATACAATTCTAAATATTGATAAGAATTCGAAGGATAACATTAATGCTCATCGTGTCTTGCAAGAGATGAATATCATAAAGAAGTTATACCCTTAACAATAGGATTTAGAAAGAACATATTTGCCTCTTGCATGTTATACCATGTGCCATATGAGAAGAAATTTTTTTATGAAGTACTGGATAATATGAAATTTCCATATGGGTATGCCTCAAACATATCACGATGTTTTCACAAAAAGTACAAATTGTCTAGTCTGAAAACTTATGATTGACATGTTTTATTGCAACAACTTCTTCCACTTGCATTATAGGGTGCATTACTCGTTAAAGTTAGTTTGAATTTGATTGGACTATCTAACTTTTTCAGGCTGTATATGCTAAGTCCCTTTAGATTCAAGCTCTTGAGTAACCTAAAGTGAAGATTATGTTGACACTTTGCTACAAAGTGTTTAGCTCAATAGTTGAAGTGTACCTTGCTATAGAGTGTTTTGCTTGATATAACCTAAGTGAGATAAGACGACTTGTAAAAATAAAGGTAAGACTAAGAAGAAAGAAACTTAACTTCCCTTTTGTGAGCCTATCTAAGTTCTTACCTAGATAAAGTACAAGAGGAGGGAGAGAAGCCCAAAATTAAGTCTAACGCTAAATAAAACCAATACCTTATTTCCAAACTATACACTATCAAAAGATGATTTACAAAACATTTAGTCTTGCAATAAAACCTAATAAAAGTGTAGTCTAGCATAGAATATATATTAGCTTTTGACCATTTGATAATGTTCTTCAAGGTTGCAAACCCCTTAGCCAAATAAAAAATTTCAATAGGAGGTTGAATAATCCAAAAAGACCAGCCCACCTATATTGAAGGGTAATTGAGCAGCCTATAAAGCATCCTAAATTAGAGGTAAAAACTTACCCACAAATCAATAGCAAAGATGCTCAAATCATCCTCCTGGAAATTGTTGAAAACAAAGATCCAACCTACATAAAAACCTATACCAATAGCCTTTACAAAGTGCCTATAATTCTACCTCAAACTAGAGTGAAAACTAGCCTGCCTCCGAAAAAATTCTAGATTTTATTCTTTACAAAAAAAATCAGAATTCTTTATCAAAATTTCAATCTAATCTAACTTAACAATGAACCGTTACCATCCAATATATTTTTAGAAAGTGCAAAGACCTTTATTCTTAAATGATTAAAGTCATTCAAGAAGTTGAAATAAGTAGCATTCGACAAAGTTGTAGCTAATCTTGAAAAAATACACACTGTGAACAGTGTGCATAAACAGTAAATTAGGAAAGAAAAACTTCTACATCTTTACATTTTGGCTAAGCTTGAAATCTAAGAGAATATTACCAGTTAGCAAACTAAACCATGTCAATTTAGTAAGGAAAACATGCCAATATATGTCAAGTAATAGGAACTTTTGAAGGAGGCCACAAGAATCAGAGAGGCAACTCATAAGGTTGTGCCACATAGTCCATATGCTTTTCTAATTCAACTATATCCAAGTAATACATAAACAACCAATTATGGTTATAGTACACAATATTGCAAGGCCATTACCATGATTGCTACTATAAAGAGACATAATGATGCCCATGTCTTTTAGCATCAAGAAGCTAGATATATTTAGGATTTGAAAAGTAGCAAAATCGTTAGTATTAAAACCCCTAAATATCTTTCTTCTATTCCCACTCCCTCTCTGTAATGACTTGAGGTTAGAATAGTCATTTTATGATGAAAATTGATGGGAAAAATGAGATTTTAACATGATAATTCGAATTGATTAATTTTGGGAATAGAATAGTCATTTAGGGGCTTTATTTGGTTCATACACATATCACCTCTGGAGGTTGCCATGTGTACAACATAAAAATATGTAGAAATTTAAAATTTTTGTCATATATGACCATACATCTTGGGGATACACGACTGTGTGTGAGTATGTTTTGGTGCTACTATATAAAGCATAATATAATTTTATTTTTTCAGAATTGTTATTGGATTCTTCTTAAGTGTTCTAGAGAGGCCATTCCAATTGAGCTATGACATAAGTTAGGAGAAAAAAGCTAAAGAGAGTCAGCATCTATAATCCTTGAGGTAAGTGTCCTATGCCTTTTTCTTCTCTAATTTGAATTTATAATGTTGTGATTTGTAACTATATGATGTTTTAGCATGTTTTGATGATGATTACTATGAAATTAAAATGAATTAACACTATTAACAAAGCATGTGATAAAATATATGAATTAATTGTATTAAATCACTTAAATCTATGTTAATCACATGCTTAATCTTGAATTATATATTATGTTCATGAAGTGCTACTTCTAGGTATGCAATTGCTATGATTTTAGTTTAATTTAAGGATGATTGATGATTTTTTTTTGATATGATTAACTAGGAACATGCTTAGGATGTCTATATGCTTGAATTTGATGAATTGAGAGGTTAAATGATCTTAATATTGAAATTTGTTGTTACTTGTTAAAGAAATAATGTGTAATTGAATCTTGTTGATGATATATTACTATTTAATGGATATGGATGTGATTTGAGTGAAGTTTGGTATGGATCTATAGTTATTTGGCCAAGATTTGCAGTGGCAGAATATTATGCACGATTGTGCATTCGAAAAGGTAACTACTATATGGTCATATTCTGTAGCATCACGATCATGTATGTTATGCATACATGATTGGAAAAGTGGTGATGTCATGTTGTTGGAGACACAATGATAGATGTTGAGACACGATTGTGTGCACGTGCCAATTTTGTGAGAGTTGTGAAATTTACAGAGGACATGACTATGTAACTCTATAGTGCATGACCATGCAGTGCAAAAATGAAAGAATTTTAGAAAAAAATGATTAATAAGGTAAATTAATAAGCTATAAGATACTAAGTAAACTTAATTAAGGAAATTATCATAATATTAAGGAAATTAATGAAACTTAGAATTATAAGCCTAATAAGAAGTTAACAAAAAATCTATAAGAATAAATATTACGAAAAAATCCTCAGTAATAAAATTAAGTAAATATTAAGCCTTAATGGATGACAAACATCACATATATGGTATGCTAAAGTAATGTTTATTTTAAGAAATCAAATGTTTTACATGCATAAGTTTTAAAAGTAGAAAATCTAATATTCTAGATAACTTTTAGGGGTGGATATGAGGGGACATCTTGCATGCTCCCTAGAGAGGGAAACCAACATTTCTTAGAGAGGATGTGGTCATAGACCCAGTTTGCTAGAGAGAGTGCTAGTCGTGTATCAACTAAACTCATAAGACCAGGATGCCGAATCCTTATATTTATTAGTCTGATTAACATAAATATTTTAAGAAAGATTAAAAAACGAGATTTCAAGATAAGTTTTATGATGAGATCTTTAGATCGATTATGATATAATTTATGATGAGATCTTTGGATCAAATATGAGTTTTCAAGAAATGGGTTTTTAAAGAAAGTTAGCCTTTGTGGGTAAGTCATAGATTTTACCATATTTATATCATGACATACATGACATGACATGATTAAGAGACAAAACAATACATGGATAGTAGGAAAAATAAATAATATAAGCTAAGTAATATAATAAGAAATGAGATAAGACATTGTTACTTAAAGGATAGGAACATGTGTGTAATGTAAGAGCCCTTGCCATAAAATACTGTAAATACTATTAATGTTATTTATTATTATATTCAATATATGAAATATCTTTAATATATAACATGAATTCCTACAAAACTATTGATTACTTGAAAAGCTTTAAATATGATAATTATGATGGTAGACTAAAACCCATTGCACAGTTTTCTGAAAAAAACTCATACTATATAACTATATTTAATAACATCAGAAATATATATGATACTATACATCCTTTGCATGAGCACTACAAAGCATGTGAGCCAAACATGCTATCCATTGAAAAGTAAATATACATATTCATATATATAAAACTAAAAACTTAGGTGAAAACTCGCTCAAACTGTATTCCACTCTCCAGCCATCTTGTGCTCTAACTCAACTTTCCCGAAAACACTGAGCCGTAAGAAAGGAAACTGACGGAGATAAGGGACAAGTCACTTAGTAAGTATCTCCTATCTGTACCTTCGGGTAAGCTCTACTATGATATATCTTTGTGACTCGTCACAAGGCTCTAAGCTTTCACCCTCTTTAAAATTCCTTGGTTTACTCATATCTCTAGCCTAATAGACTCTGCTTAGTCTAATTGTGTATCTGAAGAACTTAACTTGGTTCTTAACTAGATCTTATGAGTTATTTGCTCTTTTTTAGCTTATCTTATTGCTCAAATTCTACTTTATGCTATGTCATAAGTATTTATATGGGTATACGTATACAACATGGTATAAAAAAACTTTAGATTGATGTAACTAACACATCAACTCTCACTTAATTTGTCTTAGGTTTTCTGTTTTCACTTCTTTATTAATAATTGAGATCTACAGTACTTTAAGTTATCTTAGGCTTTAGCTGAATTTTTTTATGTTTCTACATATGGTGTATATTGTGTGGCTATTCTCTATTCTTTACTGGTTGTTAATCATGACTTAACTTTTTTTTCTTATCTTGCTATTTGTGTTTTGATTCATGTCATACTATGTTATATCGTGGTATAAAATATGCTAAAAATATGTATTTGCCCTTGGGCTTATTTGCTGAAAACATTTATTGAAAACATTGTTGGGATCTAAAAATTAAAAAAAATTGAAATACTGAATCTAAAAATCTCTTTGTGTCCAAAGATACCTATTATGATAATCAGATTGATGAACATAAGGATTTGACATTTTGGTTATGTGAGCTAAACTAAACTAGCGATATGCTAGTAAGTCAAAAATATCCTACCATATTGGTCCTTAAACCAATAAATTGAAATCTAACTATATTAACCGTAGTCAATAAGCTGAAATCCCATAGATGCCCCATTGTATTCACTTTTAATAACTAACCCAAATGTCAAGCTTTATGCTTAAAACTAATGCATATGAATCCCTTAATCCCTTAATCCCTTTCTGAAATCATTGTTTTGGTATGCCATGTCATGTAATGCTTATCATGCATGATATCTTATTATTTCTCTTTCTCTTATTATATTTTGTTTGACTAAATTAACTATTATAGTTCTATTCTGTGCATTTCTTTTTAGAAGCTTCTAGTTCTATAACTTATTAAGCTTGTTAATTAGTTTTGAGCAAGCCATTCTATGTTCCGTTATATAATTGTTAGCTTTCGCTTTGTACGTTCCCATACTATTTCTATTATTGTTTTCCTATTCCATTTCTGTTTTTCTAAGAATAATCTATTGATTACTTAAGCTAATTTTAAATTGTTGATGAGTTTCTTTTACTGGTGTGACTTTGGTCTACTCATTTATCTTTTCTTTTCTTTATTTGATTGTTTCCTTTACCATTTTCTAGTTATTCTGCTGTTTCTGCTACTTTTATTGGTTGCACAAGTGTGTGGGTAGTCGTGTGCATGGTTGTGCTAGCTTCTATAAATTTCTCACTAAATTCTGGCTTACCACATGGTTGTGCACTTCAAAATACATAGTCGTGTGTGTTTTACAAACGGTTGTGGCCCTTTATAGGCACGGTCATACAAAAATAGAAAAGTGCACACAACTGTGACCCTTACATGGTCGTGTGCCCAAAGGCACTATTACACTAGCCTTAGTCATGCATTTATTACATGACCATCACTAGAAATAGCAATACGAATGCACGGGTGTGTGTGACAAGCACACACACTTGTGCATCACACTCTGCTTCTGCAACTCTACCTCTAGAGATTACAAAACACTGCCCAAACTCCTCCTAATCTTAGTTTGTCTTCAAATAAACTTATTCTAACATGCTTACAAGTAAAAACATGTTTCTATGGTTGACCTTCATCATCTTATAACATCTAATCACAGTTAAACATGCTTCTAAAACCTTAAAACATATCACAAAACATATACATATACTCTAAGCATGCTTTTGGCTTTAAATCTCTCATTTCCTATCATCTTATTATATCATGCTACTGCTTAAGCTCAAAAAATGTTTGTATAACACCCAAAACAGGGAAATATATGCTAAATAAGCAAGAAAACAAGGAAAGAGGTAAGGAAATACTTACTTGAAGCTACTAAGGCCTTTTATCTCTCTAACTTTGGATGAATCTTAGTTGGATTTATTAGCTTTAGCTGGTTTCTTTTTGATAGTTAATTTGGTTAACATTAGCTAAGGGAAGAAGAAGAGAAATGGGTGAAATTGGTTAAAAATGTGAAACCTCTGCTTTATATAGCTATGCAACTCTAGAGACACACAATCGTGTGCCATTGAAGCACACGGTCATACTTGACAACTTAAATGATGCATGGCCGTGCTCTAAGCGTAGGCCATATATAGCCCTCTAAAAAGACTAGTTCACCCTCTTAACTCTTTTTAAATCTGTTATAACTATAAAATCTCTCTTTTAACCCTGATCCATGGTTTAAAAGACTATTCTAATCTCGAAATGTTATACGTAATGTTATGAAATGATTACTCAGTGACTTGTCACTAATTTTAGAATTCCTTTCCTTACATATTATATTTGTGCTATTGAAGAGTAATATGAGATGGCTCTGGACGAGATATCTTATGCTTAGATGTTATACAGTTTTCATGTATTTTGTACAAAGTCATTTTATGGGTATTATGATTCAATTTTTAGTATAGTTTCACTTTTTATGTTTTCAAGTACAGTTTCAAATCTTATGTTTTTAGACATTTTCATGCATTAACAATATAAACAATTTTCAACATATAGTGATAAATGTTTTATGCTTTTACATTATTTGAGTGAATGTATGTTTGGGCTTCAGTAAAGTATGTATGTTTAAGTAAACATGTTTGCAATACTATATATATATATATATATGGAGTCTCTCCACCTTGGTCAAAAATTTAGTAAGTTGAGCCAAGGAATTGTCCTTATTATCATTACTATTGCCTACCTATTTCATTTTTAAAGATTTTCCAAGGAAAGTTCTAATTTTTGGCAACGTTTTTATTTTATCTAGAAACTAGGAAATTGTTCAAATTAACCCTTCTATCCTTAATGGATCTCCTAATAATCTTACATAAACTCTCTTTGGCAGTAGATCCCTTAGCAAATATTTTATTGTTCCTTTCCCATAAGATGAAGTACACCATCTTTCCTAGACATATCTTAGCCATGGTGAGTTTCAAATTGTTCTTTTTCCAATCTTTTGCAAGCTTTATAGTATACATACCCTATTCCTTTCCTTTATAGCTAATGTTGCTCAAGTTAAACAATTTGCTTTAAATAAGTTGATTATAATTACATTGGAAGAATAGAAGATCAATAATTTCATCATGCAAGTCATATAGCATATAAGTGGAATTAGTGTTTATACCATACCTTCATAGCTTCTTTATGGTGTTTAGCCTTATAATTATCATGAGCTAGAGGATGATAACATTTCGAGGGGTTACTTTTTTTTTTTGCCAAATGAGATAAGCTCGATCTATATTTTCCTCTTATGCTTAAACTAATGCTAAGCTAAATTGATAGAGAACTTACCTTTTGTATTAAGTTTCCAAATGATCTTATCATTACCCATCCTAAGATTGTCAATGAACATATCCTTAACTTCTATCATTCCCCTTAAGTTAGTTGTAGGCCATTTCCAGTTCCCATCCCTTATGATTTCTTTGACTTTTACATACTTACTCATCCTTGAGTTATAAATAATTATAGCAACAAACTTCTTCACAAACAGTTCCATATGATGTTAATTATCCCACCAAAGGTGTATATTATCTCTATCACCAAAAAGATGCTTAAATTTTAAATGAATATCATCCTTAATTTTAAGGATCTTTTTTTATTACCAAGAGTACTCACTCGTGTAGTAGATATCTTAAATACTTCTCTTTTTGCTTTTACACTTTTTAACCCACTCAACCTGTAAAGATAAGCTCTTAAGTTGAACAATATTCCAAAGATGCTTAGCTATTGTAACTTTGTTTGACTTCTTACTAACTTTCAACCTATGGCTTATTTTCTCATGAGACCTACAAATATCATCCTAAGCCACACTAACCTTACCAATATTACTTTGCCCTCTAATATAGAAGAAATTTCTAATTTCAGAATCGATATCTTTGAGGACTCTATTAAGGAGGACAAAATAGGAAGCCTGAAGAATTTTAAGATTAAAGATGACCATTCTAATAAACACCAATATACCAATATAAGATAGATGCTTGCTCTTCCAAGACGTAATGCACACAAGGATTTTGCTAACCAAAGGTTTATAGTTGATTTTTAATAGTTTAATAGACACTGAAGGGACTCCATGATTCCTCAACGGGATAGTGCCTTCTTCAAAACCAAGAATATCATCCAGTTTCTTCTTCTCCTCCTCTTTAACCATAGATAAAAATATATTGCTCTTCGCTCTATTAGCTTTTAATTTAGACCAAACTTGTAACTTGTCATAGGTTTTTTTAAAGATTTTAAAAGAATTTTTTTTAGCTTTGCAAAAAAAAAAAAGAAAAAAAGAAAAAAAAGATCATCTATAAAACATAAATAAGTAATCTTATTCTCTTTGTATTTCTAATAGAGCCCGAAATTCTTCTTCATAACTTCTTCCTCAACAATTTTAGAAAACACTTCTATGGTAACACTAAAAAATGTGGCGAGATAAGGTCACCTTGCCTAGGTTCTCTAGAGCTCTTAAAAAAAAACATATAATCCCATCATTAATGCATAATAAGAACACTGGTATAGAGATACAAACTTTAACTTGCTAGAAAAAAGTATAATGGATACCAATTCTCTCTAAGCAGGTAACCATGAAGTCCTAGCTAATAGTATCATAGGCTTTCATAAGATTAACCTTGATAACACATATTTTCTTATTGGTTATATTCTTATGGTACTTATTGAAAAACTCTCTCTAAATAAGGGTGTTATCACTAATTCTTCTTCCTTTAACAAAGGTCACTTGGGCTTTATTTACATAATCAGGGGAAATTCCTTCTAATCTATTGGCAAGAAATTTGGAATTGTATTTGTATATCATATTACAAAATGTGATAAGCTAAAAATCTTTAGCAAAAGTAGAGTTATCACATTTAGGAACCAACACCAAGATAGTATAATTAACCTCCTTAAGAAGCGATCTGCTTGAAAAAAAAAAAAAAGAACTTTATGGCTTTCACAACATCTTTTCCCATAATTTCCTAAGCATTTTTTAAAAACATTGCCCTAAACCCATCTAAAAAACCTTATTATGGCCTATATTGAAAATGGGTCTCTTGATCTCTTCACTAATAATATCTTTGATCATGTCTCTTGCTAAGTCACAGGAACCCTGTACTCAATGAACCTGGGCATCTTAGATTTGTCCATATCATTATCATCACTAGTAAGGATCTTTTTAAAGTGGTTTACCAAAATGCCCATAATTTGATCTTTCTTATGAAGAAGCTTGCCATTCTTATTCATAATGGCTTTAATAACATTCTTGTTTCTTCTTCATTTAGGGCATTTGAAGAAGTAGTTAGTGTTCTGATCTTTATCTTTAAACTATTGAATCCTGGATTTTTGTTTCACAAAAAACTCTTCCATAAAGCTAATTTTCCTATAAGCCCTAGAAAGCTATCTTTCTTCCCTAATAAGATTATTATCAAGCAGATTATTTAGTAGCTTAGCCTGAACATCATCCAACATGTCTTTAGCAAGCTTAACTCTTTCTAAGATACACCCAAACTCCTTTTTATTCAACTCTCTTAACTTGCCTTTTACAAGTTCAAACTTCTTGACCAATCTGAATATAAGATCGCTATCAATATCAATGTCCCAACAATCTTTCACCAGATGAAGAAATTAATTGTCAGATTCCTAATATTAGAATATTTTTTTTGGTAAGTAAAAGTAATATTAACAACCAAAAAAGGGCTTCGCCCTAAAATAACCTAAGCACAATAAGACGAGCAACTTACTCACAAACCATAGAAGACTACCTTTATGTAACTACCTAACCACTTAAAGTATTTTTGAGAGCTTATCTAAGCTCTTGTAAAGATATGGCTCAAGAGTGCATAACGAAACAACAACTAAGCATACCAAAAAGGATAGCCTTAACTGTGAGATATATAATAATTTTGTTAGGTTTCTTATAGTTCATCTTATCTTGTTCACTATACATCTTTATAAAGCAAAAATACAAACAAGTAATCATTGTAACAAAAATCAATCACTGTTGCAAAACCAAAGAAATAATGGCTGCCTGTAACCAAGTTCACCAAATGAGAAAAGTTGCCTACTTGAATGTTCCAAACCAATTACATAATTTTACCATGTAATTAAAGAACGTAAAATGGGGTTTTCCTTTGTTCTCCTCATTACAATGTATCACTAATAAGTAATGATTAAAGATACTCTCAAGAAGAACTAAACCAATAAAATTGGGAAATGAGTTTAGCCAATCATCATTAACAAGAATCCTATCCAACTTATAACTAACCCTATGAGGACCATTACTGATGTTACTCCCCATTAATGTAGGCCAATAAATCTAAGGTCATCCAAGGTGGTATTACTACAATAGTTATTGAACTTCCTATCAAGAGCATTCTAATTGTCCAACCCCTTACCTTCTCTTTTCTTTTCCTTATAACATTAAATTGCCCTAAAAATGCCAAAAACTTATTCTTGGGGCTAAAGCTAATTCCATTTATGTCATCCCATAAGGTTCTCCTCTTGATGTAGTTATTAGACTTATAGACAAAAAAAAGCAATGAATTTGAATCTCGTGGAGAGAATTTCAATCTCACAATGTAACAATTAGTCTTTTTGTTCCCTAATCTATACATCTAAAATATCTTTATTCCAAGCAACCTAAATACCCTTTTGATTAGAATCATAGTTATTAACAAGATTTAAAAACCCACATTTAATCTTCCCTACTTTATCACTATTGTCCATTCTAACTTTAGTATCTAAAATAGCAATAAGACCTAACGGTCTACACCTAATGAATTTATAAATCTTCTTCTGCTTAAAAGGGAAGTTCAACCCCCTAAGTTCCAAGTAACTAATCTAACCATTGATTTTAATGGCATGAGATTAGTTCAAACCCTCATTCCCGCTCTTCTTCTTACTTTTCTTTTGGTCTTTTATCACTTTTTGCTGTTTTATTTCTATTTCGTCTATCATGATAACCTTTTTAAAAGGCTTTATTAGAGGTGATTTAAGATTCATCTCATTATCTATATCTTGTTTTCTATTTTCAAAAGTATCTTCCTTGTTACTATTATCATTAGTTTCCTCTTCCTCTCTACTATAGATTCTTAATCCATGCTTGACATTCCCCTTTCTTAATTTAGTTTCAAAGTCCATATTTTTTAGTTGCCATATCAATGTATTCATAATACACTTTAAGTAATCATATTATATTATATGGCACCTTAACCTTTCAAATGTCATAAATACATTTATGTAACCCTTTACATGACTTAAATTTATTACCTTTTGAAAGGTGGTAGCCATCCTTGGATAATTATTTCTCTCTCTCATATCTCCTAAACTTCTTAGGTTTATAGGTATGACCTTCTAAATTGAAAAACAATTTTAGAGACTCAAAAACTATGGCAATTATCTAGTAATGGTCTATAAATCTTAAACCATAATAAAGACATACTTCATCAAACCTATTTTTGATAATATACACCATGTATTAAAATCCTCCTATTATAAAATCTTGAGATGAGTTTATGACACATCAAAACCATAACCTTAATCATATATCAAATCGTTAATCAATATATCTAGAACATGTTATCATGAATAACCTGTGTACAACTATTTTACACTCTAGCCAAAGATTTTGATTTATGATATTTATTGCAATTCATATAAGATCTTGGATTTAGAAAAATTTAAGTCAATAGATCCCAACTTGACTATTACCTTTTCGCATATGAACAATGTATGACCAAACCAACTTATTATATGTGACATGAATAGTCTCATCTATATACACCATATGTGAAATACATATTTGTACTAGATCTAACCATGACATCTTTGGTCTAAAGATCAGTGGTACATTAGTATGATCCTATGATAATTCATTGATCATATATTAAATGTGCATTTGATTCATCTTAATTGGTCACGTTTAAAAAATAGTTTTCTAATCATTAATCCATACTAATGCCCTAATGATATGACTTTCCTATCACTTGCACTAATATCATCTCATAATATTCAATGAAGATATTTAATATGCCTACTATGTGATGCCTAATTGATGTCATGTGCATAAAGGACATTTCAATAATTTGATCTTTTGAAGATTTGTGTCATTCAAACAATTTCACATACATACAATTTATTTAATAAACAAACAAATAAAAATTGAATCATTTTATGAATGCAGGAAAAAGAACTCTTTCTTTTATTATTACATAAATATTATTACAAGAATAAATACCCTGAAAACGATAACATAATTGGTTCTTAGAGCATACACTAACATTTATATCATCTTTTCTATTGTTTTATTCTTGTTTATTTTTTAATGTCTTGTTTCTTCTCTTAATAGATATACTTCAAGAAGGTGGTTCACTCACTTGATTAATCAAGTTACATGGAACCAACTATTTATATTGGAAGGCAAGAATGAGAACTTTCTTGAAGCCTAAAAGGTTTGGATCTTTGTTGTTAATGGATGAAAATATCTTGTAGTTAAGGTAAAAGAAGAAATAAAACCAAAGCCTATAGAATAATAGACTAATGTTAAATTAAAACTTTGGAAATAGATCTTGATATGCCTTAGGTTAGGCAAGCTTCAAGGTTCAGATGATTTAAAGGAGCATGGAATGGGTTTGTACATGTTTGGATGTTCAAGTCATTGGAAAAGGATGAGTATATGAAATCAGGCTCAAAGAAATATAAATTCAACCATAAGAGGGCTCAGTTTTGAAAGAATTCAAAAGACTCGAGTCAAAGGGTTTGAGTGCATTAATAGAGGTTTCAAAGGTGTCAATAAAGCATTGAAAGGAATTATTGAAAGTTTCAATGGAAGTATCAAAGTTTTAGAGGAATTGACCAAAGTTTCCAAGAATTCAAAGAAAAAAGAGTAAAAAAGGTAGAATTATGCCACAATACCCTAGAATGGAATTGTAGTGTGACACTCGCTGCTATATATTATTGTATACTATAAATATAGAGATTTTTTTTGTGTAACTAAATTATCTTCAATATATAATAGGAGTTTCACTCCAACAAACTGAAAAACATAGGTGAAAACTATTAATTGAAAGTGTGATGGGATACTAAAACCTACTATACAAAATCTTGAAGAAAAACTCACGCATTATTACTTATAATAATAATAGCATATGTATGCACATATGTATGTACTCAGTTTTCAACAAATAGCATGTTGGCATGTATAACATCAATTATGTTTTCAAATGTTATTATTATTAAAAGTAATAATGCGTGAGTTTTTCTTCAGGGTTTTGTACAGTAGGTTTTAGTATCTCATCACACTTTCAATTAACAGTTTTCACCTATGTTTTTCAGTTAAGTTTGTTAGAGTGAAACTTCTACTATATATTGAAGATAATTTTAGTTACACAAACACGTAAACATATATATGTACAAATGCTGAAAATATGGGAGAAGACCTGCCTAAGCTATATCCCACTCTCTAGCCATGTCATGCTCCAAGCTTAGCTCCCCAAACATTAACCTACAAGAAATGAAACTGAGGGAAATGAGTGATGAAAATCACCCAATAAGTATCTCCTATCTCTACCTTCAAGTAGGCTTTACTCTGCTTTATTATTAGATAGCTACTAAACTAGAGAATTTAACCAGGTTCTTAACTAGCCTAACAACTTTTTTTGCTCTAGCTTATCTGACTACTTAAACTTACTGCTTAAGTTCTATTTCATACCTCGTCATAAGTACGTATGTGGATATATGTATACAACTTGACATGAAAGGAGATCTGGTTATTAAGACTAACTTATTGAATTCTCTTTCTGATATTCATTATCTTATTTTCTTTCTTAACTGATTTTTGAGATCTAGAATACTTTTGAGTTCTCTTAAGCCTTAGTTGAATTCTTTTGTATTTTTGTAGATGATATATATCGTACAATTATACATCTTCATATTCTTTTTTTAACTGTTTTTTATCTTGTTGTATGAGTACTATTTCATGCCATACTAAATGTATCATGGTATGAAGTATGCTGAAAACATGCTTCCTGCCCTTGGGCCTACTTATTGAAAACATTTATTGAGAATATTTTGGCATTTAAAGATCTTAACATATTGAAAAAATGAATGAAAACTATTTCTAAAATCTTTGCGTATACGAAAATACCTACTATACTAGGGATTTAATGTCTTAACCATCTTGTTCTTATTTGTGTTCTTGTGTTTTTTTGGTTGATCATATTTCATATTCATTTGATTTTTTTGCCACATTTGAAAAAAAAGAAAAAATTGTTTATTTTAGCCTAATTCATACTATAGTGCAATTATGGAATGGTTACTTTGTTGCTTGAATTTGGTTGGGATTTTTTGATTGCATGCTGCATATCAAAAAAAGAAAAAATACAACAGTGAAAAAAAGGGAAGAAAAGAAGAAAAAAAGAAAAGGAACCAAAAAATATCTTGGCTAGTGAATTGTTGTTTAAAAAGTCGTAGTCAATTGATATATCCTGTTCAAAGTTTCAATCACTTATGAAATTTTCATTCAAATTATCTTTTATATGCCTTTTGCTTCAATTCCATTCATTATAGTTTTGTTATTATTTATTTGGATTCAGTTTTGTGATATTTCTAGCTTCAAAATTTGTTTGCCTTTATCCTATCGAATGTTTGTCTTAGAATTCTAATTCTTGGTTGACTATAAGCTGATTATAGTTTTGTTTGAGTTGAATTTGATTATTTAAAAAGCATATTGGAATACTTTTGGGGTTTATTGAGTGTATAAGTGTACACACTTGTAAGGTGTTTTTGAGTGTAACAATTTTGTCAGTGAAACACTTGTGAGTTTGAATGAAACACTCAAAGTGAAAACTTATGAAGATTATTTAAGTGTGCTTTAATTTTTTATGTGTGCTTTGATTTTGTATGTATGCTTCAATTTTGTGTGAGTGAAAAAAATGTCTAGAATTAAATTATAAGGTGGTAATAATGCGAAGCCTATAAAGAAGGTGATAAGAGAAGGATTATCAATTAAAACCTTGCAATAATAACTTGAGAGATTATGTGACGAGTTAGGTAATATGAGGGATGACATGAATAAGTTAAGAAGTGATAGGAGAACCATCCATAGGAAGGAGAAAAAGGGATAAAGTAGAGTAGCTAGTAGGAAAATTATAGGAGATCGACCTCTAGAGGAGACAATAGATAGTCAAATAGGATTGTACTTATAGAAGAAGATGAAAGATTTGAGTTTCAAAGGTGATAATAGTGTATATTCATGAGAGAGTTAAATACCTATTTGAAAGAAAGTATATAGTTGCTAAGCATGCACTTAATACACAAGTTATGTTAGAGGAGTTTGAGTAATAATGAGAAAATATTTTCCATACTCATTGTCTTATAAGTGACAAAGTAGGTAATATGATCATAGATGGCGGGAGTTGTATTAATATAGCTAGTACAACTATAGTTGAGACATTAGGGTTATCTTAAGTAAACATCCTAGACCTTATAGGCTTCAAAGGCTTAACGAGTGTAAACAAGTCAAGGTACATATGCAAGTCTTAGCTTTAATCTCCTTTAGGTATCATAAAGATGAAATACTTTATAACATAGTGCCAATACAAAGAATTTATTTATTATTAGGTAAATTGCGGTAGCATGATACGCGAGCGAGTCACTTACATTGCATACAAAAATAGATACTCTTTTAAGGAAGATGGAAGAAAGTAATTCTTACACCATTGGAATCAAAACAAGCCTTGGAAGATCAACTGAATTAAAAGGTATAGGGGAGAGAAAAAAAACCAAGTGAGATTGAAAAAAGTGGAAAATAAAACAAAAAAGAAAATTAAGGTCGAGGTGATTGCAAACATATCGATAAAAATACTGAAGAGACTAAGGGTATAAACATGAGCGTGAGTGAAAACATAAGTACATGTGAAAATGCACTAAGCAAAAATAGTAAAGAGAGCAAGAATGAAAAAACTATGAGTGAAGACACAAAAATAAATGAAAATGCATTGAGTGAAAACACTAATGAAGGTGAAAGTGTAATCATAAAAAGTGGGGTTGAGAGAAATTCAGTGGCTAAGTAGCCAATGTCTCTTAATCTTACTAATTCTAATCATATGTTGTCTAATGTGTTTAAATTTCCTTTATAGGTTTGTGATGGTGTACATCCTTAAGAGATAAAGGAACAACAAGGGTAAACTGACGAGATGAGTGAAAACACTAGTATGAGTGTAAACATAAGTGTGAGTGCAAACATGAGAGAGAGTGCAAGCATTCGAGTGATTGAAATCAAAAGAAAAGGTGTCGAATGATTAGAGGAAAGAGAGATCAAGAAAGCATTCTTGTTTAGATAACCTTTGTTTTTACTTGAGTACGAGGAGGCAAAATTTCTCAAAGGTTAATGATTTCCTTCTATGGGAACAAGATGATATATCCAAACCATTTTTCTAGGTTCTTGAAGTAGTTAGGGCTTTTCTATATATGACTCAAGGTACATAAGGTAAGGTAAATGTATTGGTTGATGTGTTGTTATGTGGATATGCACTAAATTCTATTTTTAACACCAACTTCCTAGGATTATAGGACATTCAATAAAACTATGTCCAATGAGATTCTTAAAGGTTCTAATCTCTATGATCATTCTAGATCTAAAGATCTGGGAAAGGATCTTGAAAAGATGTATCGTATAGGTATAAAGTGCAACAAAATGGTTATTTTTAAAATTTTCTCAATTACTTATATGTACATAGATCCGCATATATAATCTATACATATACACATAACAAACATACATACATTAATACAATCCCATTCAAAATACACTTGAACTCAGACATTGCATAAATAGAAACTAGTACAAGATTTTAGGCATACATTTTGTGTGATGGCTCCATTGGTCTTTATGTGGTATAATATCTCTCATCCACCTTTTTAAAGACATTCTCCACCTAATATAGGATGGCACTGATAGTATCTATATGAGGTAAGAGTTGAGAAGCAATTGAGTATCATAGAGAGTTACTAGTTGTATGGTACCAACTTTGGGTAGGGAAGCAATAAGAGATATTAGGTAACAACCTAAAGGCGAATCTCTCATTCATAAAAGAAAAGGAAGAATAGAGAAAGAAACAAAAATTCTTTTTTTTTTTCTCAATGCATAAGGTAGCATGAGAGAAAATGAAAGAACTTGCTTACGTAGCTACAAGTCCACGACCGTTCAGACAAGACACAATCTAGTGTGTATTGATTTAGGCATAAACACAATTGTGTACATGACCATGTGATTTCTTATCAAGATCTGTGCTTTATTACTACACAGTAACTTATGCATATAAGAGGCATGATCGTGCTCAATCTAGATTCATTTATCTCAATCTTATCTTGATCTAATTAAATTGAACTTAACAAATGACTTAGAAATTTTGACAACTTAAACCAATACACGAATGTGCTCAAGCTTGAAATCCAGTCTATTATTAACCTTATTTGTATAGATTTGATAAGTACTTAAATCAATTCTTTCTAAACCCTTTTTCTTATCTCTTCTTACCACACTCATCATATGATCTCTTTCCTCAAGACTAAATCAATTTGCATATCAACTTATGTTAAATCTAAACACATTATAAGACATAAGATCATCAATCTAGTTATAAACCTGATCCATTTTAAATCTGCTTGTTCAAATCATTTAACCGCTGTTATTTGTGACCTAAAAGCTTTTCAACACCTAATAATGTATCGTCTTATGCCAAATCATTTCCACCTAGCACAACATCCCACCATATATTATGAAACTTATATTTTGAAGTGCCAATGTTAATTTATAGCTTATCAACATGCAATTACTTGTATAATACAAATCCTTTCATCATCTTTTATCTCTCAAGGATAAGGCATAGATCCAATGTTTACCTTAATTGTTCCCTATTATATAAATCAATAGATAATCAATTAGATGACATGCTTAATTAGGGAACAATTTGATCATGTTGTGATCACAAACTTAGTTGTAAATATGTGTTAGTGTACGCCTTTAAGAGAAAGTATTTTGTTATAAAAAATGATGAATCCTATATTGGACCACCTTAGCCTATGCATAAATCTTGATATAACTAATTGCCATTGTTATGACACCTTTGTTAAATAGTACATTAGCTAGAGTCAAACTTTACCATTCCTTATATAGAGTTGTTTAATTATCATTAAGTTAAAAGATCACATGTACCCCTTGTATTCTTAAGAGGATAGACTCTATAGACATTAAGATAACCATTTATATGAAATCTATTTGATAGGTCATGTTTAGTGAACATGTTTAGTATCAGCATGCATCCATATGTTACACTAAGCTATAACCAGTAGCTTTGATATGTGTAAACCATCATAACCCTTTGATGGAGTATTTAACATTGTGGTAGTCTTATTTTTTAAGGCTGGTGCCTAATAACCAATAGTTTGATATATATTAATTATATAATTTTAATGTATTATTATTTGTAAATATTATTTATTGATTAATAATACAAAGTATTTCAAATATGTTTTTGGTAAGTGTAATCTAGATATATTATTGTTGTATTTAGCCTATATTGTGTCTTTAGTATGGAAGAATCGAGAAAATAGATGTAGATGATCGAGCATACTTTCTAAATATTCTATTTGGTGGCTACATTAGAATTAGTTCATAATCCTAATATCACTATAAAACTAAGACACAAGTGATAGTGTAAGGATTATCATAACGTGTGTGATTCTATCAAAAGATGGTAGTGAGTTGGATGGGTTAAGGTTTGTAACTTGTAGCCTAGTCTCACATATGGGTGCATGATTTGTTGGTCATGTTATTAGACAATGCCATGGTGAGGATTTTATATAGATGGTGTTACCTGTGTTTATGGATAAATTTTTATTACAGAATAGTCCATGTAATCCTTTGATTTAAGGTTCATTAAACCATTTTATACTAAGAGTGATGCTATTTAACTTCATCAGAAGAATATTTATAAAAAGGGTACTATAAAAGTAAACAATTGACTACATTATGATCAGTACGAAAGCTATGATAAATCGACATAAGATTTATCATTCCAAGCATAGGATTGTTGTCTTAAGTTGAGTTATCCAAAACCAATAAGTTTATGATCACAATTGGATTGATTGACATCATATCTAATCTTTGGTATAAACATATATGTATACAAGGGGTTCATTAGATAAATACAAATCTATATTTAAATCCCATAAGACATGATGACAAAGCGATCGTATTATGCATTGACCGTCAATTGATTAAGCTTAGAGTTATTCATTAACACTCTACTATTTGGGTGGCCATGATGCTTTGCTTGATGTTGCTCATGAATTGTATTTAAATTCAACTCAAATCTAGGTGCTATCGATATAGTAAAGCTTATAGGTCACACATTATAGAATTGATGTAATCAGAGGCATAAGTTCATTGCTCTAGTGATTATGCTGTTGAATAGTGTTATGTGAGACTTACCATATCCTTTCCTATCAGGTTAAAAAGTCTAATATGAGGATTTTCTTTGATACATGTCCATGAGTCTTGGTTGGTCATAGGCATACATCCTGAGAGTTGACTAAATCTTAAAGCATTTAAATTGAATAAGCTTTGACCAAGTCAAATTAATTAAAAATTTAAATACCTGCTAATATATAGGTGTGATTGCTTTTTATACAATCGTACACGTAGATAGTGGATGGTAATTGAATGTAGGAAGATGTCATAGATATCTTGTAACGTGCACAAACTATAAAGGCTATTTGACATTGATGTATGTTTGTGAGCTTTTTATTCATGGGTGTACATGTTGAGTTATAAACGCACATGTTGCTTGGCCACGCTCATGACCTTTTATCTATATAAAAAAAGGAGTAGTTTTATTAAGAATATACTTGAGATATTTACAGTCACAACTATACAAACACACTTAAAGAGATAACACCCTAAACATGTACTCAGCCTCAAGATTTGTTTCGTATAGATTACCACAAGTGCTAACGACCCAAAAAATGCTGAAGAAGTGATTCTATGCCATAAATAGATTTAGAAGGAGCCTTCAAACACATGTTTGCATTCTATTTAACACCTTGTGTTTGTTTAAGCAAGTTTCATTTTCTATTTTATAAAAAAATAGTGATCCTATTGTGAGAACATGAAATTCTAAATGAGTTTTTATAATTTTGTTGCATGGTTGCCATTTTGGTGAATATGGGTTCCTTATAGTGGTATCAAAGGCTCCATTTTCACATTACAAAAACTCTTACCTACTTTGCTATTATAATTATTTGTATTTTCATGTTATTGTTTCTTAAATTGATATAACATGTTCAAATGGATACTCATGTAAATTGTGGTTTTGTTGAGCTTTAATTTTTTTAATTTTGCTTAATGATTATGAATTAGGGCTATAGTTTGTAGCAAGTATGGTTGAATGCTTTGTTTTGTGTTATTGTATCAAAACCGCTTCTATTGCTTGTTTTCATGTGTAATGGTATTGTTGACTAGAATGACTATTGGCATGTCATGCTAATTTTGGTTATTTTCAATATCGAGTATGCTATTTGGGTGGATTTTATGTGACTTTTGTTACTAGAATTTTCGGAAATCACGTTTATCACGATCATGACCATATGAGATCATAGGCATGACTTAGGCTTAGTTCACAAGGTCATACCCTATGAATTCATCTTGTGAGGTTATATATGCCCATAAGTATTTGGTTCACACCTATACATAGACTTAAAATTGATTGTACATGTGATTGTGTGCTTCTTGTGAAAATGCTTGTATTCTAAAACCTGGCAAAGACACAGATGTGCAAAAGCCATTAATGCTTATAAGACCTTGAGTCACAGTTGTGAGATCATTACTTCATGTCTGTGTTTGATGTAGAATGTGTATTTGACCTTAGTTTGACTACCAGGGGTCAAATTATAAATTTTTCAAAGTTTTAGAGTCTTATATAATTTTGTAAAACTATAGGAACTAAATTTAAGTTTCATTAAGTAATTAATTAAAATTAATTCAATTAATTTTAATTGTATATATATATATATATATATATATATATATATATATATATATATATATATTTGTTGATATATGCATGTGCTTGGTGTGCAAGTAAGACTTGCAATGTATGGTTTTTGATTTCGGTAATATATGTTTGTAATTTATTTAAAGGAGGACATGCGTGTCTTACCTTCTTTATGATTTTCTCGATGTAATTTCGTTTTTTACCTCCGTTCTCTTAAATTTAATTTGAGGTTTCTAATTTTATCATGTAAAATTTAGAATAGATGTTGTTTATATATATATATATATATATATATATAAATATAAGTAGGAGAGAAAACTTTGTAAATTACTTGAAGATCTTGAAGAAGAGAAGTAGAAGCAGCATACTTAGTCTTGAAATTAATGAACAGGACCTAAGTTCATTAGTTGGTTGCCTCAGTTTAGGGGCTTGACATTACTTAACTCATATACTGCCATGTTTATATTTTATGCCTTAGTTTGCATGCTAGGTTTAATTTCAAATTTACAAATTTCACCTCATATGCAAACTAAAATTGGTAGAATTAATTAATTAACCCCTCATTAAATATTAATTTATAATGAGAAGCCTTCCAATATAGTACTACCAAGATAAACCCTTATTTGTAAAAATCTTGTTTGCTAAAGCAAATGACAGCCAAATGAAAGATAGGTTGCTAGTTATTATAAACACTTTATTTTAAACTTAATAAGATTGTTTTTAATGATGAAAAACTTGAGAGATTAATTCACAACTTCTAAAATATTGTTATGATAACAGACGAGAGAAAGACTAAACCCATAAAATCCATAACCCATAAAATCCCACCCCATTAAATACAAATAAAATTAAAAACCCAATCTTGAGCTAAAGCAATTCAAACTAAAACCCATAATCCATAACAAGCCTAAGAACTCAAGAAAAACAAAAAAAAATAAAGACCCAAAATAAAACACAAAGAAAAAAAAAAACAAACGAACCAAGAGCCCAATAGCCCAAGAGAAGGAGAAGCATGCGCTAGGCCTAAGGAGAGAAGCAAAATGCATACGACCTAGAAAAACGAAAAAAAGGAAACTGTGCACACGAACTAAGAAAACAAGCCTAAGAAAGAAAGGAGGCCCAAGAAGCATCCCACCTGCTCCTGTGTGTTCTTTTGCTGCAATTACATTTTTTTTCCCGCATTTGTGCTCTAGTCTACGTCCAATTAGCTCCACCTTGCGCCATCGCAGGATTGATTGAACCCTTTATGAGGGCCTCTATCTCAAGGACCAATGAGTTCCTGATAGAGGCCTTCATCTAGGGGATTGATCACCCCAATCATGGCCTCCATCAAGGGTTTAATGAACCCCTTGATTGAGGCCAAGATGCCAGCCTCTCTGGCTCCTATTAAAAGGGCCATGTAGAGCCATTGCAAGGAGATTTTTTAGTAGCAATCTCTCAACAACCTCCAACGAGCAACCTCTTCAATCTAGAGCCTTTTCGAATGACCTTTTATTCATGTGCAGAAACCTGTGTGGACTAAAGAGACCGCAATCAAGCACGTTACTAACCGACTATCCTTAGCTCGGTATTGACAAACTCGGTATTGACAAAGTTTCGAATGACTGTACCCCAGGTAAGTTCCTGAGGGGACTTAATTTCATTTTCTGAAAATATAATTGTCTGGAATTTTTTGAGTTGTATCATCTCCGTGTCTGTCCACCACCATAGAATGTATAAATGCATCGTCTTTTCTTTTCCTTTTTTCGTTATATATTTTGTATGCGAAATTTTGTCTCATGTGGTTACCGTCTTTGATTGCTATGATAAATAAGGGTTTGTGTTAATTAGAATAACACGTGATGATTGATCATGTTGGCTAAACCATCTGCAGTGCTGAGAATTGATATATGATTAAAGGAGTATATTCACATTGTTGGATACATTTTGTGAATTTTTGCACGTAATGAATGTCTAGAATCATATGCCATGTTATTGAGATTAAGGAAAATTGCATGAACGTGTTTCTGATTGAATCATAATCATTGTATCGTCTCTTTTGTGTTCCAATATCCATTTGTATTTGGAACCCGATCTGTGCACGTTGAATTACAAGTGCATTGATTAGGCTATGTGTTGATGGTTCGTGCAAGTCATGGTGATTGAAAATGTTTGTATAATAACCTGAAGAATATGATGCCCCAATTGAAAAATTTAATATAATTGCTAGATTAAAATGATTTGCTATGAATTATTAGCACGGAATGAAAATGAATCGATAAATGATGATGGTGCGTCTTTCATTATCGAGTCTGTGTCTTGAAGATGGTAAAATCAATTAATTCTGGAAAGATAAATTGGAGTGTTCATGTGTGTGATGTGTCGAATTATCATGCCCTTGCATGACTAAAATTAACTCTGAATAATGGACTATGGAAAAGTATAATTTTTCGTGTGGTTGGAGACGTACACTCACTCTCTTTCTTAGTTTTAAGTGTTTCTGTGAAATATTTCCTTGACGATCGAGCACGAGGGATCAGAAGAGGCAGATTGGGGGCGGCGGAGTTGCCTGTGGGAACAGGCGATGACAAATCAAGCAGAAACCGCCCGCCTACTGATGCACGTAGGATAAGGCGTGGACTTAATTTATTTTCATACACATTTTTTATTATTTGGTTAATTAATTGGTTGTTTTGTAGAAATTTCAACTTTTAGGCTTGGTTAGATTAGAGGAAATGTACAGGGGTGAGTGACATGGGTTTGTAATTTTTTTTATTTACTTTTCTTGTCTTTCTATTTTTTATCATGGATGGATTGGAATTTATTTTTGTATCTTATATATGATTAATAATAGTATGCATCGCATGATAAAACAAAATTAAATTAAATTCAGTTATATTCTTAACGAACAAACTACAATAGTAGAAGCCAACTTTAAGCATACAGTACGAGTGCCTAACGTCTTTCCATCATCATACCTGACTCTTTGAACATATTTGTCCTAACTGATATGTATTTTTTTAAGGTAATTTTTGGGTGGCAACTTTAAAGACTTTGTAACAGGGGTAAAAATTTGTTATGCACTTATTTTGACCATATTTCGGGTGATCAAACAAGAGTATCAGGTCTGTCTTGACTTAACACAAAAAAATCAACGTCACAACTATATTAGGATAGACTTAACCAACAAAAACTAGCTTACTTGTCATAGCAAAAGTGAAATCCAACAAAAACTAAGTTGGGATGTATTTGTCAATGCGTGAGGTATATAGCATCTAACCCACTGATACAGAGAATTGTAATTAAGGCTTGCATGGTTTGTTAGGGTAAAACCTAACTTGAAATCATGGGCTTTTGCTGATTAGTTTGATAACCTATCTATTTGGGTTGTCTTGGCTTGTTCACTAAAGCGAAGGTTGAGTTGACTTGATAGGATCTTAGTTCACTAGAAAGTCTACTAGGACTTCCTAAGTTTAACAGTAAGGGTGGTTGAAAAACAGTGACATCATTTAACAAAAATCTGATTAAACAATTAAATTAATTAACTAATTTACTTTTTCTATACCTTTTGTAGATCATATTAATCATCATGACAAACAATTTGTTGTGTCTTATTCTTGAAAAGGAGAACAGGTCGGAAGGTGCCAATTTTCTTGATTAGTATAGAAACCTACGTATAGTCTTGTGTCATGCAAAAATGTTATATGTCCTTTAGGGTGAAACTCTCTCAAAACTTGGTCATATTCCATCATCGAGTCCTTAATGCATATTGCAAGTAAAAGAAAGACTGTGTGGCAGTCCAATGCCTCATATTGGCTTTCATATCACCTGAGTTATAGATGCAACATAAGATATGAATGCTAATTCCAGTTTTCTTCACCTATGTAATATGTATAAAACTTGAAAAAGCTTTAAACAATATTGGGTGACCATGCTTTTCAGTTGTAAAATGAGTGAGAATGCATAGTTAGCTATTCATACAACCAAAAAGATTGCTATTTTGAGAGGCTAGCTAACCTAGGCTTAATGGACAATGAGATGGGTGTAGATCTTGTGTTAAACTCCCTTATCTTTCTTAGTCAAATTTTGTGATGAACTTTAATTTGAACGAGAAGAAATGTTCATTGGCTAAGCTTTTCAGATTAATCAAGACTATTGAGTAGAACATGGAGAAGAGAAAGGGGAAGAAAGTGCTACTGGTTAATACTGGACATAAAGCTAAAGGTAAGGGCAATGCCAAAGCTAAGCCCAAGCCCAAAACTCAGGTCCAAACCCATGCCCCACTTACTTTAGAACCAACTAGTGGAGTAAGGAAAAGGCAAGTAGTTTGCTTATTCTATGGTAGACCAGGCCATTAGAAAAAACATTGCAAGGTCTTCCTTAAGCATAAGAAGAAGAAGTCTATTGCTTCTACTTCAAGTATGTATGTTATTGAGATTAACCTTGCTCCTGATTCATGTTAAGTTGTAGGCATAACATATATACTTCATATCACTTCTGATATGCTAGGACTAAGGCAAAATATATTGTTTAGTTAAGAAAATGAGGACCTACGTGTTGAGAATGGAATGAGTATTATTACTATAACTATTGGATCTTATTATCGGTATATTCCCATGGGACTTATATTGAAAAATTCTTACTATGTACTAAACATTTCTATAAATTTAATTTTTTGAACTTGTTTTGATAAAAAGGAGTATTCTTTCTTGTTTATTGATGGTATTACAACTATTAGCTTGAATGGTATTTTATATAGAATGACATGCATGGTAAATGACTTATATGTTCTAAACCTAGATAATAATAATATTCTTAATGTTAATACATCCAAACATATTAAAGCTAGTGAGTTGAATCTCATATATTTGTGGCATTGTAGGCTATGACACATAAACCTTAAACGCATTTCAAAGCTCCAATCTATTAAAGTTTTGCAATCATTTGACTTTTAATTATAATGAGTGTAAACCTTGCCTTATGGCAAGATGACTAAGTTTCCTTTTACTAGACACAATGTGAGGTTAATTGAATTGTTAGAAATCATACACAATGATGTGTATGGTCCAATGATAGTGTAAAGTAGACATGAGGGTCTTTACTTCGTGACCTTTATTGATGAATTTAGTAAGTATAAATATACGTTCCTGATAAAACATAAATCATAATGCTTTAACAAGTTCAAAGAACTAAAAAATGAAATAGAGAAATAACTTAGTAAAAGTATTAAGATTATTCATAGTGATTGTAAAGGAGAGTACTTAAGTGATGAATTCAGTGAATGCCTGTGAGAACATGGTATAGTATTACAACTCATACCTCTTAGTACACTATAGCATAATAGTGTACCTGAATAAAGAAACCAAACATTAGTTGATACAGTCAGGTCTATGATGAGTTTTAGTGAACTACACATGTCATTTTAAGGTTATGTCTGAAAGATAATAGTGTATACACTTAACTATGTCCCATCCAAATCTATGGAAACAAGTTTCTATGAGTTACAGACTAGGCAAAAACCCAATTTAGATTACATAAAGGTTTAGGGTCATAAAGCTTATGTTAAGATATTGATTTTGAATAAGTTGAGCTTTAAAACTAATAAATGTATGTTTGTGGGGTACCCAAAGGAAACCAAAGATTTGTATTTCTACCACTAAAACAAGCCAAAGCTTTTTATTGCTCGTATTGGTTTCTTTCTAGAAAAAGAATTCTTTTTTTTTTTTTCTAAAAGATTAGTAGGAGAAAAGTAGTTTAATGAGACTTGTGAACTATAAAAATTTATAGATATTGGATAGGATGATGTACCATATAAGATAATTGATCATGATATATAATAGTTGTGTAGATTAGATAGAGTATGTCATAAGCCTGAAAGATTTGGTTGCTTTGTGACTCATCATATATGATCTTTAATGGATGTACCTAAAAGGATAAAACCCGTAAGATAAATGGGTTTTTAAAAAGAATATCAATATGGATGATAAAGTGCATACCTATAAAGCACAACTAGTTGCTAAATGTTTTAATAAGAAGCATGGTAATAACTATGATGAAATCGTTATACTAGGTTGCGATGGTTAAGTCCATTTGGATTATACTTATAATAGCTATGTACTATAACTATGGGATTTGATAAATAGATGTTAAGACAACCTTCTTGAATGGTAACCTTTTGAAAGATGTGTATGTTAGAATTCTATGGTTGTTAGAAGGGTACCTATGTAGCAAAATTTAAAACTTATCACAAAGTTTAGAAATTCCAAAAAATGATCGCATCTATTAGAATGTATAAAAAACAAAACTAAAACAAATATGGTTGTATTTTAGAAAGTATACCTGTAATTTACCTTACTCTTAATAATTTCATAGTTCTCTTATCTAATAGTCTACAGACTCTCAATATGAGTAGTACCCATACAAAATAGCTTGAATGAGATCCATATATTTTTAGAATCTAGTTTAGAGTGCATATATGGTTAGGTATTTGTTTAGGTAGGGTGTATGAATGCCAAGTGTTTATAAGTATATATTGATTTCTTTGATAATAAAGAAAGACTACACAAATGAGTACTTGACAAATGAATCACACTTTTAATTATAGTAATAGATGCACAATCATGTCAATGACATGTACGACCATACTACGTTCATGGACATTTGTGTACTCAAGTTACATAGTCATGTATCGTGTTTGGACCCTACACACTGCTCTTGTATCGCTAAATAGATTATGTGGTAAGGCATATTATTTAAGGTTGTACCACTTATGTATTAACTTTTACAAGCATAGTAGTGCATGATGTTGCACAACCATGTGTTAATAGTATTTATTTTGACTAAGTCAAACTAATATTTTGTCCAAATATCCAAATATTGTTAAACATCCAAACTTATGATCATACGTGTGTAACGTTCACGATTATTTATCAAGGTAAATTTGACACATGACTTTTCAACTTGGTTTAAATTGAACTGACCAGTCGTATATGATAACATTTAAATAAAATACCAAGACAACGATTCTCTATCTCTTGAGCTATCAGCTCTTTTATATGTGTGACCTATAAGTTCTTTTCTAACTTGATAGTACTTGAATTTGAGTTGAATCCAATACTGATTAAGAATGGCCTTTATCAAAGAATTATGACCATTTAAATAGTAGAGTATCAATAATCATCTCTTAGGCTTGATCAACTTGATAGTTAATATATAATACGATTCTTCTGTCACCATGTCTTACGAGGCTAAGATATAGATATGTGTCTATCTCAAAAAACCATCACATGTATATATGTCCAAATTAGAAATATTGACACAATATTAACCAATCTAGTTATGACCACAGGCTTAGTGGTTTTAGATATACTAAATAGAAACACATTCTTATGTTTAAGACTAAAAAATCTTAAGTCGATCTACTATAACCTATATGGTAATCATGATAAGGCCAATCGCTTAGCTTTATGACACTTTATTTATGGTGGTGTATTTGATGACATTAAATGACATCATTCTTAATATAAAATGGTTTAATAGATCGCAAGTCAAAAGACTATATATATCCATTAAGTTATGAGGATTGATTTATAGACACAATAGAACACACTCTATATGAGATCCTTTTTATTGAGTTATTCCAATGAATATAATCATTAAATCATACACTTATGTGTAAGACCAAATTGTACCAACAAACCTCAATGCATGTAAACAGTCACTATCTTTCAATGAAATCATGTACACTATAATAATCTTTTCACTATCACTAGTATCTTAAAGGTTTTGATAAGATCACATATACTATGATATATTTAATGCTATACGAGGCTATATGCCTATCATGCTTATCAACCAAGTTTCATTTGTATTAACTATTTTGATATGTATATCCCCTTATTGTACTATCTAGTATACTAAATGGAATAATTTGAAAATATGTTTATATTTTTTTATGAGAATACGGCCCTTTAGCCTATGTAATGGTCCTATTATTTGTACAATAAAAACTAATAGTATCAATGGTACTAGGCACCACTTCAAGTTCAAATATAAAATTTCTAATATAAACCACCTTTCTAGTAGTCTCAACAAGTGCAATGTATTCAGACTCCATTGTAGAGTCAATAATAATTCTTTGTTTGAAGCTTACTATAACACTATTCAAATACAACACAAATCCTATTTGGGATTTAAAATTATCTTTATCAATCTAGAAACTAGCATTATTGTACCCATGAATAGTGAGCTTATCCTTTCCTTCATAAATCAAGAACATATCCTTTGTTTGTCACAAATACTTAAGGATGTTTTTGACAATAATCTAGTAGTTTTCACTTGGATCGGATTGATATTTACTATAAATGCTCAAGATGTATAAGATATTAACTTGTGTACATAACATGAAGTACATGATTGATCCAATTATTGAAGTAAAAGAAACGTAACTCATATTCTATTTATCTTTAAGTGTCCTAAGACATATATCCTTAGAGAGATATATGCCATGAGTCATGAGTAACAACCCTTTCTTTCACTCACACATGTTGAATCTCTTCAATATTTTATCTATATATGTGTTTTGACTTAGTTCAAACAGCCTACATGATCTATCATAATCGATCCTAATGTTGAGAATGTAAGCTGCTTCTCCTAAGTCTTTCAAAGAAAAACACTTGGATAGCTAAGCCTTTATAGTCCATAAGTATTGAATATTATTCTCAATAATCAAGATGTCATCAACATAAAATACTAAAAATGTAACCATATTCTTACTAGGTCACTTGTACATACATAACTCATATTTGTTTTTAATTCTTTAATGGTTTCATCAAAATATATGCTCTAACTCGTCGATGCTTACTTTAGTCCATAAATGGAATTCTGCAACTTGTATGTTTTATATTCTTGACTTTTAAGAACGAAACCATTAGGCTATGCTCTTTAAGGTTACCATTTAGAAAGAAATTTTGACATCCATCTATCTAATTTCATAATCATAACATATAGCTTTGTAGGATTTAGTTTATCATTTTTGATTTGTTTGTTACTTATATTGATAACTTGATTTTTATCCATATTTAGATCATATGAGTTGTTAATCAAATATGTTATTTTATAGAGTATATCATTTAAGCTAATAATTAGAGTACTATTAACAATCGAGAATAAAAAACCCTTTTTATCCAAAATGGACACAAAAATTAAATTTCTAGAAACAAAAAATACATAATAATAGTTTTTAAGTTCCAGAATTAGCCTAGAGGTTAGATATAAGATGTAAGATACTACAACTAGAGTAATAATCCTTGCTTTATTCCTAATTTGTAGGTCTTGAGGTTAGTTTTTAAGTTCCAGAATTAGCAATCTACTTTATCTTAGTCCTTATATATTAGAAAAGATATTAGTATCACATCTCAAGTTAACGACCTAAGATGAATCAAAAGTAAGACTAATTTCAATATAGAACATACTTAAGGGAGAAGCAATCGACTTCTTTTTCTTTTCAAGGAAGGCCTTGTAGTGTTTCCTCCTGTGGCCTGGCTTGCCATAGAAGAAGGAAGCAACCTATCATTTTCCCATGCCATGTAAACTACAGAGCAATAAGGGTCTTAGCCTTGTCTTTTCCTTTGAGTCTATACTTGGGCCTTAGCTTTATAAGCATGTCGTTTCCTTTACCATTATTCATGTTTTACTCATCAGTTCAAATAATGCCTAATAATTTAATAAAGATGCCTTCTTATTTGTAAGGTTAAAGTTTATTACAAAACTTGACCATGAAAGAGGAAAAGAGTTCAACACTAAGTCTATTGTTAGCTTGTTATCTATGATGAATTCTAAGCTAGCTAACATCTCAATGTAACTATCGTTTTAGCCATATGAGTACCAACCCATGCACCCTTTAGTATTTTATAATTAAATAAGGTTGAATTCACTTGATAACGTTCAATTCTATTTTAAGTACTATACATTTCTTATAAGTGATAAAGAATAGATTGTTTATCTATTTTCTCATATTGTACATGTAGCTTACGTATAATAGAAATCAATATTAGGCATTAGAATTCTATGCAGTCTTTGAAATACCTTTTAAAAGATGGTCGCTTTGATACCACCGTTAGAATTCTATGGTCACTAGAAGGGCACCCATGTAGTGGAATTTAAAACTCATCATAAAGTCTAAGAATTCTAGAGTAGGATCACGTCTCTCAGAACGTACAAAAAATAAAACTAATATTATTGATTTAATCTTTCTTGTTCACCAAAGACCTATTCGTATTCATGATACTTTTAATGGTGTTCCTATTCCTTCTCAATTTAAAGCTATTAAAAAGATAGCTTATATTTTAGTCCTCTTCTTTAAGCCATTGAACTCTCAACTTTGCTTGACTAAGGACTCTTCCATCTAGTTGATTTTAATATACATATTAGACCTCTCTCTTTTTTCCCTAATGAGGTTATCATCAATTAGATTATTAAGGAGTTTGGCTTAGATGTCTTCCATGTAAGAGCCCAATTTTTTTTAAATTTTAAAATTGGTAAGAGTAAGGGTAAAAATTGGGAGTATTTTGTTTTAATTGTTTAAATTGATGTTAAAGGATTTTTAGTCTTTAAAGGCTTTATTTAGACCATACTTGTGTCAATTTGAGAGGTTGTCATGTGTATTACATGAAAGGGCATGAGATTTTTTAAATTCTCGTCATGCACAACTATATGTCCTTGTGTGCATGACCATGCATATTGTGCTTCGATGTGCTCTATATAAAACAACTTTGTTTGTGTCTATTTTATAAAATTTCAAATTAAATTCTGTGAGTTCTTCAGAGAAAGAGATGTATAGATTTGAAAGAGAGCTTGAGCATGGAAAATCATCACCAGCGGCTAAAGAGTAAGCTAGTAAGAGAGAGCTTGTTAGTTAACTATGCAAGCAAGTAGCTTCTTAAACTTTTATGCTTAATCTGAATTTTGTAATTATGATAAATGCTTATATGCATAATTTGATTTTTTATTAGATTGTTTGATAAAGCATCACAAGAAATTAAGAAAAATGATTATTAAGCATATAAGAAGCTGGATCTAGGCTTTAATGCATGAAATATGTGTTCTACTGTATGTTGGTTGATTTAATTGCTAGAAGTTGCTCTTAAGGATTGAAATTGACTTTGCATTTGATAAATGTTGATGAAATGATTATGGACATGATACTGTTGTTGATGAGTCTGCAAGCATGTTTAATATTGATTGATGTTATTATTGAGCATGATTAAGGATATTTTAGTGATGTAATGGATATTTAGAGATAAGTTAATGATATTATGTGCTATTTAAGGTGTTATGGTGCTAGAATAATGGATATCAACAATTGTTTGGCCAAGATCTGTTATGAAAAAACATAAAGCATGATCATGTGTGTAAGAAGTATATAACCATGCATTTGTATTTGTAGTATCATAATCATCCATGTTTTGTATGCATGATCATGTGAAGTGTGGAAGGTGGTGTTATGGTGACATAACCATGAGTTGGTACATCTCTATCGTGTAGACGTGTCAATTCCATATGTCTTAGAATTTAGAAAGACATGACCATGCAACATATAAGTTCTCGATCATGCATGTTGTCCAGAAAAGAGAAAAATAAAAGTAAATTTTCAATTATTTAATTATACAAAAATTAAAAAAATATGAATTAAATAACATTAGTAAGTTTTAATGCATTTTCTACATTTCATGACATGGGATGCCATGAAAATGATTATGATAATAAGAAAAATACTTTACATGTTTTCTGATCTTTGGATCAAATATGTATATTTTATGATAAACTGGAAAACTGGTGTTTTGGATATCTTCTAGAGGTGGCTATGAGGGGGCATCTATGAGTTTACATACCTGTTAGGGAGGAAAACAAGTGTCCGTTAGAAATGATATAAATATTGAGTAAACAAGTTACCTAGAGTATTGGTCATGCATAAATTTGTACTCTCTTGGAAAATGTGTCAAATCCCTAAGTTCGTTAGTCTGATCAACATATGATTTTTATAAAAGGTGATCATTTTTATTATAAGTTTAATGATAAGATCTTTAGATCGATTATGATAAATATTTATGATGAGATCTTTAGATCAATTATGAGATTTTCTAGTAAATGATTTTAGGCATGAAGCCTTCAGGCTAAGCCATGATTTTCAACATTTTTGATATTATGACATACATGACATAACATGATCAAATAGAAAAGAAGAACATGAATAATTAAGCAATTAAGAAATAAAAAAAATACAATATAAGATTTATAAAATAAACCATGTTAAGACATTAAGACAAGAGTAAAGAATTGTTAAGAAAGACTATGACTTTTAATATATGAATTCAAGGTTAGGTTATAAATGTTAAGTTTAAGAAATTGCTTGTTGAATGACTTGGCACTCATTTCAACTCCGTTTCCTTGTAGGTTAAGTTTTTTTGCTTGCCAAGTAGTTGCACAGATAAGATTACTAATATCAGGATTACTCGATGATAGTTTTTTTTTGAATTTTATGTATAGTTTATTTTTATAATTTTTGTTTTTAAAACAATTTATATGTTTTACAGTTGTAAATATTTCCATGTTTCACATTATGAATAATAAAGAGATATATTCAATTGCTTTTGTATGATGTACAATTTTACTAAAAGTTTAACAAAAGAGGTATTCAGATTTGAGTATGTTTTATGATTATGATTTCAATATTCTTCGTTTGTATGAAAATTTCTAAGTATGTATGTGTTGTTATTATATTTTATAAAAAGGAAATATAATAGTGTTACAATTCTTGGTATTAGAGCAAGAATTAGGAAATATTGTCAAAATAATGTTGTGATAGTATTAGAGCATGATTTTGGGAAATTGCTTTAAGAACAAAATTTTGAGCATTTTAAAAGATAAATTATTTTGAAAATTACATTATTTTTGAAAAATTGCATTTTTTTATGAGCTTATGGATGATAATAGCTAGCTCTTAGCGTGACTACTCAATGTAAGCATTTAAAATTTCCTTTAATGTGAATACATATTGATTAATTAATTGTCAATAAAATTTTAGATATGAGGAGAAATAACTATCCCAACCTAAATTGGATATAGCTGAGAGTAGTGTGTTTGTGAGATCCATAAGTGTGAAGAAGGATTCTTAGGCTATTCAGGCGGGTTTAAGTATAGAGGATATTAGGGAAATGATCTAGGATGTTATGAGAGGAGAAGATCGACAAGATTAAAAGCCAGTTATGGATAGACAATTAAGGCCTACTGTAATGTCCTGATTTTTTAAAATGGTAAATTAAAAGAGTTTCAAAGGTATTTTAGTGAGGTTAAATTGGGTTTTATGTTTATGTAACCACCTCTTAGGCAAACTATTTTTAGAAAAAATCTAGTAGAGTTTCCTCTAAAAATAGTCAACTTGGGAATGATTCCTCTCTTTAAAAAAAAAACTGTCAAAAGAAAATATCATTTTAATAATTTCAACTAATTAAACACTAGTCTTACCAAACGGTTGGATTTTTTTTATCATAATTTCAATGACAAATAAAATCAGACGTGTTCATAGTAGAGAAAAAAAATTATATTTTCTGGCTAACAATACTTTACTTTTATATACATGTACTCATCCCCAAGATTAGCTCCAAAACTAGCTAACATATAAATACATCTCCAAAATAGTATATTCATCCTAGAACAAGTGTGCCTTAACCTCATGTGTGTGTGTGATCTCTCTTGACAACTGCACCACTTGCATCTAAAGAAAAACATTATAAAGCTACGAGGTGAGTATAGAAAATAACCAATAAGTAAATAAAGCTAACATAATATAGAAAACTTAGTATTAATTTCTTCTTGTTTTATTATGACTTTAAACATTTTTGCTTATGTCGAGACTTCCCTTAGCACTTTATAGTCTCTGAAAACTCTGAATATGCATAATATGATAATGTAATGTAGTAAAATGTGATATATATGCTATGCATATTTTAAGTTTCTAGAAAAAAAAAAAACTTCAGATATTTTCTAACATTCTTTCTGAAAACTCTTTTCTTTCTCTGTTGATCAATTTAGGCTAAAGGATGAGAAACCATGGCCATAAAAATTTAACTTTATCTATAATCGTAACCTACACACACTTTGTTAGACTATAGTAAACTCTACTCTAGAGTTGCTCACTAAGAACAATACGCATATAGGGCTACTTTGTGGGTTCCTCATCACATAAGTTATAAAGAAAATTTTGTAAGTGATTTACTTTTTTTAAAAAAAAAAAAAACATAGAAATACTCCACTCTAAAAACCTTGTATATAAATGTAATAATTAAGCACATGAATATAGACTTTGTTTCTAGAATTTGTGTGTTTCATGCCAGAATGTTCATATGAAATGCAATTTGTAAGGAAATATGCTTCAATCCCTTTCTACTATATATTTCTATTATGTTTCTCTATTTTTTTTTTATTCCAAACTCTTTATTTCTTTTTATACTAACTTCTCTTATCTTACATGGTTCTTAACTCAAAACCATATTGAAGTACAGTACATCCCTTCATGTAACAAACTTTATACCATGCTAACGATATATACCATTTGCACCGAAAACATATTTATATATCATAAATTAACATTAGGTTACAAGTAATGCACTATTTAAATAGCATGTTTAAGGTTGAAACTAACACTTTCAATCAACCTAATATTTCTTCAATTTAATGCCATACATCATCCTAAACACGTATTAATGCATAATTTTATATAGGGATTTAACCAAAAATCAAAGCATGGTAAGTTTTCAAACAAACATAATCTATATCATACATACATGTCATAATTTCACAACTTTCCAACCTTAATTCAACTCAATTACACTCTTGAACATATGAATTGTAACATATACATATCAATTACAGAAAACTCTAATTGTCATCCAACCTTAATTTTATCAAATTTGGGATAAATGTTCTACAAACATAATTACTTACCTTAAACTTTGATTATTCTTATTCTCTTTCTTTCACCACTTTTCTTTGACCTAAATCACCATTAAAGAATATGAGTTTATGAATCCATGCACAATTCCTTGAAATTTCCTTGAAATTTTTACCTTAGTTAAGAAGGTTAGCTAATTTCTTTCACTGTTCTCTAAAATTCTCTTGGAAACTCCTTAAGTTGCCTTGAATTAGCTTCAAAATAAAGTAAAAATGGTGAGAAATAAGAGATTACGAATTTGGCTATGGGAGGAGTGTGATACAAGCGGTAGTAGAATTAGATAAGTCCTTACTTAATTCAAATGCCCTATTGCTTACTTTAGTAAGAAGTTAAATGACTCAAAGAGGAAATATAACACTTATGTCAAGGAATTCTATGTAATTGTAAGGGCTTTGGATCATTACAGTCATTATCTAATGCTTAACAATTTGTATTACATTTAGATCACCAAATCTTAAAGTTCATCAATGGGCAACACAAAATGAGTCTATAAAATGGTGGAATTCCTTTAAGCATTCTCTTTTATGTCTAAGTACTAGCAAAAAGTCAATAATACGGTGGTTGATGCTTTATTAAGAAAGTACTTTTTACTAGCCATTTTGGAAACTAGAATTCTTGGCTTTCATATGATGAAGGAATGTTATGCTAATGATGAATACATGAGTATTATTATTGTTGAATATAAGAAGGGAAATTATGAAGATTATATGGTGTAAGATGGTTTTCTTTTTAAAGGTAATAAGATTTATGCTTGAAAAGGAATTTTTAGAGTACTAATTGTCAGAGAGACACATAATAAAGGACTTGCTAGTCATTTTAGGGTTATTAAGGTTTTAGAAATTATCAAAAAGCATTTCTATTAGCTTAAAATGGATGAGGATGTCCCAGCCATAGTTTCAAGATGTAATGTATGCCAAATAACAAAAAGCCATTAACTAGGTCTATCTATGCCTTTGCCAATATCAGAATAGCCATGGGAAAACCTACGCATGGATTTTATAGTTGCATTTCTTAGAAATCAAAGGGGGAAAGAATCCATTATAGTAGTAGTGAATTGGTTTTTCAAGGTGGCACATTTAACATCATACCACAAGACAAATGATTATTTAAGGTGGTTGATTTATTCTTTAAAGAGATCATTTGACTATATGGATTTCTAAGAAATATTACATTTGATTGAGACATAAAGTTTCTAAGTCACTTTTAGAGAACTTTATAGGGGAAGTTAAAAACAAGGTTTTTTCTTTAACACCTTTCATCGTCCTTAAATTGTCACTACCCATATATTGGGAGCACTTTTAAGACTTTGGTAAGCAAAAGTTTAAAGGATTAAGATAACAAGCTTACACATGCATAATTGGGTACCAAATATGATGACCAATTATTTCCATTTGAAGTTGTTTATGGTATAAATCTTCTTATCCCACTTGCTTTTATCTTTTTTGCTTATTGATACTCAAGTTAGAGTGGATATTAAAGAGAAAACCAAGGCTATGAAGAAATTATATGAGTCCATAATAGTTCAAATTAAAAAATCTAATGAAGTATATAAAAGAAGGTCAAACAAGTGTAAAAAGACTTTTATCTTCTAATAGAGTGACTTAGTATTTGTCCATCAAAGAGGAAAAGTAAAATTGCTCTAAGGGTTAATAAACCATTTGAGGTTATTGAGAAGATTGGGGACAATGCATACAAGATAGACATTTTAAGTGAATTTAGTGGTGTTTTAAAAACCTTCAGTATAGGTGATTTGTCTTTATATTTTAAAGATAACAAGTTCTTGAATTGAGAGCAAATCTTTCTTAACCTAAGAAGGATAACGTGAATCTAGCCCATTCTAGTAACCCTGTTCTTCTTCATGTTTATGAAATGAAATGAAAAGCCAAAGGAGTCTAAGATATGAAGTCTTTAGTCCAAACTAAGTAAACATGCAAACAAATGGCTTAAGGTAGTAAAGTGGTCTAAAAAGATTTCACATTGGGTTATTCAAGCCTAACTTTTGTTTATCAAGTTGAATTAGGCCTATTTACCAAATGTAGCTTCAATATGATCAAACGAAAAAGTAATATGTAAGTTGTAAGTTGCAAGGAACAAGATTCTTTAAATTAAGGAAAAGTCATAGTTTGAATTCAATAAAGCATGAGCTTAGCTTTCATTTCAATAGCCTAGAAAATTAATAATATTTTTTAATTTCATTTTTTTGTGGTTATAATTAATGTTAGGGCTTTGACCATGCTTATAGAAAGAATATATAAGTCTTCCATTTTAATGTAAAGAAAACTAGTTAATGGGTACTTGAAAGTTTCTTTCATTTTGTTTCTTTAGTTCTTTCTCTTCAATTAAATTGATTTTTCCTTTATCAAAGATTTATCTAAGAGGTTGGTAGTTTACCTTCATGTTTGAAGTTTACCTTCATCTTTGGAGTTTACATTTGGCCCCATAATAAGTATTGTATGTGATAACTTGGAAATTGCTTGAATAAAAACTTCTAAAAATCTACATGTTAACTCTCGTTAGTTCTTATTGTATATGTTGGTTTTCTTTGTTGATTGATTTGATGATGTAAATAAGTAGATTAGGATGTTTGATGATGGTTGGAAGTGTTGTAGAGTTATTTGGAAGTGTTTAGAAACCATTTGCATATTTGAACTTTTAAATACATTTTAAGCTAATTTGATGGATTTACATCAATAGATGCCACTCATTTTAAGGGGTGGAACCAACTTTTACCTAGTAGTATTGTAAAGGATGTTGGTATATCTATCATTACAAACTCAACTTCTGAAGAGACTAGGCTTACTATCATAGTAGTGGTAAATATGTCTACCACTTCTCTTTTGATAAAATCATAAGCCTTAATTATTATTATTGATGGTTGTAAGTTAGCCACTGAATTATTAAACTTGTGCAACACTTTCAATTGACAGACATTAATGATAGGCCCATTATTCACCATTATATAGGGGCATTTGTAATCTCCCACTATAGCTTACATAAAGAAAGTTTTTGTTTGATCCTTGTCTTCAGTTGGTGACTCCTCATCTTAAAAACTTACTGTTCCTTTTTAGTTTATTATGATCATGCTTACTAGTTCTTCAGGTATTAGGGAAATGGATATGATTATTGCTTCCAAAGCCATCTTCATTACTAGACAGTGTTTTTCTAAATACATCAACATTTCCTAAACTATAACATTAGCTTGGGTCCTTTTTATTTGTTTAATGAGCTCATCTTTTTCGGGCTACAACTTTGCCTTTTTTCTCTTTCCCCTTTTATATTTCTTTTTGTTGCCCTTTCCCATAAGCCAAGCCATTTCTGGTTATTTGAGAAACCTACTTCTTTTCTTCTTTACTCTAAATGTCAATCAATTTTCCTTAATCAAAACTAGCTTGAAAGTTGACCGCTTGTAGCTATTTCTTAATATCTTTGAGACTAACCATATACAACCTAGATGAAGGTAAAATCCTATATTTAAAAAGAGGACTATGCCTTTTGCTTAGGTGCCTCTTAGGATTAGTAATTTTGTCGACATCTATGAGATTTTAAACCTCAAGTTTCATTCTTACATATTTATCGATGTCATGCTTACAGGTTTAATGATATTGATAATATAATACCATGTTATAATTAATCAATAACAGATTGTATAGTGGTAAAAATGACAATGATTATAGCAACCATTTCTGCATTAGTCTATCTAAGAGCTAGGATAGGGGTATAATAATTTGAGAATCTTCTTTGCATATTGCATTTACATCTTCTTTGGATCATAACTACTTTGGCCATTATTACTATTCTTCATATCAGTTCTTTTAAAACTATTTCCTTTTTTAATGGACAGGTCAAACTCAATCTATACCCTAGTATTATACAACTACCCAAAATTCATTATTGGGGAATAACAAATATTCCCATAATAGGCCAATAACAAGTTCCTCATAAATATCTTAACTTGATCTTTCTCTGCCGATCTATTGGTCACTTAGAAAGTTTCCCTCTCTATTTGATGAGAAACTCAACAAAAGACTTGTTACAATATTGTAAAAGTACTATTATAGAAACTTCTCAATCAATTCATGCCAATCAGTTTTATTTGTCTTCATAAGATTATATAGTACCAAGCACTAGTCATTTTCTTTATGATAGGGAAAAAATGAAAGTCACTAATTGGTTTTTTGATAGCTCAGTTGTCTTCATGATGGTGACATATTACTTCAACTGGACCTTAGGGTTATCATTTCCATTGATTTTAGCTAAATCTAGCAATTTAAATTTTCAGGGTAGTCTCTTTTTATTAAGTATATCAAAGTCGTCCATATCAAACAGGGGTAAAACAAATAAAGGTGCCTTTTGTTTTTTAACTATCGCCTATAACTGATATACTTTCTTAAATATTTCTTTATCCTTATTAGTGGTTATGAATAGCCCAACTATTTCCTTCAAACCTCTTTTTCTCTCTCTTATGGTTCTTATATAATATTATAAAAGTCATCTATTAGATTATTCTATCATTCCAAGGTTAGGTCTTTTTCCTTGTTTCCCCTACCATCTTTAGGGTATCTTGTCCATGAAGATATCTGTCTTGGTAGTAAATTTCTCATCCATCATAGGTTTTAGTCTTTAGTCCTTTCAATCATCATATCTTTTTCAACCATGTTTCTTAATTATATCTCGGTGGTCGCAAATTCTAAATGTTCCTTCTGGTTTGATCAGCTATACCTTAGATGACCAGACTTTAAGGTTCAAATTTGAAGACTAGGTTAAAAAATCTACAAAGTCTTCCTCTCCTAAGAGGTTTACCCTAATGATAAAACTATGTTTGGCTATCAAAACAAAAAGTTACTATGAATGTATAACGTTTAATCATGCATATGTCATGGATGCATTAAGGATATCATAATTGGTTATAAATACAAAGGATTAGTATAGATGTAAGGCATAAAATATATTCAATGCCATGTATGTTATGAATACAACACTTTCCTTATTTTGCCTCCTTATTTCTTTAAAATAAAAGGCCAACAGTCAATATTGTCCTTGGTAGGGATTATACCAACTAGACCATCAATGGGTCTTGCGGCTTACATCTTAGCCTCTAATGAATTCCTATGTTAGGAGAACTTATCTTGCATAACCATCAACAGATATGTTAGGCTACACTTGTAAGAATTTTGAAACAATATTTCAAAAGCCTTCTCTTGATAGAGATCATTTATTACAAGGGTAATAAAATTTAGGTAGTATGGGTTTAGACATACATAATAATGGATATATAGGGAATTAAGACTTAGAACATAGGAACTCGACTTAATCACTCATATACAAGAAGGTCTTAGGGTTGACTTCTGAGGCCACTACATAAATTAGACTTGGTTAAGGTATAAACTACCAAAAATGGGAACCAGAGGTTCTTTTTACACCCAAGGGGTACAACCTTAAAACTAATGTACAAGATAGAAAACCCTTAGGTTAAGTGGGCTTTTGGATAGAAGTCTAGCTTGCCATTGATGATGATAACAAACAAAGAGTGCTCAGTATGTGTAAGTATAGTGCAATGCAAGGGAATTCAATAAAACTTGAAAGCATTAAACAAATAGACCATGTTTGAATCAACCTTTTACATAGATCCTTAATTAGGTCACTAAAGTTGTGGTAGTTTTTGCCATGCCACACCAAGGTAGACATACCACTCTTGTTTAATCAACTTATATTGACCAAAAGAGCACGTACTAGGTACGATGTATGACGGTGTTAAACATCTTTGTCTCCTAACCTAAAGGTCGGCCTCTATTAGTATGGTTTGTTTGGAAAACACATTTCCAAGTTTTCTTTAATTCCCATTTTAACAAGTAATGTGTGTATATATATATATATATATATACAAAATCCATCCATTAAAGCAATAAATTATGTCCATACAAAATAATTAATTAAAGTACAATCATTTTCATTCACCTTTAAACAAATTTAAAACTCTGTAGAACAAATTAAGTTAGAAAATAATAATAAACAATTGTAATATTCCTAAAACATCCACCTATTTACCATTAGGCTTTACCCGTAGACACTGGTTATCTTGAAGCATATGCAAACTTGCATGATCTACCTGTTCTTATCTATAGCTTATCTATAGCAAAGTACTCATCAAAATAAAGCTCAAGTTTTCCAATACAAGTCATTTCAAGCAAGTTAAATAATCATAGGATAGTATTGAATATGCCATAAAAACCCACTAAATATGACATAAGGCATAATAAGAGCAAAGGGTAAAGCAAACTTATATAAGCATACAATACAAATAGCTTACGAATAACCCAAAATCAATATGCAAACACTCATAGGAATAAGCATCTATAAGCTGATCCACAAGCTTTTATGAATAGATCAATTGCTCAGAAACTAGAACAAAAGTACATATATACATATATGCATACATGCATGCTTTTATACATGTGTATGTATATACACACACACACACGCATGCACACACACATCCACCGATATATATTACTCCATTAGAAAATGATCATATACCACTAATCACATAAAACATAAGCAAATTGAAAGTAGAGAAATATGTATCTCGATTCCTAGGGTACACTTATATGATTTTGACAAAAATTTAAACATTTCATATGGTTATTCCTTTTAATTAGACAATATGCAGGGCAAAAGACACATTACAATTAATGAAAAGTAAAACTTTAGAAAAAAGAGTTCACAAAATATTATCCATAAATGGACACTCTTAGGTGATTAGTAGACACGTGTAATGGTAGGCAAATACTTTCCCATCAATATGTGTACACGAACGACCTTAAGTCATCCATTTATAGTGACACAAAACTAGAAAAAAATTGTAAGATACAACACAAAGATATTCTAATTAATCAACGATTGATACAATATTAGAATATATAAGATAATCCATTCAAGGTAAACATATTTGAAATATGGCTTGCTTGAAACCTTCTAGGCATATGATTGAGAAAGACTGATAGCCCAAAGGATGAGCTTTTGTGTTGTGATGTTTGGAAATATTTGGGAGATGGTGTATGTTTGGGTATGTTTCTAAAGTGTTTTATGTTTAAGAATAAACTGTTAAAAAATCCCCTTCTTTTTAACTTTCCCTTTCCTTTTTATACTTTTCACTTCCTCAATCAAATGGATTATGTAATTGAGGAATCAACAAGATTAATGAGTCCCTTTGATGGATAAATCAAAAGGATTGGTAATCCCTTTGATAGAGGAAATCAAAAGGGATTGATTATCCTTTTGGTTAAGAAAGATCGTAGCTTAAATAGGATTGCAAAGTCATGCATTAATAGGGCATCCATGGGTGTACTTAGAATCAAGTAATTTGTAAACTTGCATAGGCTATAAGCAAACATGCAAGACATAAGCATCCATAGGTAGATTAGGTGTGACAATTGACTACAATGTAAAATTGGCTAAAAAAGTTTTGAAAGGCCTTAAAGGTGTAGAGTTTACTTATTATAACTAATGATTTGTCTTTTACCTATGGTTCCCAACTTGATGACTTAGAAGTTTTGTGCCAAGCCCGTAAGTTATCATTATTGGGGAAAAATCCTTATTGGGTTCATAAAAGGATGTCTACATAGTTGCTAGCAGAATGAATCCTATCCTACTCTTAATAAAAGTCTATAAAACACCTCATTTACAACTCTTTTTAGAGTTTTCATCTCGTGGAGCAGAGAAACTAGGATTCAACCTAGAAATTCTCCTAATATGTAATTCCATATCCATATATATTATAAAATTAAAGTTATGGAAGATTTAAACCTAAACTTATAATAAGTAGGTAACCTTAAGTGTTATTAGTTAGTATGGTTGTGGGGAATTCAACTTCATTTAAATAACTCAATTTCAAAAATGAGTATTAGGAAACAATTTGTTGAAAACATTTTCAGAACATTTTACTTTTACCTATAAATCCTAATCTCTTTACTATAATACCATCTAATCTAAGGTCTTAACACCTTTTAGGCTTAGAAATACCAACCTGTCAGGGTACTTATTCCTATGTAGTAAAAACTTATCGTAACCTTACTTAAAAAACATATCTTTAAAATAATAAAACTTATAATAAAACACGTATAAAAAATTTCTTTATTAAAAATCAGTGTAGAACATCACAATGATATAAATTTGGTGAAATCATCTCAACATAAAATTGAAAAATCTCAAAGGCATATTTTGTAAAGTACAATAGCTTAGTAAAAACATATATCAACAATAGTAGTCCTCACATGGCTTGCCACCTTTACATTAATTTGATCTAACTAGTAGCACTACAACTCACCTCTTGCCTTACCACTTGACTCATTGACCTTATACACCTACAAGATAAAGGTAAAGAAAACAAGTGATAAACATTTAGTAAGTTGAATAACTATCAGTTTTAACTCTTTTCTTTTAATTTTGAGCAACATCTAAACACATGCTCAACTTAATACTTAACTTTGCTTGGCACCACTATAAACCTCAATGCTTATTTTCATATTTCATTTCCTTACTATGTCGTCATATAACTTAGATAACTGGGAAACCTCATGTAGCTTGGCTTAACTCATCTAAAAGGATAAAACTAAACCCTTTAAAACTATCATGAATACTTAACATGATAACTCATATACATAATGCTCATACAATAAACCATGTATTTATAAATCTATAAAACTCAAACTATAGGCCATAATTTTAGATCTGTCTATACATTATAACTTTAATATTAAAAATCAAATCATGGCAAATCAGTAAAAGCATAAAATCTATAAAACTCATCAGCTAAAGCTAAAGTTGTAAAAGTATATTTGTAAATTATAGTAGTGTTGCTTATACTAGGTAAGACACAAGGATTTAACATTATAGCCTTATGAGCATAAAACTCATACATATAATTGGTACTCCACTATAAGTAAAACACTCTACTACGAAAGTGATGTCCTACTACAGATGTTGTGTATAGGCCAAAATAAAGCCAAAATAACCCTAGTAACCTGTAACACCCAAAAGCGGGTATATTTAACAATGTCATTTATGCTCTTTAATAGTTGGTTATAATTGAAAGCATAAAAAAAAAAAAAAAGACTAAAAAAGACATTAAACCTTAAAGGAGCTTAATTGTCGAAGATTTTTAAATAAAGCAAAAATGATTTCTTTACAAAGAATTAAAAGATTGAGTAGGGTCAAAATAAAAGCATATAACTTTGCTTGTTTCCTAAGGTTATTTTGGTAAATTGCAAAAAGGGCATAAATATAATTTTTACAAAAGATGAGGGGTAAAATAGTAAATTTAATAAAAGAGCTATTCTTTTAGCTATTTTAAAAGGCATGGCAAAATAAGCTTTCCTCTTTTACCCTTTATAGTTCATTAAAATTACAAGAATGACTTATGGTTGTATTAAAATTAAGAAATAAAGGCAAAAACATTTTGGTCATTTAAGAGTTAGTTATTAAATAAAAGAGATAAGGGATATTAACTTGGTTTATCTTGTAAACTCATATATGCCCTCTTGTCTTTATCCTTATGAAAGCATATCTCTTAAAACTCATGAGAAAACATGTACTTCTTTAAATTTATAAATTTGTAACTTAAACATGTTAAAAAACTCATCTTATATTAATATCTTAAAAACTATTAAACTTGGGATACCATGATACACTTAAACTTACTATGTAGTGATTAAAATGACCTTAAACTAATCGGGAACTCAACATCACTAAAAATGCTTAATTTTTCTTAAAACAAGCTCATGCATAGGCATTTGTATTGCCCATACATGGGTATGTGCTTAAACTTGGATTTTTGCACCTAAAGTATGTCACTCACGATCATGCTCTTTCTTTTATGACCTCAACAAAATCTTTTCCCATTCTTTTACATCTCATTTACTCGTGGCCCTTTTCAAATACATGATCATACGACTAGAAAAGGATAACACATAGGCATGCATCTCATGATCACATAATTATGCGTGCTCTTTTACAAATTCTTACTTCATTCTTGTTGTTTAATCTTGCCAATTTGTACTAATTTATAATGGAGAGCCATCATTCATCATTTAATAACATCAATGATCATATCACAACTCTAATTTCATATCAACACCAACAAAACAATAACATATCTTGACTTAAACTACTCTGATTGATTGTCTTTAATCAAAGATATAGAATAAATCCTAAATTCAACTTTAATCTATTAAACATGCTTACAATCAGGAAAGAACATCAAATAGTCACTAAGAATCATCAAATAATCATTATCGCATCATTCTTTATCAATTCTGAATTATAGACCTTGTATTAAACCTTAAGACAATCTTAAAGTAAATGTAATCGTACTTACCTTTAGAATACTAACAAAGCTCTCTCTCTTCTTAGAACTGTAGTGATTGGGCCTTGATAAATGATGATAAGTCTCTCCCTTGACTCTTGAAAATTCTCTCTAAAGCTTAGAGGAATTTCTAATTAGATGTGAGCAATGAATTAATCATTAAACAATGACCTTTACATAGGCCTCAACTAACCATGCACAGTCATATGTGCGAAAGATGCATGGGTGTGCCATGCATCTTTCACATTTTATCCATGTGAAAGGAATTTGTACACATGTATCCATATGTACCATTTTACCTAAGCTACTAAAAGACTATTTTATCCTTTTTAAGCCAATTTTAAACCTTAAAAACAATTGTAAGGCTAAGAAATGACTTAGATAACCTTATACATACATTCAACTATTATAAACTTGGTTAGGGTAAGTGCTGTCTTCCATATAGTTAGGTAGTTATCTATTCCCTTTCATTGATACTAGACTCTTTTGAGTCAATCAATATTTTATTGATTAATCCCTATTCATGCATACAGCTTAAGGGTGTTATTATGATTTTATACACTCATGTATGGTCGTACTTAAAATATATATGTTGATACCCTTACTCTGCTATACACAAGTGTGACTCTTTCTTAGCCATGATCATATAGACCCTTATGTGATGTACAAGTGTGACTATTTTTCTATTGTACATTCTCTTAAGGTAAAATTACTATACTACCCTCGTCATGGTCGTAAATAATTATGTGCATGGTTTCTTAGGTATGTGTGTTATATTCTGAAACAATATCCCTTAGAAATCCCTCAAAATACACTTCTTAACCTTTGAATAAAAACTAGAAATAACATCATGTATAAGCATACAAAGCTTCTGTATAAGGCATACATAACTTTATAAATCCAAAAATTTTTGTTTGTAAATGTCAGGTGCATGTTTAATATTATCTTATCTAGCATGTATAGTCATACCTCACCCATGCACAATTGTACATATACATAACTTAAATTTCTCCCACTTGTCAAATGTATGGGCATGCATGCTCCTTATGCATAGGGGTTCATGGACTCATACTTAGAAAATTCCTCATTCTCTCATATGGAAAAAACTATTTTACCCTTTTAACTCATGTATAGGCATGTCCTATTCTAATGAATGTTTGTACATCCAAATCAATATAATTAAAACAAAAAATGGAATTTAAATACCACAAAAAAAAAAAAAACCAAAATACCTTTAGTATATACCTAGGAGTATTACATTTCTCCTTCCTTAAAAGAATTTTATCCTCGAAATTGACTTGAATAGGCTTAGGATTCTCTATCTCATGTTAGCTTTAACTTCCTATGTAGCCTTCTCAATAAGGTTGTCCTTCCAATGAATCTTAATTGGAGGAATTTGTTTATTCTTGAGCACCTTGATACAATGATCAAATATCTTAAATGTGCACTTTTCATATACCAAAGAATCCTTTACTTAACATCATCCACACTTAAGACATGGGATGGGTCACTAACAAACTTGTATAGTAATGGTACATGGAACATGTTATAAATATGATCCATGTTTGCTAGCAATGCAAGGTAAGCTACTCTACCTACCCTCTTATTAATCTCATACGACCTATATATCTTACGACTAGTTTCCTTTTCTTGTTGGATCTCATAACCTGACGAGATCTTGACAAACATTTTGCCACCCACAACAAATTCTACATCCCTCGTCCTCTAATCAATATAGTTCTTCCATCAATCTTAGGCATGTCTTATCCTTTCCTAGATTATGCTCACTTGATCTATCATATGTTGAGTCATTTTGAGTCCCAAAGCCTATATCAGATCATCTCTCTCCCTAATCTCATCCCAATAATAATTGGCACTTTCTGTCGTAAAGTGTTTCATATGAGGTCATCTAAATAGTTATTTGATAACTATTATTATAATTAAACTTTATTAGAGGTAACAAGTCACCCTAAGTTGTTCCACTTTTGAAACTAAAGGTGAATTTTTATGTAGCTAGAATTCTTCCTTAATCAAACTTGCAAATACAACATTCATGAAGACAATCAATGACTAGTGAACACCAATTTGCAAGTCAAGAGAAGATGTGAATAAAGGACGATTTAAAGAAAAACTATAAATAGGAATTAGAAATCACTATCTGCCACAATTCCTCGACATTAAATAATAGTTTCCTATTGATTTGAAAATGCTTTCCACAACTTCAATAATTACATCATGGTGCAATCACTCTTCTATCATGTTAAAATCGCAACGACGTTCATCAAATCATGTAACTCTACACTTTACATAAACAATCATATATGTAACTCTATTCTCTATTAATATAAATTGATGACCTGGAAAAGACTAAGGGAGAAAGGCACTTTTAACGCTCTATTAGCACTTAAGCATTGTAATCTTTTATTTTCATATCATCTTGATAATAACACTATTATCAATGTAAATTTTTGTTTTTTGAACCATGTTAAAAATTGATTAACTATTTATCTTTTTATGTTTCTTTGTGTTCTTATTCTGAAACCTGCAAAGGGTCAATGTACTTCTTGTTAGTACAAATTTCATTACTAAAACATCTCCAAACTTCAATTTTTACTCACACCCATTTTACTCACACCCAAGGACAAAGTTCCAGTTATATGTAAGTTAGAAGTTGCAGCATTGAATGAGGGCAGAGTACGGGAAGGTAGTGGGGAGAGAGAACTAGACATGGGAAAGGTGGTAAAAGAAGAGTGAGGTTAAAAGAGGAGTGAGTTGGATGCTACAGAGTGGGTGACAGTGCGTCACATGAGTTAAGACTAAAAAGAAAAGAGATCAGAAATCAGAGAGTAAAAGCCAAAAGTTGGGTAGAATAGGTAGCTTTTGATACCATTCCATCTTTGTCAGCATAAGTTTCCCAACGTCTCGTTCACGAGAATGACCATTTCCAACTTTCCTTGTTTTCTTATGATCTTTCATCTTTTTGTCTTTTTCCTCCCTCGGAATATGTGTTAGATCCTCTCTCTATTATTTTTATTTTTACAACTTCGAGTAGATTTTGTTCACCGTTCGGTTACCGTGTGCTACAACTCATTCATGAAATCAAAATAAATTATTTCAAGGACCTTACTTGAAATAACTCGCAATCGTTTTTCTTTAATAGCACAAGGACTTGGATTCCGAAGAAAGAAGAGGAAATAAAATAAAATAAATTAAAAAGTTTCATGTTCAAGGAGTGAAGAGAATCTTCCCTTTTTTCCTTCTAAATTTCATGGCCCATGCTAGCTAGCTGGAGCTGCAACTAAACATAGGTCGATCGATTCATATATATTTTAAAAAAAATTTGGTGCCCGCAATCTAATCAAGCGAACATACATACATATATGTATATATATGTCTAATGAAGGAAACAAATGAAGTATAGAACTCAAAAGGCATAACCTTTTATTACTTCGTAAAGATCTTCAACCCTAATGAAAACTCAAGTTGATATAATCTATTTTATAGGCCACTCTAATAAGTAAACATGGACTAGAAACTCATAGAATAATATAGTGATCAAATTTGCAGGCCTCTTGGTTTAAAACATTGACAAACTTAGGAAATGGTTATATTACAATTTGACAGTACTTGGGATCGTAGTTGAATTTATAATTTCAACTGAAATGTTAATGCTCCAACCATGGCCAAAATCCGGACTGATCGTCCATGCCACAGAACATGCTGCTAAGACTTTCTTCTTTACCCATCTGGAGGTCAGGCCTTGATGCTGAGTTGTGGCTGTGGAAAAGTTGAGCCACTCCGGTTGGAGTTGGCCTCACTGATGAGGATGACGTTGGGAAAAGAGTTCTACTTGTTGGATGATTAGATAGAGGGCTGTCAATAGCTGGTGCCCTTGAGATATCCAATTTTATATCTGAACTGTTCTCGCTTCTATTACTGCAAGACCCCTCAGTCTCTTTATTCAGATTGATCGATTCTGTAACTTCTCTGCTTTTCAAAGCCAATATCTGTACTCAAAATTAATTATCAAAATAAAAGCAGATATATTACCAGAGATTTATGCTAAATAAATAAATGATATTTTCCTATATTTGAATTAATAGTTACCTCTAGTGAAATTTATACGTAATAGGGATCTTCAAGTCATGATTACGCTTTATCATGAAATTATAATCAATCAGTCCAAAAAAAAAGTTAAAGAAATGATAAGAGAGAAAAGAAACTTTCTGAAAAGCCTCTATCGGTTGAAGATGCTAACAGAAATAAAGGTTCTTAAAATCATTAACCAAATGAAGTCAAAAAGCATAAACCATTAAAAATACCACGATCTCCAATTTTATTCTACATGAATTGCAAACCCATGCAAATCCAAATAAAAAATTGAAGAATTAAGTCATTTTGTATCCCATACACTAACCTCAGCATGAAGTTTCTTGTTTTGAGCTTGGAGTGCATCATTATCTGCTTTGATGACTTCAAACTGTCTCTTTAGGAGATCATAATCTTTCTCAAGTTGCTTGGTTTTCCATCTAGCCCTTCTGTTTTGGAACCAAATAGCGATCTGTCTTGGTTGGAGACCTAGAGCCCTAGCCAGCTGCATTTTTCTCTCAGGCTCAAGTTTGTTCCCCAATTCAAAATTCTTTTCAAGGGTTTTCACCTGCTCCAGGTTTAGCCTCCTCTTCTTCTCTCCTGCCTGTGATCCGTCATCAGATAAATCGTCTTCTCCATTTGCTTCTTCACCAATATCAATTCCTGAGAACGACATTGATCGCTTTCCAATAAACGATGCAACCCCTGCTACAATAATCAATTTTATTCAAATCTAAAGAGTTAAAAAATGCTGTATACAGTACATATGTCGTCTGTGAATGAGTGAGAAGAGAGAGAAAGAGAGAGAGAGTGAGTACCGTGAAAGCCTTGAGGTGTGCATGATGATAGAATTGGATTGAGAGAAGTGGGGGGTTGATGGTCATCTTCCTGAGGAGTTTGTAGCATGAAATTTGTTGGGAAGAAAGCCATCCCATTGCAAGTCATGACCTAGCTAGACTTGTGCCACAAATCTTATGAATTGTGATGAGAATCTCAAGGTCATGCTCAGACTAGAGAAAGAGTGAAGATTTTCTGAGAAAAAGAGGTTTCTTTGTATATAAAAAAAAAAAAAAGAGAGGAACTGAGAGACTTGATCAATTATAAGAAGTAAAAATAGAGTTTCTTGAACTGAAAGGAGCTGAAGAGATGGTGGGATTGATATATAGCTTATATACCTTAGCAGTTGCTAGGAAAAGATTACTTGTTTGAGATTTTATATATAAAATTATATTTCGAGAAAGAAAGAGGAGAGTGATGGAAGAGTGAGCAAGAGATGTTTGATAATTCTATAGTTCTACCTCTCTTTATACAAGGGGGCATTTCACTTGCTGTTTTTTGCTTTTCCAATTTAGTATGATAATTAAGCTACTGGAGAAAATTAGAATAAAATTGTGCACTTGTACTAGAACTGTTTAGAAAAATAAATTAGTTCTTTATAAAATTTTCTTTAAAAACCTCCCTTGCCAGCTATATGGCAATACATTACCCAGGAAAAAAAATTATAATAATACCAGCAATCAAATAAACTGAAAGCGAGATTACCAATTAGTATCAAAACTTGCTGGAGGTTGAATGCAAAGGAAGAAAATTAGTTGCGATTTCCTTACAATAATATTAATTTTTAGTTGTGAACCCGGCATTCTTAAGCGACAATTAGTGGTGTTATCTCAATAAAGACAGTTGTCTTTTAACATAAAGAAATTTTAGAATAAAGCACTTAGAATGAATTGTTAAAGAGAGAGAAAAGTAGAAGTGGGGGGGAGAGATGGTGAAGGGAGGAGATATTGTTCACATTTAAAAGCCAGCTTTGTATGAAGTGGGTGATAATTTAATAATAAAAAATATGTAAAAAGCCAGTAATATTGATGAATGGGTAAACTAAGTAGATCAGAGTAACAACGTTAATAATATATAAGAAGGAGATTAGGTTACTTAAGAAAAAGGAGAAATTTGAGAGAGAGAGAGAGGAGCAGGAATCTAGGGATGGGTCCAATGAGAGGGGCAGGCTTTGCTACCTAACCCACCAACAGGTATCGTGCATTAAGACGAACCTCTTTCCAATCCATTATCCTTTCATCAGTTTCAGCTATGTTGTTGCATTTGCATTGCATATGAGAAAAGGAGTGAAAGAGCGAGATGAGGGTTTGAAAAGCCCAAGCAAAATCCCTGTTCTAATAACCCTACAAGAGCTGGTCTTTTTCGTCCCCGTACCCTCCATCTCTATCTCCACTCTTCTCTTTCTTCTGCCACTTACCACCACCCTTCTGCCACCCCCACGTAATGTCCAATCCCACACTCCATTTTACAAATACACGTCAATGTATCTCTTGCTTGTTGTATAAGTTTCTAATGGATGGAATTTGCTAGATACGATTAATTTTTAATAGATATAAACACATAAACGTACGTGTGGTGTATAACAATCAAGTTCTCTAATTAATTTTGTAAAGTTATGATTGCAGTCATGATGATGACAAGATGTTAGAATACACATGCATATAATAATATTTAAAATTTTCTAACGTGTGTTAATTATGTTTTTATTATTGAATAAAATTGAGTAAATAATGATTAGAAAAATTTCAGAGATCAGTTCAATGTGCTAAATAAGAATAGTTTAACATACTTCATGTGTATGATTTAGATGAATAATTTGGTGAGCTATAAGATTATTGAATCTTTATTAGAAGAGTTCAATTTTTATTTTTTTTTTATGTTAGCTATGATCGCTCTTCAAAACTCTTAAACAAAATGTGAGAATCTTTTGCCTAGTAAAATCCTTCAAAGAGATTTCGAGAGAGAAAGACAAATCAATGCATTTAGTTAGATTAAAAGCTTACAGATTTAGAAAACATGAATTATCTAGTATTCATCTAACCCTAAAAGATTAATTCACCATTCTATAATTTGCACAATTATTTGATAGATCACATCAATTTTATTTTTGTTCATGTACAAATATATTAGAGCTTAGGCATATTTGGTTAGAATCTAAAACCTTGGAATAGAAAAAAAGGTTTAATAATCCTAAATTAGTGTTTGAAAATATAAAATTAAGGTTTGGTTTAATTTTGATGTTAGGGTTCTTTGTTGATTAATTGAACCTTGCAATTATGGTACCATCGTTCCTAATTTTATTGTTTTAAGGTTAAATTAATGTCTACACAAAATGAATTCTACAATTTGCATTGCTGTCCAGCTTAATTGAGTTTTGAACTATTACCGTTGGGTCACATAGTCTTTGAAGTTACTCAAGTCAAATTGATTGTACTCTAACTAACTTAACTAAGGCATGAAACATCCACATGTGTGAGATCACATGTGTGGTGCATGATAGTGTATGCAAGCATGTGGAGGGCTTGTGGTTGCATGCGAGAGTGCCTAGAAGACTTGTGGTGGCACGTGAGGCACCTATAGTATTTGAAATGGAGACGATTTTCATTTTAGATTGAATGTCATGGTATATTGTACTTTTTTCATATTAGGATTGATAAATTTATACTATCAACCATGTTATGTATGATTAAGTTTGCACATCTGGGAAATGTTATTTTTACTAGGTTAAATACAAAAATTTTGGATAAATATTGTCAAAAATAATAAAATATTATATCTCATAAAATCTTTATTATGACAATATTATTTAATATTATTGAAACAATTTTGTAAGTTGTCAGAATGTTTAAATCATCAAAGTGATACATTTATTGAACCTTACAAAAATTTACTTTTAGTAATGATGCATATAAGTGTTTGCCTAAAAGTGATCATTGTCTATATTAAAATTAATGGTTGTATAATTTTAACTTTTTGGAAATATTATCATGACCCAAACCCTCTGGCTAGTGATCAACGTTAGGTTGTAGGTTGACATAAGGCCACTAGAGTCCATTACAAACTAAACACATTAGAAATTACAATATTCAAACCTGAATTTAATTAAAATGCTGGTAGTTTAACCTCTAAAACTGGGCTAACTAGGGATTTAAATCTTATCTCAAACTACCAATTTGTTCAAAGTTCATGTATGACATAAAAACTGACTTTTATATATAAAGGGAATTCAACTTAGCCCCAACCAACATATCGTACACCAACCTATGCATAGTCTTGTACAAACACAATGAGTAGAGCTAGCAACACAAGAATAATCAAAATATCTTAAATATTACAATCCATGCATACATAATTTGTAACATACAAGCTAACTTTTGGATCAAAAGCATAAATTCCTTGTACCTTTACCTAAAGAAAAAAGTAAAGGATAGAGGTGACCATCCAAGTCAATGAATAAATTACTGAATAAACTTTCAACATATAGACATATATTCATAATACACCAAATACTTTAATCATTCACAGTTATTTCCTTTTTATTGAACATATGAATTACTTTCTAAGGCATTACATATCACTATCTCTAAGATTGCGCCCAATAGATTTGTTTCTTTCATATTCATTCATGATTATTTTGATTTCGAGAACATTATGTATTGTTGTCCCCCTAGAATCACACAAACAAGAACATTATGTATTATTGTCCCTTTGTAGAATAGGTAACATTGATATCCACTGTGAGCATTACATATCGTTGTTCCCTTAAACTCTTACTATCAGGGGCATTATATGTCACCATCTCTCTAATAAGAAAGACTTTCAATTAATATTTACTAGAAGCATTATGTATTGCATCCTCTTAGACCCTTAATATTAGAGGCATTATGTATTGTCGTCTCTTCGATAAGAAAGATTTTTAATCAACATTTACTAAGGGTATTGCATATTACTGTTCCCCTAGAACCTTAATATTAGGGGCATTATGTATCGTCATCCCGTAGACCCTTACTATCAAAAGCATTATGTATTATCATCCCCTTGATAAGAAAGATTTTCAATTAATAACATAAATTATAACTTTAATTTAATTTAACTCTTCAATCTCATTTAATTCTTAAAGGTAATAATCAACCAACTTTGAAGTAATACACATGTAATGTCATGTATAATGCAAGACATATTATGTGTGTAGAATAAGGTCTATATTTTATTCAATAATAGCTTATAGTTCGTAGAATTCCACATATTTTTAGTTGTCAAGATTAGGGGAGGATGGTAACTCTTGATTTTCTATAACTATTGGACAAAAAGTGTTAATACAGATGGGCACACATTAGAAATAATCCATAGATAGATATTTTAGAATTAATTCAAAAATATATGTGCACTTTTTATTATAATCAAGATTTCATTTAAATCTATAATTCATTACTAAAAATTTGGTAGAATCTCCTCTATAATACGAACATATTTTCGTTCATAATCTGATAAAACTGATAATAATTCAGATCAAACAACACAATGCCCATCTAGGGCCTACAAATCAACCTCAATAATGAACCCATTTCCAAGTACTTTATTTCCACAATTCCAATTAAGGTAAAGATTATTCTCAATCCAATTTCACTGTATTTTATTATTCTAATAAATCCATAATTTACACAATAATTAACAAACAATTCAAATATTATTTTAACATCTAAATTTCAAAACATAAATTAATAAATCTCATATCAAATGGTAACATATGTTTGATTCCTAACAACGAAATCCATTTAGTTTTTGCTCTCTAAATTACTTTTTTTTCCTTTTATTTTCTAGTTGTCATTTACCAAGAAAAAAAAACTCATTGTGATAGCTATAATCAACTCATGCAAACCACTATCATATAAATATACCATTGTCTAGATTTATCCTTTTTTTTTTCGTGATTAACAAGAAAATGAAGGATAGGTATCATAAAAGACCATTGTGTGTGTGTATGTGTGTACACAACTTTAATAAAAGGACCATAAAAGGTGGAAATAATTTAACAAAAAATGCAAGTAGCTAAGCTAGCAACCATAAGCAACATACTCACTCAAATACAATGTGTCCTTTAAACTTAAATTCAATAAATTTAATCCATTTACCCTCACAAATTGAATTTTAACTTGGACATAGGGTTAAAAATTAAATTTGAAGCACTAAGGAGAAGTTGTTACCTTGAGTGCTAGCTAAAACATCATTAGAGTCATCACTAGAATATCGTTGAAATTCCATCAAAGTGAAGTAAAAGGTGACTCAATGTATTACTCATTAAAATGAGTCTAATGGTAGCGGTAACTTGCTCAAATTCCATCAGGTTTGGCCGAATCAAGTACAAGAAATCAAAGTCCTCTATTTGCCAAATCTCCACTATTGATCGTTGTTCAATAGTAAAGATGGTTGGAGCTCGAACTTTAGGTGGTGATGAAAGGCATAAGGGTGGTGACTAACATCAAAATGATTGATTTGGGGGCTAGAGTGGAGCTCTCTCTACTACTACTACTAATTATAAAGGAAAGTGTTAGAGTATATACTTTAAAACCAATCATTAAGACTAGATTTGTAATTTCATTCAAATAATTTGTCACATTTTAATAATAATAGTAATTGGTATCTTTCGTCTATTTTAACATATGTATATATGTATGTTTGATTAATATTCTTATATTGGTAAAATCATAACTAGGGGATCAATGTGTAGCTTGATTTTAAAGACCTATAAGCACGTATAGTGGTAAGTCTAGGAACATTTTTAGCCTTAACAATATCTTAACCAAGGGTATAATAATATGGTAAGACTATCATAGATTTTAATTATCTTGTTGAAAGGTAATGTGTAAAGATTTTTTATACCAATTTTATACAACATATCGATGTATGTTGATTGTATGTTCACCAAACTGACGTATTAGAGGATTTCATATAGATGGTAACTCTAGTTTCCTTAAAACAAATCTTATAATAGATAGTGATGCAGATGATCCTCAGACTTGAGATCATTGAAGCATTTTGTGTACCAATTGACCTAGTTTGACACTCTTCTAATGTAGTTTTTTTTATTAAAGCTATCAATATGATAACTGTCAACTATATTAAAAAGTGTATTCAAGTGGATTGATATAGAATTTATTACTTTTGAGTACAAGAGAAGATATCTTGTGGTGTTATTCGACAAATGACTATGGCAAATTAAATATGTAGCTACAGTAGAATTGGATTGGTGCTCAAGTCTAATGATATTTGGTTATTGCTTTGAAAGTCATGAGTATCTAAGGTGGACACTATTTTTATGCCTAAGTTTGGATAAGATATTGATATAATGAAAGAATTTGATTACAAGATAAGTATAACATTAAAATGCATAATCAATTTTAAATTATTTATATATTAATCGGGTGGTTATGATGTCTTGCTAGAGACTACACATGGTTTATAAATGAGGGGATGATTAATTGTAAAATAATCATAATTTTATTTACTGTCAATATAAAAGGGAACCTATAGATCATTGTTAATTTGATTTGATATTTAGAAATAAATACAAGACACATTTTTGGACCTAATTAAAAGAAACTAAAATTTTAGGTGCCAAGTCATAATCATACAAAAGTTAAGGGTATGAGGTGTATTTAGGTTATGTGTATCATATACCATAACCGTCTAACATAAATGAAGTGAAGAAATTCTCTCATTTTCTTCACTTAACGTGAAATATACATTCAATCAATTCACAAGCTAACACTGTGTGATGTCTCTAATGTTTTCATCGTGTTTATGGTAGTGCTGGATTCAAATCAAATATATTTAGATTTATTTTTGAATTCGGTTTGAACAAACCTGAAACGAACCGAACAAATCGAACAGGAACACGAACACGAACCTGAACTGTAATTTTAAAATTCAGTGAACATGAGCTCAAACACGAACTATGCGAACCGAACACGAACACGAACCCGAACTTAAAATAATAATTTTTTAATTATATTTTATTAATTATTTGTATTAATTATAATTTTTAATAAATATAAAAACGAATTATGCGAACCGAATACGAATACGAACTTAGTTATAAGAACCAAACATGAATATGAACTTTGTTATAAAAATATTCGGCGAACACGAACATAAACCCAAACCCGAACTTGAACAGTACGAAACGAGTCCAAACACGAACATGTTACTGTTTACATTTGGTTCGACATGAATTCAACCCTAGTTTATGGTGTCTTAGCACCTTTGTTTGGATAAGTAGGAGCCTTATTACATTACCAGAAAAGTTTGAGATAGATTCAAGTGGATACCTACTTGGTGGAGCCTCTAAAAATAAGTATCAATCCTTAAAATGTTTTCATTATATGTATAACATCATCTTTTGAGCTTAGGATTTTTTTTTAATCTAAAATTTTGTATTTTTTGTTGTTATTTTTGGTAACAATTTAATTAAAGGCATTAAGATCACACTTTTGAGAAAAACAACAATAAAAAGAATAAGTATTATGACCTAGATAGGATCAATGTTTTTAAGAAAGATAGAAATTATTAGTCTTAGGAGAAGAACCATGTGAAGTACAAGTGTTTCTTTTGCTACACAAAGAAGGATAATGAATAAGAAGTTGGTCAATAGACAAAGGTCAAATGAGAAGGAATCTAAACTAAAAGTTGAAATAGCGTGAACATTGAAATTAGTTTCATAGACACAGTTAAGTTACAGGTAAATTCAATTTTGTTTTGACTTTAAGAAACACTTTCTTATGTCTCTTTCTTTGGAATAAATCTAATTTCAATTTTAGTTATGAACAAAACAAGTTATGATTTTCTCATTAAAAAATTTTTTTAGCTAGCAATGAATGAAAATTTTTTGCTAAAAAAGGATAGAGATCAAAGAAAGATTGTATTTTATATGAAATAAGAGGTTAGGTCATAATTATAAACAAAGAATTGATACACTTATAAAGGAAGAAATTCTTTACCCTCTAGATTTTCAAGATTTAAGAATATGTGTTGTCTATAGTACAAGCAAGTTAACCAAAATTCAAGAAAAGGGTAAAGTATATATTTTATTTTTCTTTTGTTTATGAGACAATATAGTGTTATGTGAGGCAACAACAACTGGCTCAATTGTAAAGGCTCCTATAAGAAGATCTACTAGAGAAAAATAATCTATTATGTGTAATGATTACTACAAGTATTTGGTAAGGAAGATTATGATATTTGTCAAATTGTTGAATCTAAAGATCTGTTCTAAGGCTATTATGAGTTCTCAATTTGAAAAGTGGTTCAATGTTATAAAAAAATAGATGAAGTCTATGATTAATATTAAGGTTTGTGATCTTATTGAAGTACCATATGGTTGTAAGCTTTTAGGCTACGAATAGGGTTTACAAGATCTAAAAAGACTTCGAAGATGGAATAGACTAAGATGAGGCAAGATAGGTTACAAAGAGCTTCACTAAAAAAGAATACATTGATTTCAATGAGATATTCTCTTTAGTTTCTACTGAATAACCATTTAGAATCATGATGATATTAGTAGCTCATTTTAATTTAGAATTCATTAGATAGATATGAAAATCGTCTTTATATATGAAAATCTCCATGAGAAAGTCTATGTAGTGCAACTAGTTGGAATCAAGGAAAACAGAATGGAGTTTTTCATATGCAAACTAAAGAACCCTATATATGGTTTGAAGTAGGCTTCTTAGTAATGGTATCTTAATTTGATTAAGTTGTAACTTTATATGGCTTTATAAAGGGCAAATTCAACATGTTTGTATATATGAAGATCAATAGGAGAAGACTTCTCTTTATGGTTCTCTAAGTTGATGACATACTACTTGCAAGTAATAAAATCATTCTTCTTTATTAGACTAGTTAATTTCTATCAAAGACTTTTGATGTGAAAGATCTTAGAAATGTATCATTTGTTCTTATTATTAAGGGCTATTGTCCCTAGACTTGTAGACTTTTTGGCTTATACAAGGTTCAACTTGTAAACTTGCAAGGGATGAAGTTGTCCCTTTTTTAAAAGGAAATAAGCTTAGGGTCAAGCAATGTCAAAAGAATAAGTTTTAAAAAAACTTAATGCAAAACATCCCTTATGCTAGCACTATTATATACTTGATGTATGCATAAGTATGTTTAAGAATGGATATAACTTTTGTCATTATTGTTTATGGTCGATATTTATCAAATCCAAGTCCCAATCACTGTATTATAACTAAGAAGGTAATAAAATTCCTACAAAAAATAAAAGACTAACTGTTTTGTGTGTAGAAAAGTGTAAAATCTTGAAGTATTGGGACACTCAAATTTAGATTTTTGGGATCATTTGGATTACTTGAAATCCACTTTAAGATACACCTTTTTATGCTCATAGGTGGAGCCATATCATGGAAGAGTGTGTGAAAGCATGAACAAGCATGTATGTTGAATTTAAAGCTTGTTGTAGGGTAGCTTCTCATGGCTTGTTATTGAATTATTTTTTCTAGACAATTTATAATCTATTGTATTAGTAACTGTGTTCTTCACTAGGAACAACAAAACCACCAGTGGATCAAGGCACAAAAATAAAATATTTTACAATTAAGAACCTCGTAAAGAAGAGCAAATTATGGTAGAGTACTACATATTGTACTATATATGGTTATATCCCAACATGTATTTCAAGACTTAGGTTTTTTATTTTATTTTTTGAGTATGATTATTGAATATGTATTTATTTATGATATCACAAAAAAGGTTGAAACATACATGTTTCATTATGAGTCACTAGCTTCATTGAAAGTTATGAGATTTTTTTTTTCTCTTTGAAAAATTAAGATTAAAAAGAAACCATAAAGAGAGCTACAATGCAATAGTATGCTTTTATGGTTACTTGTTAGGTGTTATTCTTGTCACACTCCCATATCACTTATTTATGTTAATTTTATTATTAGTATTTGTAGTCATAAATGATCTTATATCTATTGAAAATATTAAGATTTTCATGGTTTAATATTGATAATCATATTAATTCGATTGATGAATGAAGTGTTATCTTTCTTAAAGTAATGGTTAATGCTTGTTTACTTGGGAGTTCAAAGAATTTGTTTTCCATTTCTTAAATTTAAACTAAAAATAAATAATGTTGCTCAAATTGGAGAATGTTGGAAAATTTCCTAATGTGGTTTAACATTAATTATGTTTTTGATTTAGTAAAATTTGGTAAATGATAGTTTAGTGAGAATTATAAATGGATTTAATGTGATCAATAAAGATAGCCTAAAACATTTTATAGGTTATGATCTAGATGAACGGTTTAATGTGACATTTAAGATTGTTCGACTTTTAATGAAAGATTCTAAAAATCTCATATGTCCTGACTAGGTCATATATCCAAAACCCTAATACAAAAGGGGACTATTCTACCCTTTGAATGTCATTAGTCAAGGAGGTTTCAAGAGAGAAAAAATAAGTGCATTTAGTAAAATTTAGGACCTCCACAGATTAAAAACACATGGCACATTACCTATTCTTGTACCAAAAAGATTTTAATTCAATATTTTATAATTTGTGTAACAATCACATTAGGATTTAATGAGATCAATAAGGATAGTCTAACACACTTTACAAGTTATTATCAGGGCCAACAATTTAGAGTGAGTTTTAGGGTTATCGGATTTTTGATGAGAGAGTTCATTAATCTTTTGCATAATGGTTAGGTCCTAGCTCTAAAACTCTAATACAAAATATGAGACTGCTTTACCCATTATATATCATCATTCAAGGTGGTTTCGAAAGAAGAAGAGTGGTCAATGCACTCACTAAAATTTGGGAGCTCCACGGATTCAAAAAAGATGACACATTAGGTATTCTTGTGTCCTGGAAATTTTAATTCAATATTTTATAATTTCTGTGACGATTTTCTGGATAAGGTTGATTTTGTTTTTGTTCATTTACAAAACTAATCTTACAGATGATGTATCTGAAACAGGGCCACCCATAAAGCATCTTTAGATCTGTACAATTTTCAATTTTGGTTTCAAATTTTTGCTACATGTACAAGTTGTCATCCTGATGAGCTTTAGACTACGCTATAAAAGTCAAATATGTTGCTTTCGATGACAGTCACCGGATGTCCCCTTCATAAAATATCAATGTTCAATAGTCTTCTGCTTTATTATTTTCCAGAACAACTGTTACACTGTGGTGTGTATTACAAAATTATTGTACCATCATAACCTTTGTGTTTGATTCCTCAACCATTCTTCTTTTCATTAATCTCCCCTCAGATTATTATTATTGTAAAATTTTGCGCCTCCATTTCATGGATTCTTGTGTATATTTATTTTGATAAAAGATAAAGATGACTAGGATGCTAGATTTCATTTACGTATACATAAACTATATGCATATGTCGTCAAAAACATATTTTATAACAATATTTTTGTTTTTGTTCTTGTTCTTAAAAGTTTATGTGAAACTACATCGTAATGGTTTCTTTTACTATGCATTTTGTCTAAGTTAGTTGGTAGAAGATATATGCATGACATTTGACGAAATTCAAAATTGATGAGCGAATTTAAAAGGAAAAATTCAGAATCAGCTAATGAAAATTGAATAAGAAGGTATAATCTTTGTCGCAGAATTATTGGTAAAGAGAAGAATACAAAATGAGTTGTAAACTATCGAAACCTTTAAACATTGCACCCACCGAACATGTTCTAAGAGCCAAGAAGGTAGGTGAAATGCAGCCTTTTTGCCAACAATTTGAACCCCATGAGGCCACACTTTTATACCATTGATTTGAAGGTATACAATATTTACTAGGCCAGTGCCTAAATATGCAATTGAGGAAGGAATGGTTAAAAAAGACTTGTACAGAATTTTCCTCAGTAGTTAGTACAATGTAACTAGCTTTAATTGTTCACTTTCGTACGTACATGCAAGGATAAATCACTAAATAGTGCAACACCAAGCTAAACTTTCACTATTCTTTTCCTTTCTTTACATCTTTCTTTTTTTCCCTTTATCATTTTGTCACAACGTGGAAAAAAAAACATACAAATAGGCCCCATGATAAGAATCAAGTTTCCAACATATGTCCCCAAAAATAGCTAATTAGCCACAAACTTTCAAACCCACAAATTTGTATATGATGTATCTGGATTGCCATTTTCCGTTTAGTCTTTCAAGTGAATGAATGTTATAAAATTGAAATGAAGGTTGAGATTTTTACATTGGGAAACCAAGGCTATCTGTCATCAATAGATTTAAATGTACTTGGCTTTTTCATCTGTTGCGGGAAAATGTTAAATAATGCCAAATCCATTTACTATTCCTTAAACCCTAATTAATTACAGTATTATTTTTTTTCTGCATGAAAGAGGTATCCGGCTAGAAGATCAAATATGCATGTTAAATAATGAAAGATCTTTGTGTGTGAACCTTATGATTATCAAAATGATTAGCTGCTTGCCTTACACACTATACAATCAACAGCGGGGATGTATCTAAATTGAAAGATGGGATCCACCAATCTGCAGTTTGGTGATTAATGAGGTAAGGAGGGCCCACTGAATATGGCTTTTAAATAGGGGAAAGACAAGTTACTCTTTCTGCTATCACATGATTTTATTAGTTGGAAGCTTAAGGCTACCCCATTGGAATGGGGTGGATTCACGTTCTTAATCTGTTAACATCAAACCATTTTAATTAATTAATTATTATATAAGAAGACCTGAATTTCCCATCCACTTGCCCTGATGCTTCATCCCATGTGCCTTCTTTTTCTTCATGTCATACTCTTTATTCTTCTATATTTTTGTTGATTTTCTTTATTTTTTTAAATGCATTTTGATATTGATTTGTCAACTGTTGGTCCAGTTATGTTTTTTTTTATTTAATTCATCCCTCGTGCCCATGCTAAGCTTTTATCAAGAGAAATAGGGCCCATTAATCAGAACCGTCCATCGGAGCGTACCTGGATATTATATACATCCAGCAAATTAATTTACACGTACGGAAACGTTGCTTCATATTTTTCCTTATTATAACTATAATCCAAACTGCTAAGTTTAGTGTACCGATTAGCTTCTAAAATTTTGAAGTTTTCGTGCTTTATTATACTCTTTTACCTGTATTAATATTCTATCTACCGTCATCAACTTGCATGCAGGTGGGAATTGAACTGGCCATTTCAAAAGGGACATTTGTGTTTAACCTCAATTAAGCCGAAGAAAATGCACTGATGAAGCTTGCCTTAAAATCAAAATTGATCTTCCAACCATCGGAAATGCTACTGGTATCTCTTTTGAACAAAAATGGGGCCAGATTTGATTATATATTATGCTATATAGCTGTTGTACATAGAACTACTAGTTTTTATGTTAATTAGAAACTTTCGATCTTATCCTCACTTGTGTCCAAACAAATTGGGGACGTACAAAATAATGTATATCTTATAAATGGAAATATTTTCAGATAATATTCCCATCAAATCTCATATATGATATATTATAATTAATTTACCTCACATTAATCTTCAACTTCAACCCCCTATTGTGAAGCTTAGAGAACATTTTATCGTGTGGAGTAACATACGCTGCAACAAGAGTGCGAATAACTAGACAATGAAATGTGAACTAAGTAATTCTTAACTTGGCCAAAACATGCGAAACAAAATTTCCCAAAAAAATCTCACCCACCTGAACAAGTAAACTCGACTATTTTAACCAATGAATGTCTATTACTGATTTAAAGGTGAAATAGGATATTACAACTCCCTCAAATGCATTAAGAAAAGAGTTTTACTTTTTTTTCCTTTTTTAACGGAAACACCATTTGCATGAGTTCTACTATTCTTGTGCTGGATGACAAGGTTTGGTACTTGGTTTAGCCCAAAATCTCTCTTTCGCTAGTGGTCTAGTGTAAATTTGAGACCTCAATGAGATTCAGACTTTAACCATACTCACAGGGCTAAGCTCAGCAGCTTTGATCTGGAGCTGAAAATTTTCTGTCTTCATAAAATAAAAAAAAATTGTAACAATTCTTCCACCCAATATTTAAAACAAAGCAGGTCTCTTTCTTTTTCTGATGATAAATTCTCTCAATTTTATCATTTAAACTACATAATCGTCAATTTATTTATCCCCTTTTGTCTAATTAATCCCATCTCTTTCTTAAACAAGGGTAAAAATGAAACTGGAAATAACATAAATAATTTTTTTTGTGCAAAATCTCCAATTATCCTCTTTCTTCCATTAAAACAGAAAAGTTCATTCATTTAGCTGCTGATGTCTATTAGCTATTAGGTTAGTTAGAAGGTAAATAATACTTATGATTATTGAATTATTTATTAATAATGATAATGATTATTACGTTTTAACTTGTTGTAGGAAAATAATTGATTTTTAATTTTGTTAGTTGTTAAATTACTGTTTACTTAGTCAAAAACACATATATGATACAAACAATTTAACATTTTTAAAAAAAGTGGAGAGCTAGACTCAAAGTAGTTTTGATCCATTGTAAATACTTTCATTTAACCCTCAATCTTATTAAAAGATGGTTTTGTCTAAAAAAAAAATAAAGATAGTAACCAAGCCGTTAACAAAATTAAAAGTTATTTATTTTTTTTAACGAATTAAAATATAATAACTATGATGTTATTAATGAATAATTGCCATAAGTTTAGCTAAAATTCAGTTATTACTTTTGCAGATAAACAATGAAAATCAGAACTTTCAGACTGTCTTTTTTTTGTTTTTTTGGTCCTACTTTCTGTGTCTTTGCTTTTAAGTTTTCTTGGTTGGTATTGTAAACATTGCTCTAATCCAGGAATACTTACGCTGGTAGTCAAATTTTGTTCGACATCAAAACAGAATCTTAAGCACAAATTCTACCATTGAAAATGCAATTTTAAAGCACTGAAAAAACGTATGATCAATTTTGTCAGATGAAGAATTTGGTTTACGAGTTCTTACGGGTTTAGGATTAGACTATGATTTAGTTATTGTAAATCAAATTGCTAAAGCTAATGTGATTGATATTTAAGAGATATATGCATTGTTGCAACTCAATTGCGCAAATGAGTGGAATTCAAATGCTAATTTCACTCAATATGAGCAAAACAATAACAAGAACAACTTTAAGCAAAGGCTGAGGCCGAGTTACAATTGGGTAGAGGTAACTCAAAACCAACCTGTCAATTTTGTGGAAGTACGGTCATAGTGTGCATGTTTATTGTCATTGATTCGATCACAATTTTAATGCTCTTGTACTAGGTCGAAATAATCATACTACTGAATAATCCTTACAAAGAACAAAAGGAAAATGTCAAGGAAATTATACTGTAATTCAAGGGTTCAATTTTCCTTATTATTTTTTTTATGAATTCTAGCAATATTCAACAATTGCAAATGCCTCATACATCATTCAGTATCACAAGATGGAGGTTTTGATTCCAGTTGGTACTTTTGTTCTGGTGCATTAAGTCTTGTAACAAATAAACTGGCAAACTTGAGTATTATTGTAAATATAAAGATACTGAACATTTCACTGTTGGCAATGTTCAAAAGTGGCCAATCACTTGTGTAAGTAATACATTTTCCGCCATTGCTATGTCATCAAAAGTCTTTATTCTTGAAAATATTCTCTATTTACCATAAATAGCCAAAAAACTAATCAACATTTCTAAATTAGTTCATGATCATTGTTGTTTTCTATGGAAAACCATTGCCTTTTGAAGGACAAATTAGAGAAATAGTTATGAAACAGGTTCTTAGAATGGTCACTATCAATTCAATATTTTGCTTGCATCTTTTGATCCCATAAGATTATTATATCTTATTCATCTTCGAAAATCCGAAGAAGGTCTTGGATGAACACTTAAAAAGTGTACATTTACTTAAACTTTAAAGCATCATCTTACATTTAAAGTGTCATTAACTTCTCTAACTTAAGTATTGAAAATGATAATAGATTAGTTGTAGTCACAATAGGTTGACAGAGTTTGGTTTACAAGCATTTTAATTGTTTGTTACTTAAACATTCAACTTAAGTGGAAATGTTAAAACTCCCCTTAAACATTCAAGTGAACTCGTTTTGGGTTTTAAGAAGGTTGAAATCCCTTCAACCTTTGAATATCATCCATCTTTTAAATCTGTAGCCAAATAATTTTTTGTCAATGTTTATTAAGGGAATTAGAGATAATATCCTCCTTTGCAGCGAGCTTTTCAATAGATTTCACAGAAATTTTCTTAGTAGGAAAAGATGTGCCATTAAGGTTGATCTAATGAAAGCCTATGATATGGTGAGATGGGATTTTGTCACAAAATGTTTGAATGATTTTGAGTTGCACACAACATTTGTTCAATAGATCAAGGAATGCATAACCACCGTCATGTTCTCTTTGTGTATTAATGGGGTGCTTAAAGGTTTCTTTAAAAGCTTCAAAGGGCTTAGGCAAGGTGACCCCATTTTCCCTTACCTCTTTATTATTGTTATGAAAGCCTTTTCTAGAATTATTGATAGGGAAGTTGGGAAAAGTGACTTCAAGTTTTATTGGAAGCGTAAGGCTAACAGAATCATGCACCTCTGATTTGTTGATGATCTCACTCTTTTTTGCAAGGTTAAAGAAAATTTGGTCAAGATCTTTAAATAGGCTCTTGATAAGTTCCAAAATTGGTTTGGCCTAGTGGCCAATAGGCCTAAAAGTAATATCTTTTTGTCTAGCATATTGGATAATAAGAAAAGTAAGCTTGTTAGGATTCTTGGCACTACTCCATTTAAATATCTTGGTGTCCATTGGTTTCTTTGAGGCTCATGGTTGACGATTACAAACCTCTTGTTAAAAAATTTTGGCTCGCATCTAATCTTAAGAATGCAAACTCCTTTCTTATGTTGGTTGACTTACACTAATCAAGGCTATCCTCTTTAGCATTCAAGTATTATAGGTTTCTCATTTTTTCTTCTCTAGCAAAATCCTCAAGGAGATCAATTATAAGCTTAAAAATTTCTTTTGGAGTAGAGTCGATTCAAATTAAGGAAAAACTAAAATTGCTTAGAAAGAAGTATGTTGTCCTTGTGAGGAATGAGGGCTTGGATTGAAATTAAGTAGAGATTGCAATAAAGCCATGATTTCTAAGCACTTGTGATATCTTGTTTGTGTTAATAGTCAATCTTCATAGGTTGACCAGGTTAAGAAGAATAGAATTAATATGGTGACCCCTATTATAGGTCACTGTAGACTACTATTTATAATAATAATATAACTATAATATTACCTACAGAAGGGATCTCCATAGTAAAAGCTACTAATGAATGAAAAATTTGCATGTGAAAGCTATATTTGTGAAACACTATTAAAAATAATACGAAAATACTAATTATGCATTTAAAAAATTCCCAGGTTTCTCATTTATAAAACGTACGACTCATACAGTGTCTACTAATAGTATAATACATACATAAACATAAACAATTATACGAAAGCATGCAAGCCATGAACATGTTATTTGTTGCCAAGTTGTATCCCAAAAAAAATAACAACCTTTTCACTCCTACCTAACCCTCTATAATCACTGACCTGTAAGGAGGAAACAAAAGAAGGGGTGGGTAATAAAATCACTCAGCAAGCGTTTCCTATCTCTAAAACAAGTAAGTCTTAAGCTAATATTTATTTTATAACTTGTCACGTTAGTTTCTGCTTTAATGTTTTCTTTACTCTTTACTTCTGTAATGTTCTTTGTATTTGTTTATTTGATTTCTGATGGAATGTTGTACATGAAATGAAATGTATATGCTAAAGTCATGCATTTGTTGAATAGTCACAAAACTTGCCTTTGGGTATGGTTTTCTAAAAACTTTGTCTGAAATAAAAGTTGTGATCCAAAGATCTTAGCTATATATGTGTGTGTGTGTTGAAACTGAATCAAAAAATACTATATTTAAAAATAGCTAATGTGTTGGCTAGACTAATGAACATAGGGACTTGACACCTTAGTTGTATGAGTTTAATCCTACATAAATCTATTGATGCACAACCAACACTCTCTCTAACAAGTCTGGTCAATGATTATGCCATTTCTAACGAACACTGGTTTTTCTTTCTAATAGGTGTGTGAACTCATAGGCACCCCTTCATATTCACCCCTAATTGATGTCCTGAACATTGTATATCTATACTTTTAAAAGTATGCTATTAGATCCTTAGATTTATTTTTGAAAACTCTGGTATGACATGTTGTGCTCCATATTGCTAATAATGCATGATATATTGTTTTATCTTATTATTATTGAGTTTTGGATGCTTAAAAATAGTTAAAGTGGCTTAAGTCTACTTTTAGCACTGTTCTGTGTTTTTCTTAAGGTGTACGTGTATGTGGGAAGGTACACAAGATCTTGTGTAAGTTGTGCTCTCAGTTATGCTAGCTTCTGAAAGAAACTTTATGAAACTTTGGTTGGCCACTCTAACGTATGGTGCGAACACACAACGTGTATCAAGATACAAAGTCATGCCCTATACTTACACGGGCATGTAGCTACCGTCTAACACTCATGTGTCCCATTTACATAGGTATGTGAAATTAGAATTGAGTATACGGGTGTGTGCTCAATCACATAGGCATGTGTCTAAGTTTTTTAGGTGCGCATGAATGTTATGCAAGGTCATGCTTATATAGAAATGAGGCCACACGGGCGTGTACCTATGACATTTCCTAGAAATCCTAACTCTCTTATATCCAAATATTTCCCAACTCAAAATTAGGCACCATATCATTCACGACCTCAACAAACATTAAGACATTCATCATAATCTTATCTTAGTCACGCCACAACTCACAAACAAGGTATGAAAAACATGTATATAGACATATGCATTCATTATCATGAAATCAGCCACTTAATCAATTTCTAAATCATTATTCACATGTTTCATAAATCAAGTAAGCATCAAGTAAGTAGGGAACCTTATTAGAACTCAACTAAGAGAAGAAACATGCTATAAAACAAGGTGAAAAAGGTAAGGGAACAATTACCTCTGGCAATGGAAGCTTGTTCTCTCTCTCTCTCTCTCTCTAAGAATCTCTAAATCTCTAATCTAACACTGAGCTATCGATGGATCTCTCTCAACACCTAAAGAGTTTACTAGGAAACTAAAAATGAAGAAGAAGAAGAAGATAAAAGCTGGGAACTATGTGAAAGCTAAAAAATAAAACATATATATGTCTAAAATATGTGATGCACAGTTGTATGTCTTGGGCACATAGTCATATGTCTCATAGAAATCTAAATTTCCCTTTATTTTGCTTCATACATGGAATATTCTCCTAAGAATACCTATGTATAAGTCACACATAGTTTCTAAATGACTATTTTACCCCTGAACCCTCTCAAATCTATTTTCTATCAATGAAATCTCACTTCTACCCTTGATTTCAGGCATAAAAGGATAATTCTACCCTTGATCCTCTATAATAAAATTTCGTCCCTGAAATTACTTAAACAACTCTGGGTATCTCTCTCTCATCTCAGCCTTAACCTCCCAGTTAGCTTTTTTGAAACTTTGACTCCTCCATAAAACTTTGACCAATGGTATCTCTCTATTTCTTAGAGTCTTTACTTTGTAGTCCAAAATTTGAACTAGTACTTCTTAATAACTCAAATCATCTGATAACTCTAGATTTTGAACCTCTACTACATCAAAAAAATCACTTATATATTTCTTCAGTTGAGATATATGAAACACATTGTGGATTATGTCCATACTAATTGGAAGGGCTAACTTGTAATTAACTTTGCTAATATACTCCAAAACCTTATGTGGACCAATAAACCTTGAAGCCAACTTTCCTTTCTTACTAAATCTCAAGACATACAGTAGGGAGCTACTCTTAGAAACATATGGTCCTTAACCTGAAACTATATCTCCCTACGTCTCTGGTTTGTATAACTTTTATGATGATCTTGGGTTTGTTTAATTCTCTGTTTGAAAACTTGAATCTAATCAATCATCAATTAAGTCATCTCTGGCCCTACTACTATCTCTAAAAAGTCTCTCTCACTAATGTTGTCCCAATATAATGGTGATTTGTACCTTTTGCCATATAGTGCCTTAAAAGGTGTCATTTAAACAGTAAACTGATAACTTTTATTGTAGGTAAACTCCATCAATGGTAATAACTCAACCCAACTAGTTTGAAAATCTATACAACAGGCCCTTAATATGTCCTCTAGAATCTAGTTAACTCTCTCAGTTTAACCATCTATCTGTAGGTGATAGGCTGAACTAAAATAAAGTCTAATTCTCAAAGCTATTTGTAAATTATCCTAAAAAGTAGGCAAAAATCTTGAATCTCTGTTTGACGTAATATCTCTAGGAACCCTATGTAATCTGACAACCTCTCCTATATATAAATAGTACTTATGCCCTCTCTGGTCGATAAGTAATGTGCAGACTTACTCAACTTGTCAACTATTACCTATATACTATTGTAACTACGTTGTACTCTAGGAAATCCTAATATAAAGTCTATAGAAATGATATTCCATTTCTACTCAAGAATCCTCAATGTTTGTAACTAATAAGTGTCAATTATTTGCATAATTTTATGGTCTGCATAATTTTATGGTCAATTTGTAGACTTTTAGGGAGTGATTTGATCATTTTATCTTTAATATATGCATATTTTAGGATCATGGGTTTTCATGTTTCATTTTATATGAAATATTGGTTTTGATGTGAATTAAATGGAAGTGAAGCTAAAAAGACACTTATGAAGGACTAGCCGGTGGTTTGACTCTAGTCTAAAAAAGAATGAGTGACTAGAGCATAAATGGGGAAGGAAAACATTATGCACTATAGTAAGAAAACAAGGATTTTTAATATGTTTGAGCTTTGTAATGAAAAATTATCTCCACCAAAGTTGTAGTAGGCATCTCAAGCTTTTCAAAAAGCTATTATGCAAAATAATCTGAGTTTGTTTAGGCCTTTAACCATGATTACAAATTCAGGTCTTCTTAGTGAAATTATGTGTCTGACTACTAAGCACTAAAATACTCATAACTTGAGATTCCAAAGTCCTAATGAGGTGATTCAAAAGCCAAATGAAACTAAAGATATAGGGCTATAACTTTAATGAAGAAAAAAAATTTTAGATTCTAGAAGTTCCATGCCACGATATCATGCTGCATCATAAGGGAATGCAAATGGCATATGAAAATTCCAAAAGTTGCATGCTGCAGCATCATGTTGTAGCATGCTCAACATGAAGCAAGACAAAAGCTACATGTCGTAGCATAATGTCACAACATGGCCCAATGGTAGTAGATTTTCATTTTTTGAAACTCTTTCCTAACCTTAAGTATATATATTAAGTTATAACTCTTTGGAAAGGGGAAATCCATCTTAGGAGAGTTTTGGAGAGATTTTTTGAGCAATTTTAGGAGATTTCAATTTTGTTCGAAGACTCAATCAAAAGCTATTTGGATTGCAATTGTGAGACAAATTTTCATTAGATTTTAATAATAGATTCTGCAAGTTATCTTGTTTTATTCTTATTATTTATTATGTTTTCTTTGAATCTGATTGTTTATTTATGTTTAATGATAAACTAAGTAATTTTTGCTAAGACCAAGGCTAGCTAATTCATAAATGTGTAGGGTCCTTTTATTATAATTTATAAGTATGTTATTTCATGTGAGTTGTATTCTGAACTTAATGCCTGTTGAAAACTTGACCAATTTTTAATAAAATCTTTGTTGTATGATTGAGACTAAGAGGTGAGATCGCATAAAAATAGCTAAAATACTAACCATGGATTAATCGAATATAGAAATATATTTGATAATATATGTAATAGTCATAGGCATAATAGACTTGTGCTGAAAGCTAGTGAAATCCATATAACTTAATGCATTTTTATCTTATTAAACCTAGGTAGAGATATTTTGGTTATTAGATTATTAAATATGATTGATATTGCTTAGAAAGAATATTGATTAGTTTAAGGAATTTTGTTTTCACATGAATAACATAAGATATTCATTCGTATGAAAAACCTATCTTAAAGTGAATTAATGAACTCGAAGTCTTAGCATCATGTTGCATATTATTATTCAATTTACTTAAGCATGTTTATTAATTGTTTGATTTTAGTTTTTATTGTAGTTTTAGTTTTAGTTTTTATCTTTATTCGATAGTTTAGATAAAGTCAGGAGTAGTGTTGTCTTCGTACTTGTTTATACAATCCCATGGATTTGACAACCCTGAATACTTCTTGTATCACCTTAAACTAGCACACTTGCTAGGAATTTAAGGTTTAAAAATTTAGCGCATTAGCAACAAACCAGAAGACCTCTGATGCTTTGTCTTGACCTACTGATAAGTTAAACATCTAGCAACAAAATCTATAATGTCTCTCTTCATGCTAGACCATTAGAAATTTCTCTTGGGATCTTGATACATCTTGGCACTATTTGTATGTGTTGAATAAACTATACCATGAGCCCTTGACAATATTCTTTGTCTCAACTCTGTATCTTCTGGCACAAAAACTCTTTCTTTGAACCTCATAATCTGGTCTCTGACCTTAAAATTTGGCGTTGAGCCTTTAGAGACCTTTTAAATCATATTCTGAATCCATATATCTAACATCTGACTAGCCTTAATCTCATCAAGTAGCATGGATACAATCTAAAGTCTAGAGAACTGACTGTCATTATCTTAATCTCATTTTTGGCAATCTTATACTATAACTCACCCTGAACTGAAATCATGGATAAAACTACTCAAAGAATCTACTACCATATTTGTTCTACCTAGATGATAACAAATCTCATAGTCATAATCCTTCACCAACTCTAACCATCTCCTCTGTCTCATATTCAACTTTCTCTAGGTGAAAAAATACTTAAAACTTTGATGACCTGAATATATATAGCATCTGACCGATACAGATAATGTCTCTAAATCTTCAAAACAAATACCACAGCACCCAACTCCAAATCATAAGTATGGTACCTCAATATTGTCTAGAAGTATAGTATTGATCCTATCCTCTAATAGGAAGTATTTGTATAGATATCAAAATCAACACTCTCCTAAGGCAAAGCTAACATTGGAGTATTGGTCAACCTCTATTTTAACACCTAAAATCACTCTTCACACTCTTCAATCCATGCAAAATGTGTCTCTCTCCAAGTCAAAGTAGTAACCAATTGGATGACTATACAAATGGCCTAATGAATAATAAGTATTTGTTAAATAGCCTGTATAGTCTCTTCAAGTCAATAATAAGTATTTGTAAAATGGTCTTGCTATGTTAGAAAATCCTTCAATAAACCTCTTATAGTAACCAGTTAATCTGAGAAAACTCATCACTTCCTTTGGTGTCCTTAGCCTCGGCCAACTCAAAATAACCTTTACATTACTCGAGTACATAAAAATTACAGCTACTGAAACTATGTGCCCAAGAAATAACATACTGCTCAACCAAAACTCATACTTATTAAACTTGGCATAAAGCTGACGATATCTCATCCTTTAAAGAATAAATCTCAGATGCACTTTATGTTCCTTTACACTCGAGTAAACCAAGATGTCGTTGATAAATAGAATAATAGATCTATTTAGACAATTTTGAAAAGCTCAGTTCATCAAATCCATAAATACGACAAGAGCATTTGTTGACCCAAAAGGTATCATCATAAACTCATAATGGGTATACCTCATTCTGAAAGTCGTCTTGGGTACATATCTTTTTGCCACTCTTACCTGAAAGTATTTAGACCTTAAATCAATCTTAGAGAATATTGTAGCCCCACTTAACTATTCAAACAAATCATCAATCTTAGGTAATGAATACTTATTATTGACTGTCACTTTATTTAACTATCTATAGTCTGTATACATTCTTAGGGATCTATCTTTCTTCTTTACAAATAAAATTAGAGCACCCAAAAAAAAAATAGCTTAGCCTGATGAATCTCTTATCAATAAGCTCCTAAAGTTGTTTTTTCAACTCTTAAAGTTTTACTAAAGCTATCTGATATAGAGTCTTAGAGATATAAGCTATATTAAAAAGCAACTTAATACAAAACTTGAACTCTCTTTTATGCGGTAACCTTGGAAAATCCTCTGGGAATGCATCTGAAAACTCTTTAACTATAAACACATCTGGAAACTCTCTAACTATAGACATATCCTCAATACCTGGCTTAACCATAATCCTACATACCATAGTCGCCAAGTATCCTATATAACCTTTACTTAGAAGTCTCCTTGCTTGCAAACAAGAAATGAGCATGGTTTTCACTTTCCTCTCTCCAAACACAAATTGATCAGGGCCTAACTATATTTGAACTTTTTTCCACCTATAGTCTATCTTTATCCCATAACTACTCAAAAAATCTATGTCTCTGATCATGTCAAAATCAGCTAATTCTAATATGATCAAATCTATCTTCAATCTTTTACCCATAATTTTTATCTCTTGATCTAACAATACCTAATCACTCAAAACCATACCACTATCTAGTATCTCTATACATATACTTCTATCTATCACACTAGGGATCAACCCTAAACTCTTTACTATGTATGACACCATAATCAATCATGTTTAACTGTAAACACTCTAGTTTTATCTCTGCTAGAAAGACTAACACCTCCTTTTGGTGCACTGATACCATTCTTGCCTACTTCAACACCTCTACTTACTTCACCATTGGCTAGACACTTTGACAACCTATGCCCAGGTAACTTGCATCTGAAGTACACAATCTGACCTATAAGACATTCCCTTGGATGCCCAGGTAGCTTGTATCTATTCTTTATTTTCTTCCTCTGGTAGAATTTTTAGATTACATAGGTCTCTTACCTTTATTACTGTCTTTATCAGAACTCTTATCTGGAACCTTCTTTGCTAGTCTAGTGAACATAACCATTCTCTATAGATAAACCTTTGACTTCAAGACTCTTCCAAAGTATCACGTCCTTAGCAATAGTAGGGTGTAATCTATGCACCAACTTCTATACTTTGATATTATAAGTTATCATGTCAAGGACAAACCTTACCAACTGATTAAACTTGATGGTATAATCCTTTATTAAACTTGTACCCTAAGCCAACTTAATAAATTCTTGAGCTTTAGCATGAACCATGTCTACACTACAGTACTCCTTATTAAAAATTCTTTTAAACTTATCCCATGACAAGCTCTCTTCATTAATAGACATTCTCGTGAGGTTCCACTACACCTTTGCATCACCTTTGAGCATATAGGTAGCATAGCTTACCTTTTCTCTGTTTGTTATGGAAAACAACCCTATTATACTCTCAACTGTCTTCATCTAATTTTTTGCCACTGTAAAATCTATAGAACTAGTAAACTTAAGTGGCTGATGAGCTATAAGCAAATTGTATATGAGATAAAGCCTCTTGAACCACTTGTACTAGTTGTCCTTGTTCCAAAACTCTAACCTCTAAAACTCAAACCCTGGTATTTGATAACCTTATATCCTCTACTCATAATAACTTTTGTCTTGCCTCAAATGGGCCTCACCTTTAATAGGCTCTTGGGTCTCTACCCTCTTTGCTTGTTGTAACCCTTTTCTCAAAACTTCTCTAACTATTCCCATGACATCTTCTACTTTGAAGGATACTCGAGAGTAATGAGACCTCTTAGCATCACTAGTACTCATGGGTCTTATTGAAGCACTACTCTTAACACCTATGAATCTAGGTAGGTGAGATCTCTTATCTAGAGAATCATAACACAGAGGGTTAACATTTAATACAAAACTAAAATTCATATTAAAATACTTATCCTGAGAGGACATGAGCAATGACTGTTGCGATATGCTAGCTCTAGGCTTATACAAATTATAGAAAACAATGCATGTGAAACATATCTCTCTGAAAAATACAGCTTAGATATGCTTTGATGGCTCAAAACATGCTCTGATACTAACCATTGTGGTGACTGTAGACTGCTATTTATAATAATAATATAACTATAATATTACCTACAGTAAAGATCTCTACAGTAAAAGCTGTTGTTGAATAAAAACTTTGCATGCGAAAGCTATATTTGTAAAACACTATTAAAATAATAATGAAATACTGATTATGCATTTAAAAACTTCCTAGGTTTCTCATTTATAAAATATGTTACTTATACAGTGTATACTAATAGGATAATACATATATATATGAACAACTATACGAAAGCATGTGAGCCATGAACATGCTATCTACTGCCAAGCCATATCCCAAAAAATTTAACAACCTTCACACTCCTGCTTAGCCCTCTATAATCATTGACCTATAAAAAGGAAACAAAAGAAAGTGTAAGTGATAAAATCACTCAGAAAGCATTTTCTATCTCTAACACAAGTAGGTCTCAACCTAAGATTTATTTCATGACTTGTCATGTTAGTTTTTGCTTTAATGTTTTCATTACTCATTACTTTTGAAATGTTTTTATCTTCTATAATGTTCTTTGTCTTTATTTGTTTAGTTCCCCATGGAATGTTGCACATGACATAAAATACATATGCTAAAGTTATGCGTATGTTGAAAGTCATAAAACTTGCCCTTAGGAATAATTTTCTAAAAACTCTATCTAAAATCGAAGTTACGATCTAAATTGATGAAAATAGCTATTGTGTGTGTGTGTATGCTAAAACTGAATCAAAAATATTGTATATGAAAATAGCTATTGTATTAGTCAAATTGATGAACACAGGGATTCGACACCTTAGTCATGTGAGTTTAATCCTACTATAATCTGCTAGTACACAACTAGCACTCTCTTTAATAAGCTTGGTCAATGACCATGTTCTTTCTAACAGATATTGATGTCTAGAACATCGTATATCTATACTTTTAAAAACATGTTATTAGATCCTTGGATTTGTTTTTAAAAACTCTAGTATGACATATTATGCTCTATACTACTAATCATGCATTTTATGTTGCTTTATCTTATTATTATTAGTTATGAATGCTTAAAAATAGTTAAAATGTCTTAATTCTTCTTTTAGCATTGTTTTATGTTTTTCTTAAGGTGTACGGGCATGTATTACTAGGCATACATCCGTATAGGAAGGCATACGGGATCATATGTAAGTCGTACTCTTGGTCGTGCTAGCTTTTAAAAGAAACTTTATAAAGCATAGGCTAACCACTTAGGTATGTAGTGTGAACATATAGGTATGCATCAGGGTACAAGGCCTTGCCCCACACTTATACGGGCATGTAGCTATCATTCAACACTCACATGTCTTGTTTACATAGGTGTGTGAAATTAGGATTGAACATACAGGCGTGTACTTAGTCACAGAGGCGTGTGTATAGGTTTTTCAAGTGTACACGAGTGTTATGCAAGGCGATTCTTATGTAAAAATGAGGTTACTCAGGTATATACCTACAGGTACACGATTGTGTGTTCAACTCAATCTCTACACTCTCTCATCTATAAACCCAAAAATCCCAACTCTTTTTCATCCAAACATTTCCTAACTTAAAATCAAGCACTATATCATTTAGGGCCTCAACAAGCATCAACTCATTCATCATAATCTTATCTCAATCATGCCATAACTCACAGACAAGATATGAAACACATGTATACAACATATACATACATTATCATAGAATTAGCCACTTATTCAATTTCTAAATCATCATTCACATGTTTCATAAATCAAGCAAGCAAAGAATCTTATTAGAACTCATCTAAGAGAAGAAACATGTTGTGAAACACGGGAAAGAGGTAAGGGAACACTTACGTCTAGCCTTAGAAGCTTGCTCTTTCTCTCTAAGAATCTCTAGATCTCTCTATATTTCTATATGTGTATTATGCTAGAGGTTGCTTCTATGTACACAATTGCTTCCATTCAACAATATTTTGATGTGTCTGTTTGATATTATGATGGTATGAAGACATAGGTACATGCTTAAGATGGTTTGTGATGATATTGATATGATAAAGACCAAACTCCTTCTGATAATGATTTAGTGTTATCTATTGAAGTTTTTTGACGTAAATGAGTGGTATCTATGATGTGATGCTACTGTATAAGTTTGATTGGATTATGAATGCATATTTTTGTAGATTTGTAACTATTTGGACAAGATTTATAATGGAAAAACATAATGCAAGGTCATGTATTTATTTACCAAGATCTATAATGGGAAAACACAATACAAGGTCGTGCATACAAATTGTACAACGGTGTGGTTGTATTTTTTAGCATCATGATTGTACATGTTACACATACATGACTATGTAGTGTGGATAGTGTCTTACTAGAGGCATGACCATGAGATATTAAGTCACGATCATATGCATGTGTTAGTTATGCATGTATCGTGGAACTTAATGAGGACATAGCCATGGGGCCTTATGGTGCATGGCTGTACGGTATGTAAAGTGTAGAAAATAATTAAGAAAATTATTAATTTAAGTATAAATTTAAAGGAGCAATGAATAAAAGGAAATTATGAAAAAAAAAAATGATGCAGAATGAAGAAGATAAAATTATAAAATTAATAGAATAAGAGTAATTATTAACGAATTCCTATAATAAACTTAAAAGGAAATAAAATTTAATGCATGAGAAGCATTAGATAACGTGGTATGCCAAAGAAAATTTTAAAAAACCAAGAAAATTTTTTACATGTGCATGTTTTTAAAAAGTAAAAAACTCGATATTTCAAACATCTTTTAAAGGTGGATATAAAGGGACATCTTTGGGTCCACACGCTTGTTAAAGAAGGAAACCAATGCTTGTTAAAAAGAACATAGTCACTGACCAAGCTCATTAGAGAGAGTGTTGGTCACGCACTAGTTAAACTCATATGGTCAAAGTGTTCAATCTTTGTGTTCATCAGTTTGATCAATGCAAATATTTTATGAATGTCTTATAAAATTTTTATGAATGATTTATGAAAAAGAGTGATTTTAAGATAAATTTTTATGATAAGATTGTTGAATCATTATGACATGTTTGAAGATGAGATGTTTGGATCAATTATGATTTTTCAAGTAAATGAATTTCAAGAAAGAAGCCTTTAGGCTAAGTTATGGTTTTCAGTATGTTTTATATCATGACATACATGACATGACATGATCAAGAGGAAAGATAATATAAGAATGCTTAAGAACAAAGAAAATAAGTCAAAATAAGCCATAAATTAAGATACTAATGCTTCAATGTTAGGATTATATATGTTAGGCTATAAGATGCTTACTAAGTGACTTATTACTCATTTCGAATTTTCCTTCCTAATAGGTTAATTTTTTTTGCTACTGACAGAGAGTGCTATGAGAAGCATGATATCAAGCTATGCATTTTCATAAATGTTTATATAGTTTAGATTTTTTTAGTAGAATGACTTAAGTTTTTGAGAAAAAAATACATATATTATACTTTTACAAGTATTACATGCACAAGTAATAAAAAGAGGTTGTTTTTTTAGTATATGGTAAAATATGTTTACACTTTCGTCAATGTATGAATGTATATATGTTTAGGGTTCTACAAATGTATGAATGGTTAAGCATGTATGTATGTGATGTTATTATATATTAAAAAAAAAAATACATATTAGTATCACACATACTTAAGCATTGTGTAAAGGAAATAGGCATGATAATGGTGGATATGCAATTCGATAATCGGAAATGATAAATTTACATGATGTTGAGTTTAAATTGATATGATTCCATGTGCTTTTGATGTTATAATGATTATATATTGATTTGCTATTATGGGGATTTGATACTGATTTGACGTAAATTCATGACTATTTGTTCATGATTTGTTATGGCAAAGCACAATGGTATCCATGCATATGAGAGATGAATAATCATGCACTCATATCTACAGTGTCATGATCGTGTATATTGCATATGCGTGATTATGTAAAGTGATGAAGGAGTCAGTATGACAGCACAACCGTGAGTTGGTGAATCATGATCATGAGTGAGTCAATTCCATGCATTGTGAAATTTAAGAGGGTCACAACCGTGCAACTTAATGGTGCACAATCATACATGACTTATAGAAACGAAAAATTAATTGTTGATCTAAGTATTATGTATGAACATTATTAACTAAGTAAAATTAATAAAATGTAATGCATTATCATGCATTTTATGACATGGCATGCCAAAAGGATGATTTTCAAAAAGGTTAGAAAAATGTCTTATGACTTTGGAATTGAATATGATTGTTTTATGAAAAATAAGAAAACCAATGCTTCAGACATCTTTTAAAAGTAGATACAATAAAGGTATATGTGGGTTTGCATGCCCATTAAAATGAAAAACCAATATTCATTAGAGAGGACATGGTCATTAGCTAAGCTCATTAAAAAGAGTGTTAATCATATGCTAGTTTGAACTCATATGGCTAGGGTGTCAAATCCCTGTATTCATTAATATGATCAACATATATTTTTTATGAATGATTTTATGAAAGAAATTATTCATGATAAGTTTGATGATGAGGTTTATGGATCAATCATGTATTATGATGAGATTTTTTAACCGATTATGAGAATTTTAAAAAGAGATTTTAGGTATGAAGTCTTTAGGCTAAGTCATGGATTTCAGTATGTATTATACCATGTCATACTTGACATAACATGATTAAAAAGAAAAGAATAACTAACATTTTTAAGTGCACTAAGATATATAAATAAAATTTGAACAATAAGAATAAATATGATTAAGAAAGAGTAAGACATGATTAATGGATTAAGAAAGAATGAAGATTTATTAAGCAAGAAGAATAAAACTTTAAGATATGATTCAAGGTTAGGGTTATGTATGTTAAGTTAAAGAAATTGCTTTTTGAGTGACTTGTCACTCATTCTAAATCCCTTGCCTTGTAGGTTGTGCTTATATGCTTACTAAGTAGTTGCATTATTGAAGATACCTATGTTAAGATACTTTTGATGGTTCATGTACATATATCAAGTTTATGTTTCAATTTTCCGTATTTAAAATAATTCATATGGTTTATGCTTGTAAACATTTTTAGTTTCACAGTATGAATAAAGTCAAGGTATATTCAGTATGTTTGAATAGTGTACAAATTTTTTGCAAATTTTACTAAAAAGGTCTTTTAGATGTATTTCATAAATTATAGGTTTTATGGTTATGATTTTTTATTTTTCATACGTATTAACGAAGTTTTAAGTATGTTTATGACACTTTTATTTATATATGTACATGTATATATATGTGTGTGTATATATATATATATATATATATATGTATATGTATATGTATATATATATATGTATATGTATTTATGTATATGTATATATTTATTATATTACATACATCTTTCTAAGATTTTGCATGATTCTCTCTGAATCTTTGGATCAAGGATGATCCTAAGGATTGATGCCTATAACAATCCTATTCTATAACATAAGGGTCTTTCTCTCTCTCATGACACGTTTTAGTCTTTGCTCTTTAGATAAGGAATTCAACAAGAATTCTCTTAAGGTTGTCTTATGTGTTATACTCAAAATGTTAAAAAAACTCTCAAAACGGTTACATTTTCTCCCAAAAAGTGTTTGGATTATATGTTTTCAAAAGTCATTTCTTTGAAAGTGTTTCCAATTGCTAAAGAAATTCACCCCACTCCTTTAAGAAAGAAACTTATGCCCTTTATATAAGGTTTTGGTGATAAGGCTCAGATACGACAATTTAAGAATTATCAAACAAATGATTCTTGAGATTTATCAGAAAGACCAATAAATACAACCATTTACGAACATCAAGTGAGCACCCATGGATGATTTTGTGTACCATTCCAACATTGGTTTACCCATAGTGTAACATGGGCTCTAAACAGGGCCTAAACCCAGCTCAAAGGCTTCTTTTGATGGGAATTAAGCTTAATAGGTGTTCTAAGGCCCTAAACACTAGGCTTGGGTACAATTAACAAGTTTGATCCTCTGTCCATAGTCTTTGGGCCTTAATTTGTTAATTTTTAAGTCTTGTCTGTTATCATTATAAAAAAAAATCTTATTGAGTCAAAATGAGATGTTTATTGTATCAAAGCAAGAGATTACATCTTTATGGGTAAAAGTTATTTTCAAAATTGATTTTGAAAGTGGTTTTTAAGAAAAAATGAGTTTATAAGATGAATTCTTATGACAAAGTCATTTTCAACCTTATTAACTAGTAACACTCATCTTCGCCTACTCATTGTAAGTTTTAAGTTTAATTCCTAGATGATTTTTAATTTGTAATATGTATGAAATATAGAAATTTTCAAATAAAGAGATTTATTGGATTGAATTTTGGCTCATATAATCCTTTAAATGAGAAAGCTCTAAGAGAAGTAATGACTGAGAGTTTTCACAGTTGTCAGTTTATGGTAATGTTAGTAAGGCAACATCTACTCAAAGAAACGAACCTCTAATTCAGCTATTGCCACCAATTTAGTCAGGTCTTAATGCAGTCAAGATCAGAGAGATGATTCATGAGGCCTTAAGAGGGAAAAGAATTAAGGTTCCTAAGGCAAAGAAGATGCTAAAGTCTTTAAGATCTAATAATGGTACTTCTAGCACATCTTCTTTAGTAAGAGTTAACTTACACCAATATACAAGCTTACAGGAATTTATCAACTACCTAAGTTCAATGTAGTGAGAGATCCAACAATGGCAATATAATAGATGGAATCAAAATGTCATGGTTGTTTTTTACATGTTCGATAGAGAAAAGGTGTAGTATGTTATGCATCTCCTTAAGGCTAATGCTAGAATATGGTGGAATCTAGCCAAGTTAGCTATAGATATGCCTAGAATGACTAGATTGGGTTTTGGAAGATATTTGACACAAAATTTAGAAATGTTGACATGACCTATAAGAGGGCCCAAAAGTTTATAGATTTGACTCAAAGGTCAAATTTTGTAAAAGAGTATGATACAAGATTTAATTCATTGGCAAGATACGCACTACATCTAGTAGGGATTAAAAAGGGAAAATTTCATAAATTTGTTTATAGACTACATCTAGCTATTTGAAAGGATGTTATGGTAAGAATCAAGTATTGAGATCTAAGGTCTGTTTAAAAAAAAAAATAAGGAAATCGTCTATAAAGGTTTAGAGAAAGCATAATGATAATGGTTCTAATAGAGGAAAGAGGCTTTAAAGGGAAGAAATGAGGCAAGGATAAGAAAAAGGCTAAGGTTGATTTTCCAATAGACCTCAAGTGTCAGAAGAAGTATCAAGAAGAATATCTACTATGGTAAAATATGTGTTTCCATTGTAAGTGGCCGGGACATAGATCATTAGACTATAAGACCAGAACTCCAAATGGGAAGTAGTAAGAAGGTGGCAATGCACGAGCTTTTGGATAATGATATTTAAGTCATTTTCATAGGCTTAGGTAGTTTCTCAAGCTTTTGGATAGCTTAAGAGGGCTAAAAAGGTAAAAAGAATACTTTATGAAAGACATACAAATGTTACAGAAAAAAAAAAACAAAACAGAAAGATTAATTAAAAAGGTAAAGCCGCATCAACTTTTGAATAAGGTAAGTTTTAGATTTATTTTTATAACAAAATACATATTTTAGAGCTTAAAAATTTTTTAGGGTTTAAAAATTAGTAGAGTGGATGTAGAGGATAAAATAGTTCTTTTGGTTTATTTTTGGGTTGTACATGTGATGACATGGAGTGCTGCCACGTGTGCAACAGCAAAAGGTGGGAAATGCAAATTGAAAAAAAAAAAAAAAAAAAAGGAAAAACATAGAAAGCCCAGTTTCAATTGGCTATATAAAGCTAGTTCTAGTTATGATTTTCATAAGTTTTGTTAAACTAACCTTAGATGTCAAACAGTTGAGAGAGGTTGATATCATTGTCGATCGCCTAAGTTTGAGCAGCGGAGAAAGTCCGTTAATCAGCTTTGTAGGTAAGTGAAATACTTACCTTTGCTTATGATTTCAATTTCTATTCCAATGATTTTGATTAGAAACAAGTTTAATGGCTAAAATTCATGTGATTACATGTTTTTATGATGATTAAATGCATTTATAAGTTCTTCCAAATTTGAATTGTTGAAAGAATTCAAAAAAAAAAAAAATGATTATGCATTTTGATCATATGAGCTTAGATCTGAACTTGATTTGCACCATTGTGATGTTTAATTGTGTTCATGAGCTGATTTTAATAATGATTCAGTTAACAATATAGCTTGTATAAGTAATGCTAGGAGAATGAGAAGCTGAAAATGAAAGCTATAAAGTTTAAGCTTGAATTCATGTATTGGTAGCTGGATTTGATTTGAAAATTGGTTGAAAATGATTTACGATAATTAATAAATCAGGTTAGATGCGGAATTGTATGGATTAAGTTATTAATTGAAGTAATTTCTGAAGATTGAAATATTAATTTCCGATGATTTGCCGAGGTTGAGCGGTGAACAATGCTTAGGCTAGATTTTCGATCAGAGTCAAATTGCTAAAAGCTAGTTTGTACTTTAGGCATAAAATATGACGTGCGAAGTTCATGTAGGATACATCTTGGTTAGAAAAGACCAAGATTCCGGAAAGATGAAGATGGCCAAACTTGGCCAAGAATGCGAAATGGATGAATGGGTACGGTCACGCATGCATAAAAATGTGGTTCTGCCTAATTTGTTTTGCATGCTGATTTGTGTATCAAGTAAAGAGAAAAAAAAAATTAAAGTAAGCTGTTGGTGAGTGAAACTAAATGCATGTGACGTTATTGTGGCAAATTAAGTATAAAAAAAATTTATAAATAATGCTTAGATTAGTGGTAAATTAAGTTGCTCAACTGGATGACTAAGCTGTTCATTTTGGTTACTGAATGATGGAATAATACCAAGCGAAGCAAGTTTTGTTTGATAGTAAGTTAATGGCATGGCGAGTAAAGGCATGACTTGGCTATGTTTGTAAGCAAATTATATGAAAATTAAGGGTTGGATTGGTAGGAAGTTAAAAAAATTAAATGGTAGGCATGTGTTGGCTAGAAATTATGAAGACAAATTTAGTAATGTCATTTTTGCAGAAATACAAGTGTACATAAGCCATAGTATGGCCGTAAGATAGTTAAATAATTAAGATGAACTTATATGAATTCATGCCTTGATGTGAAAAACGGATTGCATGTGAGGTGGTTGCTGCATAACAAAAAATATATGTGAACGAATATACGCTATGTATAGTGAGATGTAGTAAGGCCTTAGTGAATTAAATTCGATTAATTGTTTAAGCTGGCTTGCTACATTGGTTTAGCTGAGCTTTATATGGCTAGCTGAATCATGCCAGTTGGAACTTTGGCAGGCCGCGTATGTTATGTTTATGGAAATGAACTAAATTAGTTAAGTGAAATCTAATTTTATTCTAGAAAATTAATTAAGTTAAATTTGTAATTTCTATAAGCTAAAATAGTTGATTTTTAAGATGAATAGACAGTTCAGATGATTATTTAAGTTTATTTAGAATTGTACCAAATTTTGATATAAATAGTTAACAATTCCTCCGAAGCATTTTCGTAACATTGGAATTTCATTACATGTTAGAAAATACAATTTTTGTAAGAAAGAAAATAAAAATGAATTTACATGTTTTTTGGAGATATCGTATTTTTTCTAAATTTCTTAAAACATATAGATTTGGATTTAAATCCAAATCTATATATTTTAAGAAATTTAGAAAAAATACGATATCTGGAACATCTTTTAAGAGTAGATACGAAGATCACCTATAAGTTTGCACTCACATCAAAAAAGGGAAATGTCTGTCAATGTAGGATATTGCATTCGTCAGAAAAGAGTGTTAGTATGTGAATTAGTTTGCCAAACTCACACAGCCACAGTGTTAAATCTTTGTATGTTATCAATTTGATAAACATAGTAGTTTTCAAATACAATTTTCAAATATAGATTTATGATTCAAATTCAAATTTATCCAAAGTCATTTCTAGATTTTAGATTTAGATTTCATTTTTCATAAATTAGATTTTCAGATTTCAAATTATTATGATTTTTAGTAGCCCATCAGGCTAATACAAAGTTTTTGTTCATGGTTTTAGTAAATAATCATGACATACCATTCAAAGCATTCATGTAGGCTTGATTAGGATTTCAGTATCCTTTAAGGCAATAACCATATTATTAGATAAGAGATAGTTTAAGAAAAGATTTCAACTTAATGAATTTCAGAAGTTAAGTATTTTACTTGTTGAGTGACTTGTCACTCATTCCTTTCTCTTTCCTTATAGGTGCTTTAAATCAGTGAGTTTGGTTGAGTGGGATGCTAGGCTTTCAAGAGGGATTTATGTAGATATGTTTTACTAGTTTTATGTTTTTAAAAGTTTGGGTTTTTACGTAAATATAATAAGATGTGATATGCTTTTAGACAAGTTTATTAGTTTCTCAAATAATAAATTCCGCACATAGCTAAGTTTAATAAAGGATATTTTTTAGTAAGTACTTCCTATGTTACATCTTTCTGCATTACGTATAATTAGTAGTTAATAGCTTTTTAAACGTGATAATATGATTGGTTTACAACTTAAAGACTTCTGAGTGTATTCTAGACTAGGGTATTACATTAGGTGGTATCAGAATAGAAAGGATTAGACCCCCTAGGAAAAGTATTTTGAAAATCGATTTAGGAAAATGATTTTTAAATTTGTTTCTAAAAGTGAATTTTATAGCAAATAAATTTTATGATAAAGCCCAAATAATTGCTCTTGAATGCTAGTGTTCATCGTTGTCACTCATTGTAAGTATAATTTTCAATGTGTATAAATTTTAATTAATATTATAATATTTTTTTCATAAGATAAATGTTCAAGATGAGAAGAGCTACCTAATTACATCTAAGTAAGGATAAAAGGTTGGGTAAAGGCCATGCTAACTGTGTAGCATCTGTTCAATACTGAGTTTAAAAGTGTAGATTTGACTTACACCGGAGCTCAAGAGTTTATTAAATTGACTCAAAGAACTAATTCTATGAAAGAATACGGTACTTGATTTAATTCATTGGGAAGGAATGCTTCAAGATTAGTTGGTATTGAGGATGGAAAGGTTAGAAGTTCATTTATGGTTTGCACCCTACCATTATTAGAAATATGATTATCAGAGCTTATCCATTGTAAAGTTATAGTAAAGCCTTGGGTCAAGCATTAAGGTAAGAGGTATGTCTAAAGGAAATGGGTCTACTAGTAGAGAGTTCAAACAAAAATAATAATAATAGATCTGATAAGGGAAAAGACCATTCCCAGGCAAGAAAAAGTTTAAAGATCATAAAAGAACTTGTTTTGACTTCCAATATATTATAATGTCAAAAGAGGCACCTTGGAAAATGCTTGATGGGACAAAATATATGTTTCAAGTGGCCATTGGGTAGTAGATTGTACTTCTAATGCCCTAGTTAAAGATGCTTAGAGAAGTGGCCATGTTAGAGTTTATATAGTTGTTCAAAAGGAGGTTGACTAGTTAGTTAATCTTTTATAACTCTTCTCTATATGTTTTAATAAATTTTAGTCCTACATATTATCTTATTATTAAAAAAATAGTAGATAGATTAAGTTTTAACCCTATAGTGGCATATTATAAAATTAAAATAGCATTGTCAGATAAGAATAAAGTAGGGAGTGATCAAATATTGTTAAGCCAGTCAGTATTGGCAAAAGAAGGAAACTTTTTTTAAGTGGATTAGGATATAACGAGACTAAGTGATAAGTATATGTGTCTTAAGATAGTAAAAGAGTTTGAGCAATGATACCCCACTAAGGTTTAGAGGCAATAGTAGTGGTGTTTGCATTAAGGTTATGGATATGTTAGTTTAAAGGTTACATGTACTATCGATATAAACCATGAAGTGTTTAAAGTATCATTAACTAAGGAGGACTTAGGATGAGGGAAAAGGATGGGTAAGAATTGGTTAAGATAAATTACAAAATTAGTTAGATGAAAATAAATTACAATTGCATCAAAGATTTCTCTCAAGGATAACAAATAAATCTACTTTATTGGATAGGATCTAAATGGAGTGATTAATCAATATATGGCACAAGATAATGGTTTAAAAAGGGTAATGGATAGTTTTGTTATGAGATTTGAGGTTATTGATGAATTGTTAAGGTATTAAGGCATAATGTGTCCCAAAGGACAAGGATTTTAGGTAGAATATTTTATTAAAAGCCATCAAGATAGCATAGTCATGAAGTGTATATGAGCGAAAGTGAGAAAATATGTTGAAGACATTATAAGATGGATTCCTAAAAGGTGTAGAAACGATATAAGTTTTTTATTGGTTATTGTGGACCGACTGATGAAGTCTTCACATTATTTGTCATTGAGGATGATATGACCATAGACTAGTTAAGGGAAAAGTATGTTAAGATTCCAAGATGTACCTAAGACGCTAAGTGACAAAGGAAGGTGTGTAGGTCATTGCATATTAAGTTGTCGAGATAAAAACAATTGATCAAGTGATGCAAGTTTGTTCTAAAGGTTAAAATGTTAAGCATTACTTTGTTAAAATAGAAAAAGAAAAAGAGATTTCCTGTGAGGTTAGTAGAATTCTAAGGACAGAATTCCAATAAGGAGGAGAGATTATAACATTTTGAGAATTCAGATAAGGATATTTAAGTCGTTTCCGTAGGCTTGGGTAGTTTGTTGGACTTTCGGATGGCTTAGAAGGGCTAAAAAGGTGAAAAGAATACTTTAGAAAGGGCATACAAGTGTTATAAAAAAAAAAACAAAACAAAAAGATTAATTAAAAAGGTAATGCCACATCAAGTTTTGAATAAGGTACGTTTCAGATTTATTTTTACAACGAAATATGTATTTTGGAGTTTTAAAATTAGTAGATTAGATATGGAGGATAAAATAGTCCTTTTGGTTTATTTTTGGGTCCTACACATGCCAACATGGGGTGTTGCCATGTGTGTAGCAGCAACAGGTAGGAATTGCAAATTAAAAAAAAAAAAAAAACATGGAATGCCCAGTTTCAAGTGACTATATAAAGCTAGCTCTAGTTGTGAATTTCATAAGTTTTATTGAACCAAACTTAGACAGTTCTAGAGAAAAGACATCAGAGAGTTGAGAAGGTTTGATATCATCATCGGTCATCGAGTTTGAGCAGCAGAGAGTCAGTTTCGCAAGTAAGCGAAATATTTACCTTGACTTCTGATTTTGATTTCTGTTTCAATGATTTTGATTAGAAACAACTTTAATGGTTGAATTTCATGTGATTACATGTTTTTATAATGATTAAATGCATTTGTAAGTTGTTTCAAAGTTGAATTGTTGAAAGAATTCGAAAAAAATGATGATTATGCATATTGATCATATGAGCTTAGATCTGAACTTGATTTGCACTGTTGTGATGTTTAATTGTGTTCATGAGCTGATTTAATAATGATTCAGTTAATGATATAGCTTGTATAAAGTAATGGTAGGAGAATGAGAAGTTGAATATGAAAGCTATGGAGTTTAAGCTTGAATTCATGACTTGGTAGCTGGATTTGATTCGAAAATTGGTAGAAAATGTTTTATGATAAGTAATAAATCAGGTTAGATGTTGAATTGGATGGATTAAGTTATTAATTATAAGTAATTTCTGAAGATTGAAATATGAATTTCAAGTTTGCTGAGGTTGAGCAGTGAACAAGGTTTTAGGCTAGATTTTCGATCTGATTTGAAATGTTAAAAGCTAGTTTGTACTTTAGGCATAAAATATGACGTGTGAAGTTCATATAGGAGAAATCTTGGCTGGAAAGATTCCAACAAGATCAAGATGGCCAAAGTTGGCCAAAAGTGCAAAATGAATGAACAGCCAAGGAGGCACGATCGTTCCTCCTAATTTGTTATTCGTGCTGATTTGTGTAACAAGTAAAGAAAAAAAATTAAGCTGTTGGTGAGTGAAACTAAATCCACGTGAGGTTTCTGTAGCAAATTAAGTATAAATAATGTACAAATAATGCTCAGATTAGTGATAAATTATGTTGCTTAATTGGATGATTAAGTTGTACATTTTAGCTATTACATGACGGAATAATACCAAGCAAAGCAAGTTTTAAGAGGAGAATAAGACAATTGACGATGCCGCGACACCAAATCAAAAGCAATTCTGCTAGTGCGGCATGACACTATTGAGACTTGGTGTCACAACATAGACATGCTACCATAACACAACGGGAGAACAACTTTATAGTGCCACGATGGGGAAAGAGTGTAAAATGTGGGGTCGTGGCAACAACAAGAAAATTAGATTTCCTATTCTACTTAGGATTCTAATTAATTAACCTAATATTAAAGGGAGATCTAACCCAAAAGTTGTTTTTTTCTTCTCTTTGTAATTTGGAAGATCAAAGGAACTTTAGCAAAGGAGATCAAACAAACAACTGAAGAAGATCAATCCAAGAACAATTTTAGAAGATTTGAAGTCAAGATTTACTTGGAAAGCAAGGATCATACAGGATTTCAAGATAATATTTACTTAATAATCTTTAGTCTTGTAATGCAATACAGAATGTTGCCTTCAAGTTTTTGTGTGTTATCTCTTGCTATTGCAAATTAAACTCTTTTTACAGGGCAAGGATACAGTTTGCTTGTACAACTTAGTTATTGATAATGAAGTATGAAGTTTTTTTTTTTTATATCCTGAGTAATTATGATTATGGTTATTGCCTTTGAATGATTGGGCGTCATTCAATTGATCTTAGGATTTGTATGTCACTAAAAAGTTTTTGCAAATTCTAAACTATCATAATGGTCATGAGCTTAGCGAAAAGAAAACTGGAGATAGTTACGGACTTGTGTGATCTTAATGAATTTTGTAGCATTGTGTATCCCTTGCCATTGATAGGTACTCTGAGAGAAGGTAGTCAATGGCAGGGATAGGTTAAAATCAAAAGAGAGCTTTTATTGTAAGATAATGAATTTGATTATCAATGAATGAATTTTGATTGAATTACTAAATGCCAATAATTAAGTTAGCAAGCAAATGAACCCTCAGCTCTAGTGTCTCAAATTCTAAATCACTTTTTCATAATTGTTGATTTCTTTCTCTTTAGTTTAGTCAATATAGTGAATTGTTTTAGTTAGTAATTAAGTAAATATCATTCAATATTGATAGTTCACATAACACAACAATTAAGAGGTTTAGGAATTAGTATAGTGTTCGTGGGACGATAATTCAAACTTAACTTTGCTATACTCATTCAAACTAGTATCCTTGCTAGCGATTGAGGTTAGGTCATAAAATTCTCAATAAGTTTTTAGCATTGTTGTCAAGGACTATTAGTTGATACTAGACTAAATGCTTTGTTGCTTGTTTGAACAAATTTGTTAAATATTATTTTAGTTAAATTGCTTATACTTCATTATAGTAAATTAGAGTTTAAAGTTTTCTCATTACATTTTTACTTCTTCTATTTTCTTGTGATATGCAAATTAAGTTTATGAGTAGATGATCTAGCTTAGAGGAGCTTTCCTTTGATCTTGAAATTGAGAGGACTTAGAGGCATAACTTGAGAGAGGGGAAATAATTAGAAGAAGAAGAAACAAGTAATTGCTAAAAACAATTAAAGTGATATGGCAAATTGAATTCTATTGGAAACACAATTCTAACAGTAAAAGGGTGTGAATCAAGTATTAAAAGATCTACTATTAAGCCAGTAATTTTGAAATCAAGCCAACAATTATTCAAATGATATAGAACTTAGTACAATTAGGGAGAAGAGCTATTAAGGATCCAAACTTACACATTCAAAGCTTCTTAGAAAATTTGTGATATATTTATATATAATGGAGTGATGAATGATGCCATTTGGTTAATGTTATTCCCCTTTTTCATAAGAGATAAACCTAAAACTTCGTTGCTATCATTGCCAATTAGAACAATTACAACATAAAATGCCTTGGCTCAAAATTTCTTAGCAAAATATTTTTTACCATCCAAGTTAGCAAAAATTCAAGAACGACATACCTCGTTTATGCAAGGACCCTTTACCTTTTGCAGATGATTTATTTCAAATCCCTAGCTATGCCAAATTTTTAAAAGAAATCTTATCCAATAGCAGAAAGCTAGAGGAGTATGAAATGGCCAAGCTTACAAAGAAGTGTTTAGCCATATTACTAAATAAATTGCCCCCAAAGCTTAAGGATCCAGAGAGTTTTTCAATTCCATGCATATTAGGCTCTGTTTCATTTTGTAATGTTTTATATAATTTAGGTGTCAACATTAACCTGATGCCTCTGTCTATTTTCAAGAAATTGAGACTTGGAGAACCATAACCCACCACAGTATCTCTACAATTAACAAATAGATTAATAAAGTATCCAAGAGGTATTGTGAAATATGCTCATAAAGGTAAGTAAATTAATATTTCCCATGGATTTCCTCTTGTTGGACATGAAAGACGACATAGATTTGCCCTTAACATTTGGAAGACCATTCTTAGCCACTAAAAGAGCACTAATTGATGTGAGAGAATGGACAATAAAATTAAGAGTAGATGATGAAATGGTAACCTTGAAAGTGTATAAAGTCATAAATCGTTATAGTGAAAAAGAGACATGCCATAAAATGGAAGTGATAGAGGGAACAACATATCTTAGGAATATGAATGTTAAAGTTAATAAAGACAAACCTAAAAAAAAGCAAAACCAACAACCCATAAAGAAAAAACTTAAAAGTGGCCAAAAAGAATTCCTCTCTATTGCCCAACATCAACCATTCCTTCAAAAGCTAAGAGCTTAAGAAACTGGCCCCTTCATTGTCACCAAAACCTATCTTAAAGGAGCTATAAAAGCAAATCACAGATAAAAGCACGTACATGATTAAGGGGCAATAGTTGAAATATTATAAAGAAAGGAGATGGGGAAAATGCAAAGACTCTATCCCATTAAATGATTTAGCTTAAAAAGACCAATATCAAATCAAGCTAAAAACTATAAATAAGCACTTATTAGGAGGTAGCCCAAGTTGTATCTTTTATGTTTATTTGTTTTTCATTTTTCCTATTTTTAATTTTTTTTTTGGTCAAATTGATGTAATCTAATAATATTGTTTAAGGTTGTTTTGTTATTAGCATTGGTTATAGAGAATTTTTCTTAGTTTTAAATCATGACGCATGAGCAAGCAAGGAAACCTCACACAAAATGAGGGAAATAGTTTTAACTTTTTACTTTTCTTATTCGCCATTGAGGACAATGTCGATATTAGGTTAGGGTGAGGAAAAGTTAGAAATAGAATTATATGTATGGCAACAATAGTGACAAATTTTTTAAATTATTTTTATTTTGTTTTCTTTTAATATGTGTGTGTTGAATCAGCTCGTATGTCTATGATTATACATAACTATGATGTATGATTAGTATACGATAAACTAACTTTGTTTGATTTAGAAGTATAAAGAAACATACACTACAAAATTGAAGCTTTTAGGTTTGAGGTATATATGGTTGGTGACTAAACTTGAGGAGTTATTTGTGTGTTATGTTCACGTATACAAGTGACAAATTTAAAAACCTCTAGATAGACCTGATGATTGTTTAAACCATGATTGAAAATGTATATTATGTAGATCCTTAGATAGAATGAGTATATAGATAAAGAAAACATCAAGGGCATGCATTGCGATTTCAATTGCTCAAATGTCTTAGTTGTTAAGTTGGTGTGTCCATCATGAGTAACCCTCAAGCAAAAAATGACTAGAGATAAAAGTATGCAAAGCACCTTAGGTTTATGACTAGTTGAGTAACCAGGTAGTGGTATTACAAGTATTAATTATTCATGTAAAAAGACTGGTTCACGACCTAAGGGAACCAAACAAAGCCTTGAAAAATTATGTGTAAAAGAAAAGAACAGCAAAAAAAGTATTACTAAGCATGATACATAACGAGCATAAAAGTCATGACATAAACGGTCGAAGCATTATCACTAATATATTAAGGGAAGACAATTGAATGCTTTGTCTAGAAGAACTTATTTATAAAAAATTTTTCAATCACTTGTACATATGGATGCATGCATGGATGTATTCTAAAAGTTTGGTTAATGGTTTGTGAATGATGGATATAAGAGTTAATAAAGTAGTAGTGTGTTGTCTTGAAATACTTTCAAGGATAATAAGGTCGATAAGTTGTGTACTGATTATTTATTGCAATTCATAAGACATTTGTACAAGTTAACTGTTGTGTTGTTGCAATATTATGTATGCTTGCTATGTTTTTTTATTTCCTTGGGATTAGGCAAATGATGTTTATAAGTAGCATAACTGGAAACCCTTATAAAATTATAACTCATTCATTAAGTCTGCCTAAAGGTTTAAACACTTGTTGCATACGCTAAATGCAATCGTGACAACCTATGGAAATAGCTTAGAAAGTTAGTGAATATGTTAGTTTAATTTTATTTTTGTATAGTTTTTGTTCTACCTTTGTTCCATTAAGTTGTTTGACCATTATAACCTTATTATGTACATATTTTAGGATCATGGGTTTTCATGTTTGATTTGTAGAAAATGTTGGCTTTGATGTGAATTAAATGAAAATCAAGCCAAAAAAACACTTATAAAAGACTAGCCAGTGGTTCAAATTTAGTTTAAAGAAGAAGGAGCGACCGAAGCATAAAAGGGAAAGGGGAGTATTATGCACCACAGCGAAAAAAATAAGGATTTTCAATAATTTTGAGCTTCATAATAAAAAATTATTCATTACCAACATAGTGGACATCTTAATATTTTCATAAAGCTATTATGGGGAAAATCTAAGTTTGTTTGGGCCCTCAACTATTGTTATAAATTCAAGTATTTTTTATGAAATTTTATGTCTGACTACTGAAAACTAAAATAGAAATAACTTGAGACTTCAAAGTCCTTGTAAGGTGATTCAAAATCCAAATAAAACTAGACATTTAAGACTACAATTTTATAATGGCCAAAAATTCATATTCTAGAAGCATCCCACCGTGGTGTAACATTGAGTGCCAAATGCAACAAAAATTTAGAAACTCGATGTTGCAGGCATTTAGTAGAGTTTTGCTTCTTCTAAACTCTATCTTAACCCTAGTTATATATATTAATTTTAACTCTTTTTGAAAAAGAGAAAGCTACATTAGGATAACTTTTGAGAGATTTTTCGAGCAATCTTAAGGGATTCTTGATTTTTTTTGAAGATTCAATCAAAAACCAATTGAATTGTAATTGCCAGAAAATTTTTTAGCAAAATTCAATAAAATATTCAACAATTCATTAGGTTTCATTCTTATTCTCCATTATGTCTTGTTTCAATTTGAATGTTTATTTTTGCTTGATGATGAACTAAATATTTTTTACTAAGACTAGGACTAGTAAATTCATGGAATTGAACCTTTTTTTTTTATTATTATTATGAATGAAAAAGATGTTATTTTATATGAGTTTGTGTTTTAAACTTAATGTCTATTACAAATCTGTCTAATTTTTAATAAGATTTATATTGTGTGATTGAGACTAAGAGGTGTTATCCAATAAAAACTGTGAGAATACAAATTGTGGATTAATCGAATATAGAGATATATTTGGTAATGCATGCAATAGTCATAGGCATAATAGACTTGTGTTAAAAGCTAGTGGATTCCATAGAACTTAATGCATTTTCATCTAATTAAATCTACATATAGATATCTAGGTTATTAGATTGTGAAATAAGATTAATATTATTTGAGAAAAAATATTAATCGACTTAGGGAGTTTCGTTGTCACGTAAATAACATTATATCTTTAATTGTATAAATTACTTATCTGGAAGTGAATTAGTGAACCTGAAGTCTTAGCATTGTATCACATATTGTTATCCGATTACTTAGGTGAAATTATTAATTGCTTGTTTTCATTTTTATTTCAATTTTAGTTTTATTTTTTATTCTTATTTGATAGTTTAGATAAAGTTAAGAGTGGTGTCGTCTTGGTACTTGTTTACACAATCCCATAGATATGACAACCCGATATACTTCCCATATTACTTTGATCTAGTATGCTTGCTAGAAAGTTAGGGTTTAAAACTTAATGCAATCATCTTCAATTGAGATAACCACTTCAAGCATTAGAAGTGTGGCCATACAAGCAAATAATTTTGAGATTAAGCTCAACATTATTCAAATGATTCAGACCTCAATCTAATTCAGTAGTTTGTCAAGCAATGATCCAAACACCCATATTGCTAATTTTCTTAAGATTTGTGATACTTTTAAATAAAATGATGTTAAAGATGATGTTATTTGTAATACTACTACATTTCTTTTATAAATATAATAGCATCACAATAACTACTTAATCTTAACATAATCATATATGAAACTAAAATCATTCATTCTAAAATACCTCTTTATTAATCATATGTAGAACTGAAATCATTAATTTATGAAATGCCTCTTTATTAATCATGTGTGAAATTGAAAATGTTTACAACTTAAACTACAAAATTGTTTTGAAAACATAAATTGTACTAACATAAAACTACATATAAAACATGAACTAAACATCGACTAAACATAGTTTATTGATAATTATAACCACTTGAATGCAGTTGCCTACAAACTAAACACTAAAACTTGCAAGGAAATGAGATTGTAATGAGTGACAAGTCACTAAGCAAGCGTACTTTTAAACCTTCACATAACCTTTACCTTGAAATCTTTTCTAAATGTCTTAATTCTTGAATCTTTAACATTTTAATAACTTGATTCTTAAATCTTAACTTATCTTATCTTAGTATTCATATTTCTTTTGTTGATGTATTTTAAATCTTATCTTGAATCTTTTCTCTTATGCATAGATGCTATGACATGTATGTCATGAGATAAACATGTTAAATTCATGACTTAGCCTAAGGCCCTTAGTTTTCAAAACTTGCTTGAAATCTTATTTCCTGATAACTTTCTAGTTCTATCTAAAGGTCTCATTTGAAAACTTATCTTGATTAATTTAAAGATATCAACACAAAATCATATTGATAAGTGTTAATCGCGTGTATATTTTTGTGGTCAAATTATAGAGTTTTAGTGGGCAATTTGGCCATTTTACCCTATTGAGTGCATATTTTAAGACCACATGCTTTTTGTTTGGCTTTATAGGAAATGATGACGTTGATGTGAATTTAATGGAAACCAAGCCAAAAAGACATTTATGAAAGATTAGTCAACGATTTGAATTAATTCTGAGGAAGAGCAATCAAAGCACAAAAGTAAAAAGAGAGCATTGCTAGCTATACTAGAAAAATAAGGATTTTCACTAATTTTTAGCTCTATTATATCAAAGTTGTAGTGAACATCTAAAGGTTTTTAGAAACCTATTATATGAAACAATTCGAGTTTGTTTGAGCCTTTAATCATTGTTACAAATTTAAATCTTTTCGATGAAATTCTTTGTTTAACCATTGAGAATTAAAATGGTCATAACTTAAGATTGCACAGTCTGAATCACGTGATTCAAAAGCTAAATTAAACTAAACATACATGGCTACAACTTTTATGCGGATCAAAATCCAAATTATAAAAGCTATATGCCACAGTATGGATACAAGAAAATTCTAGGGGCTATATGTTATAGCACAGTGCCATAGTGTCCAAACATGCCAAAATTCAACGTTTTATAGAGGCAATTCGCTATAACACCATGGCAGGAGAAATCTTTTTTAATCCATCATATGTTTCTTAGCCTTTTAGTTTATAACCCTAGCGTATAAATACACTGTAATCTTACCCAATTTAAAAGACAATCGCCTTAAAACTATTTGAGAGAAATTCTTACATATTTTTAAGATTTTTTTTTTTTTTTTTGGTTTTCTTTAGAGCCTTAATTCAATTCAACATTAAACTTTCTAAATTTGGGGAGATTATAAGAAGGTATCAATAAAAATTCAAGATTTCTATTTGGTTTTATCCCTAAACTCAAAGTCTGTTAAGTTGAATTTGTGCGGTAATTTTTCTTATACGATGAACTAAATCTTTTCTGCTAAAACTAAGGCTAACTAATTCATGGATTTGTAGTACTTCTAGAATGTGATTGAAAACATGTTAATTCGTGGTGAGTTCATATTATGAACTTAATGTTTATCAGAAACTTGATCAATTTTTAATAGGATTTTTATTGTGTGATTGAAATCGAGAGGTGATATTGCATAAAACTTGTGATAATACAAACCGTGGGTCAATTGATTATAGAGACATATGAATTGATAAAGACAATAGTTATCGACGTAATTGACTTATGTTAAAAGGTAATAGATTCCATAGAGTGACAATGCATTTTCATCTAATTAAAAATATATAGAGATATTAGGGTTATTAGATTGAGAAGTAAGGTTGATGTTGCTAAAGAAAGATACTAATTAAATTAGAAAATTTCGTTGTCATATGAATAACATAGCATCTTTGGTCGCATAAAGAGTATACTTTAAAGTGGATTAGTGAACCCAAAGTTTTAGTTTCTTCTTACATCTTATTCATCTCATTGAATTGATTTGTTTTAGTTTCTAGTTGCCTTGCATTTATTCTTATTTTAATTTAATTTTGTTTCATTCTCAACTCAAATATAATCATTTAGGCAAAATTAGGGGTAGTATTGTCTTGGTACTTGCTTACGCAATCCTATAGATATGACAATCCAAAATATTTCTCTATATTACTTATGACTAGTACACTTGCTAGAAAGTTAGGATAAAATCTAACAAATCACTTATCTTGACATAAAACATCATAAAAATGCTTATGCTGATCAGACTGATGGAACATAGAAATTCGGCATCTTTACCATGCATGTTCTATCTAATCCTACTTGATGCATAATTAGTACTCAATTTCTTACCATACTAGTCAAAAGGCAATGTCTAATTTATGATAAGCTGGTTTTTTGATTTCTATCAAGCATGCAAACTCACAAGTGCCACGTTAAGTCCACCACTAAAAGATATTCAGAACATTAATTTACTAACTTTTCTTAAAACATGTATATTTGATTCAAAGATCATAAAACATGTACAACATTTTTTTTATCTCTTAAAACATTTCTTTGGCATCCCATATCATGAAATGCATATTATGCTTTAAATCATAATTTCTTAGTTTATTAGTAAGTTTATGACATAGTATTTCCCTTCTATTGTCATTTTCTAATTTATATGGGTTGCATGGTCATGAACCTCAAGGCTACACAGTTGTGACCTTCTAAATTCCATACTACACATGGAATTGATACGTATGCATGATTTTAACTCATCAACTCATGATTGTGTCACTCAATGACTTTTTTGACACTGTATGACCGTGCATGCACAACTTGCATAGTTGTGACACCATAAATATGAATGCACAGTCGTGTGCCAACTCAAGCATGGTTATACATCATGCTCTACATCATCGAATCATGGCTAAACAACCATTGATCCATAACATTTCACATCTATAGCTCAAAAAATAACATTCTAAAGATATTCGCATACTTGAACATCAATTATAATAGTAAGCATAGCGATCGAGCTCAAAATCATCATTCAATTCAATATATTATCTCTTCATTTTCAATCATGCATCACCACAACTTAAGCATGTTTCTAATCCATTATTTCATCAACAAATCACTTAATTCATGTTAAGAAGGCTTAGATCTAAAGAGAAACATACGTAAGAGCAACTTCCAACATATTCCATTCATAATATCATACTTTCATGCATAATTAACCTAGATTTAAGTATTTCATGCATAGTTAGTCAATTTTTCTGTTAATTTCTTCTTAATCACCAACTATCAAGAATCATTCTTACTTTAATCTTGCTTATGAACCATACAACAAAGTATCATTTATGAAAAACAATTACTGTAATATCAACATAACACTTAGGCCTAAGAATACACATATTGATAAACATACTTTCTCTCTCTAGATTGGTCTTTAATCATCGACTCTGACTAAGCTTTCTCTCAAATCTTAACACTCTCGGCTTTAAAAAGTTTAATTTGAAATTTTAAAAAACTTATGAAATTTTGAAATGAAACTCATTTTATATAATCATACCAAAATGTTATCATATATTCTCATGCATACTGAGACATACGATCATGCATGATAGGAATTTAAATTTTTTGTGTCTTTTTATGGTATACACATGGAAATTCCTTAAGTTAATATGTGTATAGGTCAAAATAAAGCTAAAATGACTAAAATGACCCTCATAACTATTAAAACCATTTTTACCTTGCTAAAATATTTAAATACCCTTAAAACTCACTCAATTTTTAAAAAATAGGCCATTACACTATTAGATTGAGACTATATCTTTTTTCCTTGAGGGGCAAAGCAAAGAATCGACTTAATATATTACTTATAGGGTCTATTACTACTTACGGCAATATGGCCTAAAAATTTCTAGAAAAATTCTTCCATCTATCTAAAATTGTTAAAATACGTAACAACATAACTATTTTTGTGTAGTTTGACAGGGAATCGCTATATGAAGAATATGAGAGATTTAAGGAATTACTCAGAAAATACCTACATCATGGTATTTCCATTTGGTTTTAGGTACAAAATTTTTTTAATGGTTTAATGCTTCCTAATCATATTTTGAGTCAAACTATAGGTGGTAACTTTATGAAAAAGAAATTTGAATAGGCGTTTGAGCTAATACTTCTGCTAGCTATCGATGATAGAAAGATAGGGTAGCAAGGAGAATTATATGGGACTATAAAGAAGAAACTTTCACTATCTTATTTGCCCAAGTTAAAGCACTTAACAAAAAGATTGACAATATGAGTGCAATTGTCATACAAGTGTAAAGCATCAATTATGAACTATATGAAGAAAGGCATGCAAGTAGTGAATGTAAAGTAGGGAACGTGTTCTTAAATTCTTTAGAGCATGCTAATTTCGTTGGTAATTTTCACAGGTACATTGTATGGATAGTATATTTTATACATGAGTAGCCTAAGAAGTTTGAACGCATGTACAGTGTCTTCTTATTATCTTTATTAATATGTAAAAATTTTATTTTTAGCTTTCATATTCAGAATTGATTTTAAAAGTTTAAAATTTCAACAGTATATTTTACTATAGGAATCTTCATTACAGACATATTTTCAGTACAATAAATATTATATGTGTGTATACAGTTGCACAAATGGGCCTGTGGTGGGGGTCACTACAACCTCTAAAACCAAATCTCTGTCAAAAGAACCTCGAGTCAACATGTAGAAAACATAACCCAAAGAGGAGGTTAAAAAGAAAGCATAACCTATTGAGAGCTAAAAAAGGGGTCATAGACATCTGTATGCCAAAAGTGAAAAGGTGTAAAGAGCAAGCAACATCGATTACAATGAAAAGCAAGAAAGAAGTTAAGAGTTAAGAGGAAAAAGACGTGCCAATCCAACCAAATGAACCTACTATTAATATGGCTGAGTTGAAGACTATAAAAAATCACCCTTTTTCCCCTCTTCCAAATAAAAAGCAATAACTAGATAAGAAATTTGCAAAATTTCTAGATATACTTAAAAAATTACATATTAATATTCCCTTTACAAATGCTTTGCTTTAGATGTTGAATTATGCAAAAATTTTGAAGAGATCCTATACAACAAAAGGAATTGGAAGAATATAAAACTATAAAACTCACGGAAGAATACTCAACAATTCTACAAAAATATATTGCTACTAAAACTAAATAGTTTAGGGAGTTTTGCAATCCCTTATACCATTGGCTCACTTTCTTTTTCTAAGGTTTCATGTGATTTAGTTGCCAACATTAACTTAATGTCTTTGTCTATTTTTAAGAAATTAGAACTTGGTGAACCATTGCTCACCACACTACCTTTACAACTAGTAGATAGATAGATCAATCAAGTATTCAAGAAGTATTGCGAAGGATGTGCTTGTCAAAGTAGACAAATTTATTTTTCCTATGAATTTTCTAATGTTGGATGTGGAAGAGGATGTTGAAATGCCTTTGATTCTAGGTAGGCCATTTTGAAGTATAATAAAGTCATTGATTGTTATTCAACTAGGAAAATTAATTCTTAGGGGTAAGAGATAAGCAAGTGACTTCTAATGTTTTTAGAGTAGTGAAACATCCTATCAAAGATCATACTTGCTTTAGAATAGATGTTTTTGATCCGTTGGCTTTTAAGTACTCGTAAGGCAACAAATTTGATAATCCACTAGAAGTCTGCATTGAGAATTCGAAATACACTAAATTGAAGGATGTAAAATTCTACAAAGAAAAACCTAAGAAATGGTAAGATCATTAACCCATAAAGGACAAACTCAATATGGGGCAAACGATGATTTTATCCAAATCCTAACTTAATTCTACCCCGGAAAGCTAAAAGCTTAAGGAATCAATCTATTTATAGTCATTAAGGTCTACTAAAGTGGAGCTATGGAAACATATCTAAGAAAAAAGGCACCATCATTGTTAATGAAAACGAGCTTAAGTCATATGATTAAGGATATGTTGAGCACAAATGGTCTTGATCCTACTCAAAAAATAGAAGTGAATAAGAAGCAAGAAAGTTAACCTAAAGACTATAAACAAGCACTTATTAGAAGGCAACCAAATGTTTAAATTTTTTGTCTTGTTTTTTTTCTAATGATATGTGTTTAGACTGATGAAACTAACTATATGATTTTTTATTTTCTTTTTTTTTTTTTAGAATTGATGCTTTTAAATTTTTTGTTGAACCTTGATGCACGAACATAAGGATCATAGTACAACGTAGCACCTCAAACTGATCACGGAAGTAGTAGTAACTTTTTCTTTATTTTACCTCATCCTCCATTGAGAACAATATCAATACTAAGTTAGGGGTAATGGAAAATTTTAGAACTAGAATTGAAATTGATAGTTACATAAGCTATGCTTGAGTAGTATTTTTATTTCAATTGAAAAGAAACACAAAGAAAAAAAAAATTAGTTACTTTGTTTTCTTTTTTTTAGTGTTGTAATTTAGCTCATTTGTTAATGATGATAATCAATTATAATCAATGGTTGGTATAAGACAAATTGGCTTTGTTTTGATTCAAAAGTATAGAGAGACATACTACAAAATTGAGACTCTTAGATTCAAGGTACATAGGAATGATGACTTGACTTAAGACTTGTTCGTTAAAGTGACAAATAAAAGGACCCTAGATTGACTGGATGATTGTCTAAATAAAGGTTGAAAATGTTTATTGTTTAGATTCCTTGATAAATTGAGTATGTATGTATATATATATATATAGAGAAAGAGGGAGAGAGAGAGATAAGCATTGGAAAATTTTTTATAGGCCAGTACAAATTCAACTGCTCTAATACTTTAGTTGTCTACTAATTAGGCGTCAACGTATCCACTGTGAGTGACTGTCATCTCAAATGATGGTTTACGTTAAGAGTATGCAAAGTAACCTAAGTTTGTGACTTATTGAGTAATCAGGTGTCTTCATCACAAATGTTAGTATTCACATAAAAAGATGGGGTTTATGTAGGACCCGCCGCCATGAGTACCCCTGCTGCTGAGAATTTTTGATCTTTTTATTTATTAAACTGGAAATCGGGTACCCGCAACGAGAATCCTACAAAAATAAGACCTGCTGCTAAAATACATTGCAAGCGGAAGTCGAAACTGAAGCTGAAAATACAATGAGCCCATAATAGCTTTTTCATTTATACAATTGTTCTTTACATGGTTCTGTACATCTGAACATATACAAAATACATACAAGACCTCATAGGTCCAAAACTGAAATAAAATACATGATAGAGAGTATGTGTGGGGCCCCCCTCTCGCAAGCCTCAGTCCACCCGCCCCTCGCCAGTAACAACAAAACCTGAAAATGAAGGAAGAAGGAAAGGGATGAGTGATAAAGATCACCCAGTAAGCATTCCTTACTTCCTTCAACCCAAGCAAATAACAAGCATACACACATACCTGGCCTCGGCCCTATTCATACATCTAGTCGTTTGCTGGTGCTGGATCTGGTTACTGATTATTTATTTCTCATTTATTAACCATATTCTGAATTTAATGTCATGACATGGTACTGAAATCTGAATATGCTGATGATGCATGTATCTGAATAATCTATATGTACCCGAAGGTACCTGCTGTGCTGATCAGGCTGATGAACACAGAGATTCGACATCCTGGTCAAGTGGGCTGAACATTATAGCTACAGGCTAGAAAGCTGAATGAAAAGTGATGAACAATCTGACTAGTGTCAGAAAGCTGGGTCCCATATATGCCCCCTCGAGTTCACCTAAAACTGTAACCCATACATTGGGTTCTGAGTGTTGAAAACTACTGAATTCAGATTTTTAGATCCTCTTTCAGGCTACATGTTGTGCTATGTATGCATGTGCATCATTTCTTATCTGAATACTGGTTTATCTGGTGATTATTAGCCTCTGGATGGATTATCAAATCTTTAATAAGTCATTTCTACCTTTTCTGGGAATTTCAAGCTGACGCACAGGCGTGTGGCAAGGCACACGGTCGTGCAGCACACACACACGGCCGTGCTAAGCAAAAGCACACAGGCGTGTTTTCAGACACACGGGACCGTGCATAGGCCGTGCGGCAAGGCATGCAAGGTTCTGGAAAATCTGGCCATTCATGCGTAAAGCGGACACACTGCCGTGTCCCTCAGGACACACGGTCGTGTCCTCTGTATCCTGGTCGTGTGCACGAAGTACACACGGGCGTGCACTCACAGAAACACAGGCACACGGGCATGCGTCTACGGACACACGGGCGTGCACCTGGTTTTGCAGCGACAAGCCTCACCTGGAAGATGCAGGAACTCATCTATTTCACATCCAAACTCAAATTAAACTCAAACACACATCAATGGCACTTCTATAAGCTAACAAATTACTTCAATTTCAATCTCCATCCACTGCTACTGAATCCACCATGGCAAATCAAGCTTTTTCTCACAACACACACATACAAACAAAGCATGCATGTATTTGGGTGGAAATCATCATAAAATCATCCAAACATCAACATATAAGCATATAACATAGCATCACAAGCTGGAAATGGAAACACACGTTTCCAACATCATTAAACAAGTTGGGAACTCAAAGAGAGAGTAAGAAGCACTTACCTCTCGCCATGAAAGCTGGAAAACTCAACTCAAACTAATCTCTATGCTCTCTTGCTGGATTGGGAGCCGCTGAAAGTTGGACCTCGTGCCTAGGGCTGGGAGCTGTTGAAACAAAGAAGAGATTTAGCTGAAAATGGGTGAGAAAATGCATTAATCTCTCGTCTCTCTCCTTTTCTACCCACCTGCACAGCCATGCAGGGAAAGGTGCATGGGAGTGCACCAGGGAAAATGAATAGAATTCACTTCTCGCGCTTCGCATGGTTGAAACCTTCCTAAAGGTATCATACGAAGGTCACACAGCTCTGGAAAACTTACTAACTCACCCCTGAACTCTTTTAGAATCCCAATATATTCCTGAATTCTATTTTTAACCCCAAAACTCTACCCCTAAGGGTTTTTCTAACCTGGGATGCTACATTCCTCCCCCTTATAAAAATTCTGACCTCAGAATTTACCTAAACAACTCTGGGAACCTATCCTTGATCTTAGACTCTACCTCCCAAGTGGCCTCTTCCACACGCTGGCTGTGCCATAAAACTTTGACCAGTGGGATCTCTTTATTTCTGAGGACTTTGACTCTGTAGTCGAGGATCTGAACTGGAAGCTCTTGATAGCTCAAGTCTTCTGTTAAATCCACCTCTGAAAACTGAAGCACGTGAGACGGATCTCCCACATACTTCATCAACTGAGACACGTGGAAGACGTTGTGGATTCTGTCCATGTTGGCTAATAACGTTACTCTGTAGGCGACTGTCCCTACTCTCTTAAGAACCTCGTAGGGACCAATAAATCTGGGCACTAACTTTCCTTTCTTACCAAACCTGAGAACTTGTCTGTAGGGGGCAATCCTCATAAACACCTTATCGCCCACTGAAAACTCTATCTCTCTACGCCGTAGATCAGCATAACTCTTCTGTCGATCATGGGCCTGTTTCATCATCTGCCTGGTGATCTCGACTTGTTCAATCATTCTCTGAGTAGTCTCTGGTCCCACTGTTGTCTCCAAAGAGTCTCTTTCTCCAATCTCATCCCAATAGAGAGGAGATCTACACTTCCGACCATACAACGCCTCAAATGAAGTCATCTGAATCGTCGTCTGATAACTGTTATTGTAGGTGAACTCCATTAGAGGAATCAACTCTGCCCAATCGGTTTGGAAGTCTATACAACACGCTCTCAGCATGTCCTCCCAAATCTTATTCACCCTCTCAGTCTGACCATTTGTCTGAGGGTGATAGGTTGAGCTGAACTGCAGCCTGGTTCCCAATGCTCTCTGCAGAGATCTCCAGAAGGTTGATAAGAATCTGGAGTCTCTGTCGGACACTGTCATCCTGGGAACGTCGAGAAGTCTGACCACCTCCTTGATGTAGAGTCGGGCTAGCTGCTTAGTAGACATGTCCGGTCTGATCGACAAGAAATGAGCCGACTTACTCAGACAGTCCATAATCACCCAAATGTTGTCAAATCCCCTCTGGACTAGATGTCATCCCACTTCCACTCAAAAATACTCAAAGGATGAAGTAATCCTAAGGGTCTCTGGTACTCTGCCTTTACTTGCTGACATATCAGACATCTGGAGACGAAGTCTGCTATGTCCTTCTTCATCCCTGACCACCAGAAACTCCTCTTGAGGTCTTGATACATTTTCGTACTGTCTGGGTGTGCTGAATACAACGCACTGTGTGCCTCTGACAAAATCATCTGTCTCAGCTCTAGACTCTGGAACACATAGACTCTGTCCCTGAACCTCAAGATCCCATATCTGAACTCAAAGTCTGGCACTGCTCTCTCTGACATCCTCTGAAGCATACTCTGAGTTCACTCATCTGACATCTGCCCCTCTCTGATCTCATCATACAGGGAAGATCTGATATGTAACTTGGAGAAACCCGCAGACATAACCTCAATCTGCTCTCTGACCAACTCATGCTGCAGCTCTCTCTGAACTGACAGGCTGGATAGAGCCACTCGCCTACTCAAGGCATCAGCCACCACATTGGCTCTTCCTGGGTGATATCTGATGTCACAATCATAGTCCTTCACTAGCTCTAACCATCTCCTCTGCCTCATGTTGAGCTCCTTCTGGGTGAAGAAATATTTCAGACTTTTATGGTCTGAATATATGCTGCATCTGACTCCGTAGAGGTAGTGTCTCCAATTTTTTTTTTTTTTTTAACACGACACGAGCGAGCTCCAAGTCGTGGGTAGGGTATCTCAACTCATGGTCTCTCAATTGCCTAGAGGCGTAGGCAATGGCCCTACCATTCTGTATCAAAACCGCTCCGATCCCCTGATAGGATACATCCATATATATGTCAAACTCTACCCCCTCCTGGGGTAGCACCAAAATTGGAGCGCTGGTCAACCTGTGCTTGAGTTCCAGAAATCCCTCCTCGCACTCCTATGACCACACAAATGGAGTCTTTTTCCTAGTCAAGGTGGTGAGAGGCCTTACTAGGCTGGAGAACCCCTCAATGAACCTCCTATAATAGCCAGCTAACCAAGGAAGCTCCTCACTTCTTTTATTGTCTTCCGCCTTGGCCAACTCAAAATCGCTTTCACCTTGCTGGGGTCCACTGAAATACCCTCTGCTGACACCACGTGGCCTAGGAATGCCACTCTGTCGAGCCAAAACTCAAACTTGGAGAACTTGACGAATAAATACTGGTCTCTCAACCTCTGAAGCACGAATCTAAAATACTCCTCGTGCTCTGCCATATTTCTAGAATATATCAAAATGTCATCAATGAAAACCACCACGAACCGGTCAAGGCAGTCATGAAATATCCAGTTCATCAGGTCCATGAAGATGGTTAGGGCATTGGTCAACCCAAATGGCATGACCACGAACTCGTAGTGCCCATAACGAGTCTTGAATGCAGTTTTGGGGACATCTCTCTCTGTAACTCTAACTTGATAGTAGCCAGATCTTAAATCAATCTTGGAGAAAACTGTTGCACCTCTCAACTGATCAAAGAGGTCGTCAATCCTTGGCAGTGGATACTTATTTTTCACCGTCACTCTGTTCAGCTCCCTATAGTCAATACACATCCGAATTGACCCGTTTTTCTTCTTCACAAATAAAATTGGAGCTCCCCACGGTGAACAGCTCGGTCGGATGAATTTCTTATCAACCAGCTCCTGTAGCTGCTTTTTTAACTCCTGGAGCTCAGCTAGAGCCATCTGGTATGGAGCCTTGGAGATTGGAGCGTTACCAAGGAGAAGCTCGACATTGAACTCCAACTCCCGATCTGGAGGTAGCCCTGACAACTTATCTGGGAAGACGTTTTTGAAATCCCTGACAATTGGCACCTCTTCGATACTTGGCCCTACTGAACTGTTGCATACAACATTGGCCAAGTACCCTATGTAGCGACCCCCGCCCCAGTTACTGTGCGCTGCGAAAAATACTGTTCATATAATAATAAAATATACCTGAGACGGGGATCTCTACAGAAAAGAACTGCTGCTACTAAAAAAATTTCTTAATAAAATGAACTAAAACATAATTCAGTATTCAAATATACTGAAATGTAAGCGTGAAAATCTCAGGCTACTCATGTATAAAAATAAACTGTCATACAGTGTATACTAATATGTAATACACACATATACATGAGAAAACAAAAGCATGCGAGCCAACATGCCAACTGCTGCTGCCGAGCCATATCCCCAAAATCTCGCAGCGGTCTCGTTCCAACTCATTCTCGAACTACTGACCTGCAAAAGGAAACAGGGGAAGGAGTGAGTGACAAAGTCACTCAGCAAGCGTTTCCAAACACTACGCTCGCAGGTCAAAACAATTCACTGACTACGTGACTCGTCACGTAGAAGGTTCTGTTAGACAGTTTCTTACTGAATTCTGTTATATTTCTGTTCTGTTACTATTCTGTTTCTCATCTGATTCTCATGAGATGCTGTACATGACAATGAAATGTATATGCTGATGTCATGTATACTGAAAAGCTGTAAAACTTGCCCTTAGGCTTGTTTTTCTGAAAAACTGTCTTTTCTGAAAACTCTTTCTGATAATAAAACTATGATCTGAAGATCCTGAATATATACATATAGTATATCTGAAATCTGTATCAGAAGGTACTGAAAATCTCTGAAATATCTGAAAATATCTGCTGTGCTGGCCAGACTGATGAATACAGGGATTCGGCACCCTGGTCGTGTGAGTTCAAAATCCTACTGAATCTATTGATGCACAACCAGCACTCTCTATTGAGCTTGGTCAGTGACCATGTCCTCTGGTGAACGTTGGTTTCCCTCTCTAGCGGGTGTGCGAACTCACAGGTGCCCCCTCGTATCCACCCCTATCTGATATATGAAAAATCATATATGTATATCTGAAAATCATGTTTCTGGATCCTTGGATCCAATCTAAAAATATCTGATATGGCATGTCGTGCTAAATGCTGATAATCATGCATGAAATACTGATTTCTGATATTAATTCTGAGTTCTGTGTGCTTAAAACTGGCTTAGAGTGGCTTAATTAGCTTTTAATCTCTTTTTCTGATTTTCTGAAGGTGCACGGGCGTGTGTTCTGGCGGGCACGGGCGTGCGGCAAGACACACGGGACCGTGTGCCTGCCGTGTCCCTGGGCGTGCGTGATTCTGGAATAATTTCATGCAAACTGGGCAAGGCACACGGGCGTGTGTTTGTCTTCCTCTTCTTCCCGTGTTCAGTAACACGGGCGTGTGGAATTGGGGGAGAAAGCACACGGGCGTGTGTCACTCGGGCACACGGGCGTGTGTCTGGGTTTTCAGACGCATACGGGCAACATGCACGGCCGTGTCCCATGCAGAAAATGAGGATGCACGGGCGTGCCTCAAGGGCGCACGGTCGTGTGCTCGACCCAGAAACTGCAGGAGACGTCTGGAAATCCAGAAATTCCCACACCAGCACTTCCACACTCCAAATCATCAAACATAAACACATACTACTGCTGAAATCACGCAAATAATCATCAAATCATCAACTCAAACACGCCATATAACATACATCAAGCATAAATCTCATGTATATAAGCATATATACACATAAATCATGGAAACCACTCAATCATCAATCATGCATCATCTCACAGCTCAAACATGTTGGAAATAACTCATTCAAGCACACATCAAGTTCACATAAGCTGGGAATAGCCAAACAGGCTCTGAACTCAACGAAGGAGGTAAGGAAAACACTTACCTCGCGCCATGGAAGCTCTATCTCTCTCCCTGGAAGACTCTGGATCTCTAATCTGAAGCTGAGTTGCTGGGGGATCTCTCTCTGGAACTCTAGGGTTCACTGGAGCTGAGGAAGAAGAAGAGAAAAACTGGGAAATAAGCTGGGAACTGAAAATCTGCGCAACTGAGAGGAAAATAAACTAATAAAGCTGGCTGGGCAAGACACACGGTCGTGTGTCCTGGGCACACGGTCGTGTGTAGTGGAAAATAGCCATTTCCACCCCCACATGCGCAGAAACTACACTCAAGTCCCAAAGGACTTTTAAAATGGCTCTTCTACCCCTCTAAACTCTCTAAAATGACAATTCTACCCTTTGGGTCATTACACCCTACACAACCCTGCCTCATCAACCTGCTCGCCTGGATGCATGAGATCATCATACTCTCTACTCTACCCTCACCAAAAATGAAGCAATCAGGGCCTATGTGGAATCTCACCTTCTTCTTTCCACAATCTATCTCTGCATCATATTTCCCCAAGAAGTTCATCCCCAAGATCATATCAAAGTCTGCTAACTCCAACAGAATTAGTTTTATGCTTATCTGTCTACCCATAACCTCTATCATCTAATCTAAGAAGACTCTATCACTCACCACATAACCCTCATCTGACATCTCAACTAGGATACTCCTACTGGCCACACTAAGGTCAACCCCTAATCTCTCCATTACTCTCCTGGACACAAAGCTGTGTGTGGCCCTACAATCAACCAAAACAAATAATAGAGTATCGAGATAAAGAATCTGACCTGTGACTGCATAAGGTATGGCATCTGCCTGCTCCTGGCTGACAGCATAAACTCTGGCTCTGTCGTCACCACCTCCTAAAGTACCAGTACCTCCTCTAGGTGCTCCAACTTCGGGTCTGGGAAAATCAACTCCTCCTCTCTCAGCACCAGCATCAGCACCACCCTTGGGTGGTCCTCCTCTGCCTCTGGGCTGACCACCACCACCTCTGCTGGGCCCAACACCAGCTCCACCTCTGGTTGGGCACTCTGCCATCCTGTGCCCTGGCTGACGGCACAAGTAACACACGATCTGACCAGCCAAACACTTACCTGAATGACGTATGCCACATCGAGTACACTATGGTAGGGAAAACTGTGGTGTAGTCCTCTGTCTCTGAACACCCCTGGCAAATCTCTTGGCCGACATTGGTCTCTTGCCCTGATCTCTGTCGTCTGTCCTCTGATCTCTGTCACCCACTCTAGTTGATACACCCATCCTCTGAAGACCTACCTTTGATTTGAGTGCTCTCCCCAAAGCATCACTAAACCGCTGGGGAGGATCAGCTTCTGTCATGACATCCTTGGCTATTACAGGATGTAAGCCGTGGATGAACTTCTGAACATGTCCCATCTCGATCCCCGTCAAACTAGGGACAAATCTTGCTAGTGCGTTGAACTTCGTCGCATACTCCTTGACTGAACTGGGCCCTTAAACCAAATCAATGAACTTCTGGGCCTTGGCATATATCATCTCTGTGCCCCGGTACTCGACATCAAACAGCCGTCTGAACTCTGCCCAGTTCATCTGCTTCTCACTGATGGTAGCCTTGGCTAAGCCCCACTAAACCTTGGCATCACCACGCAGGAGAAATACTGCATATCTGACTTTCTCCCGCTCGGACAGTGTGAATAGACCCATCACACTCTCCACTGACTCTATCCACTCCTCTGCCACCGTTGGATCTCTGGTCCCACTGAATCTAGATGGCTGAAAAGACCCTAGCAGATGATAGATGGGATACAGCCTCTCCGATGAACAGGTGCCAGCTGTCTCGGTACTCATAGCCTGGCTGTACTCTGTAAATCCAGCTGGGTACTGATAGCCCTCTCTAACTGGCTGAGGCTAAAACTGATAACTCTCTCTGACTGATTGAGGCTGAGAATAATACCGTGGCTGTGGCTGTGGCTGAGACTGTGGCTGTGACTGAGACTGTGGCTGTGACTGTACTGGTCTTCTTCTTGAGGATTGGCAGGTCTCATACTGTGGGGGATCATGAACATTACCCATACCAGCCTGCTGTAGACTTTCTCTGACCACTTCCCCAATTATTTCCCTCAACTGTTCTGGCCTGATGGACACATGAGAGGCACCCTGAGATCGCTGTCTATCACTTACACTCATAGGATGGACAGGGGGACTACTACTACTGGCCTCATCTATGTATCTAGGTACATACTCTTCTCTATCTAAAGCATCACAGGCAAACGGGGTTAGAAACATAAAACACCTCAAATCTAGAAAGAAATACCTGACTGTGCTGTGAGAAGGGTCTGGACGATGGCTGCGAAGGAGAGAAAACAAACACCACACACTTACAACTCAAATATCTACTGAAATGGTACAGAGAACACGCTCTGATACCAACAATGTAGGACTCGTCGCCACGAGTTACCCTGCTGTTAAGAATTTCTGATTTTTCTATTTATTAAACTGGAAATCGAGTACTCGTAACGGGAATCCTACAAAAATAAGACCTGCTGCTAAAATACATTGCAAGCGGAAGCCGAAACTGAAGCTAAAAATACAATGAGCCCATAATAGCTTTTTCATTTATACAATTATTCTTTACATGGTTCTGTACATCTGAACATATACAAAATAAATACAAGACCTCACAGGTCCAAAACTGAAATAAAATACATGATAGAGAGTATGTGTGGGGCCCCCCTCTCGCAAGCCTCAGTCCACCTGCTCCTCGCCAACAACAACAACAAAACCTAAAAAGGAAGGAAGAAGGAAATGGATGAGTGATAAAGATCACCCAGTAAGCATTCCTTACTTCCCTCAACCCAAGCAAGCAACAAGCATACACATATACCTGGTCTCGGCCCTATTCATACATCTAGTCGCTTGCTAGTGCTAGATCTGGTTACTGATTATTTGTTTCTCATTTATTAACCATATTCTGAATTGAATGGCATGACATGGTACTGAAATCTGAATATGCTGATGATGTATGTATCTGAATAATCTATATGTACCTGAAGGTACCTGTTGTACTGATCAGGCTGATGAACACAGGAATTGGGTATCCTGGCCAAGTAGGCTGAATATTCTAGCTACAGGCTAAAAAGTTGAATGAAAAGTGCTGAACAATCTGACCGGTGTCAAAAAGCTGGGTCACACAGATGTCCCCTCGAGTTCACCCAAAACTGTAACCCATACATTGGGTTCTGAGTGTTGAAAACTACTGAATTCAGATCTTTGGATCTTTTTTCAGGCTGCATGTTGTGCTATGTATGCATGTGCATAATTTTTTATCTGAATACTGGTTTATCTGGTGATTATTAGCCTCTGGATGGATTACCAAATCTTTAATAAGTCATTTCTGCCTTTTTTAGGAATTTCAAGTTGACGCACGAGCGTGTGGCAAGGCACACGGTCGTGCAGCACACACACACGGTCGTGCTAAGCAAAAGCACACGGGCGTGTGTCCAGACACACGGGACCGTGCACAGGCCGTGCGGCAAGGCGTGCAAGGTTTTGGAAAATCAGACCATTCATGCGTAAAATAGACACACGGCCGTGTCCCTCAGGACACACGGTCGTGTCCTCTATATCCTGGTCGTGTGCACGAAGTGCACACGGGCGTGCACTCACAGAAACACAGGCACACGAGCGTGCGTCTGCGGACACACAGGCGTGCACCTGGTTTTGCAGCGACAAGCCTCACCTGGAAGATGCAGGAACTCATCTATTTCACATCCAAACTCAAATTAAACTCAAACACACATCAATAACACTTCTATAAGCTAACAAATCACTACAATTTCAATCTTCATCCACTGCTACTGAATCCACCATGGCAAATCAAGCTTTCTCTCACAGCACACACATACAAACAAAGCATGCATGTATTTGGGTGGAAATCATCATAAAATCATCCAAACATCAACATATAAGCATACAACGTAGCATCACAAGCTGGAAATGAAAACACACGTTTCCAACATCATCAAACAAGCTGGGAACGTAAAGAGAGAGTAAGAAGCACTTACCTCTCGCCATGAAAGCTGGAAAACCCAACTCAAACTAATCTCTCTGCTCTCTTGCTGGATTGGGAGCCACTGGAAGCTGGACCTCGCGCCTAGGGCTGGGAGCTGCTGAAACAAAGAAGAGATTTGGCTGAAAATGGGTGAGAAAATGCATTAATCTCTCGTCCCTCTCCTTTTCTACCCACCTGCACGGGCGTGCAGGGAAAGGTGTACGGGAGTGCACCAGGAAAAATGAATAGAATTCACTTCCCACGCTTCGCATAGTTGAAACCTCCCTAAAGGCATCATACGAAGGTCACACAGCTCTGAAAAATTTACTAACTCACCCCTGAACTCTTCTAGACTCTTAATCTATTCCTGAATTCTATTTCTAACCCCAAAACTCTACCCCTAAGGGCTTTTCTAACCTGGGATGCTACAGTTTATGACACGAAAAAATAAATTGAAGCCTAGAAAAATGAAAATAAAAAAAGGGAAAAAAATAATAAATATATTTCAAGGAAGCTAGGGAGCCAAGGCGATGTAAATAATATAAACCTAATAGAGAGCGAATTGAAAGGTTAGTCAAAGTGATGTGTGTCTTATAAAATTATTTTTCAATTAATTGTACTTGTGGATTTATGCTTGAATTTTTCTTGAATGTTAGGTTATGGGTTAATGAAAGGAGCAGATGTAGGAGTCAATAAATTAATTGTTGACACTTTAAAATGCAACTTTGCACTGATTATTTATTGTGATTTATGAGACAATTGTATGAGTTAAATTAATTGATATTGTATAATTATGTATTATGTGAATTAGGATGTTTATGAGTAGTATTATTACAAATGCTCACAAGACTATAACTCGTCCACCAAGACCAATTAGGGGTTTAAAGACATATTGCATACATTAAATGCAATCTTGACAATCTACAAAAGTGGTTTAGGTTAGAGTAGTTATACTAAATTTAATTGTTTTAATTCTTTTTATTCTAAATGAGTTTATATCGTTTACTTTGCTAGAGACTAACAAAATGCTAGTTGAGGGTTATGATAATTGTTTATTGCACATATGAATTTGTGATTAATTTTATAATAACTAGGGCTGAATTTTACAATTTTACCTTTCATTCAGAAAAATTCAGGATTATGAGTTATTTTTAGAGTTTTGTAGGATTTTAATAATTTTCAAATCTATTTGATGAAAGCCAGAGAGAAAACACTCGAGAAAAAAACGCAAGCAGGAGCCCAAATGAGCTGAAAAAAACCGATGCAAGATGGGTAGGTGCTGTAGCACCCCGGCACACACGCATACAAGGGTGGAAATTCCAGAAGTGAGCCATTGCCGGCGGAGAATGTCACGCGCAAGTGCATAAAAGGCGAGCGCGCCAAAGAAAGCAACTAAAGTAGGCCACTACAAAGCATGAAATGCACATGAGGAAAGACAGACGTCATAGCCCGCAAGCTCTTGTAGAATTCAAGCCTGTTATTTTCTTGTACCCCAACGAATCTTCCTTTTTTATTATTATTATTTTCCATCGAATAAAAAACCTTAGTATAAATAGAAAAAAAAATAGCATAATTGAGAGAGGGCTATTTGGGAGGCTGTGTGGAGAACTCCTGAAGACTTTCAAAGCTTTTCAGATTCCATTCAGAAACTGTTTACAATTGAATTAATTTTAGATTAAATTTTAAGAGATTGAAAAGAGGTTATCAATATTATTGTTTTTCATTAGGTTTCATCTTTTTGAACCTAATCATTTTTTATCTGAATACATGCGCTAATTTTGTCTCCATTATAAACTAATGCTCTTAAGCTTAAGCTAAAATTAGGGTTAACTAATTTATAAATTTATAATATTTTTTTATTATAATAAAAAAATTGTTTTATTGTATAGTGGGTTTGTATTATATTTTTAATGTCTGCTAATTTTTAATAAATTTGTGTCACATAATTGAAAACAAGAGATGATTTTATATGAGTTTTCATACAATGCATGTTGTGGATTAGTTGAATGTAGAGGTATATAAAATAATACATACAATAATCATAAACATAATTTTTTGTATTGAAAGTTAATGAATTTTATAGATCGATAATATATTTTCATCTAATTTAACTTGTACAGAGATATAGTAGATTGTTAAAGAAAGATAAAATTGATATTACTTGAAAAGTAATATTAATTAATTTAAAAAATGTAACATTATATTAAAGTGGATTAGTGAACCCTGATTTGAATATTTTCTCTCAATATTTAAACTATTTGCTTTTGTTGCATGCAGAGTTTTAATTATTTTAGGTATTAATTTAATTCTGTTTTAGGTAATTCATTTCATTATAAGGGACCATTTTGATAAAATTAAAAACAGGGTATATTTTTTTTTTTTTTTTTGCTTGCTTAATTGTATAGATACAACCCATAATATTTTCCTTTATTATTTAAAACTAATACATTTGTTTGAAAGCCGGTTCTAACCGTACGGTAAAAAAACCTAAGGTTTACAAATATCTACATATTTTAATAAGAGCTATAGAAATATATATAAAGCTTAGAGAAATACCAAAACAAGGCGAACATCGTCAAAATCATCCACATCCTATAAATTACTGCATGATCATTAGAGATCCAAAATATTATATAACTGCAAATACCATCCCTAGAAAGGCCTCTCAGAACATAAAGTTCATATATTCAGATCTTTAATATGATCATGATATGCATGTAACATCCTTTCAATGTAAGTGTGATCATTTACACTATACTCGGAACAGGTGCCCACAAAGGGGGCAAGATTAAAAAAAAAAAAAAAAGAATGAAATTGAATATATAACCCATAATTCTTCCATGTGAAAATTGCAAATACTCATAACGGTATAGGCATTGATTTCCAGCAGATGACATGTGCGAAAGAATGATGCTGATTATCCACTATGAAACAGTTAAAAGGTCCTGAAAGGAAATCATTGACCCTCGTGCTTGTGGTTTCTGATAATCATATACAGACTGGAAGCTTCTTCATTAAAGACCGAATTGTCATTAACCAATATGAAAACCAGATGACTCAAAATAACTTCTTGAAAGATTTGGAAGCTTAAGAATTGCAACACCACCAGCGGCAAGGGCACACAAGGATGACAAAACAAAGGCAGGTATATTTCCTCCACCAAAAAGAGCATCCCATGGACCCGCGCCAAGTGACACAACCATCTAAAATTCCAACAACAATGTGAAATCAAGTTTTACTGATTAGCAGGAATGGCAAAAAGATTAATGAACTAAAAAACAAACAAATATGACCTTTTCAATGTGCTCGTGATAAGTAGTGCTTGCCCAGAAGTAGCTTATTTGAAATATGGTCGTGTTATGTATCGAAACCTAGAAGTAGCTTATTTGAAATATACAGAAACTTTGTCCTGAAGATTAAAATAACTAGTCAAAAAAATCTTCTTCTCGTTTTGTTTTTTACTATTATCGAAAAGAGTGTTTTGCTACAGAGAAGGTGACTTTCTAACTATATTATTACAAGAGAGCAAAATGTTCATTGGATCATTAATCTTAAAAAACATCTATATTCTGCAATGACAAAAAAGCAAGAGACACAACCTTGGGACCAGAATAGGAAAGACAAAGACCACATTCATTTACCTGTGGAATGACAATTGCAAGATTCAAAACTCCAATTGCCAATCCTGCTCAATCATTTGAGTTTGACAGAATTAGTTGACTACATATGGCAACAATATCAAGCAGAAAGGATTCAAGATAATAAATAATGCCATGCAAACCTTGCCCACCACCAGAATCAGCAGTCAATTGTGCGGTGACCGAAAAGGGAACACTATAGGTAATCTGCAAAATTTGATTATGCATTGGAAAAAGGTACGTCTGCTGAAAGAAATACACTAAGAAGACAGATACATACAGCAAGGGGAAAACCAAGAAGAGCGAATAAAACCAAGGAAGCTATTCTGATTGATGCACTCCCTCCAATCACATGTTCAATCCCTTGAGAGTATTCCCTGACAGATATCAAGCTAATGATAGCTGTGCTTGCCATACAAGCAAACACAATGAAATTGCTCATTGCCCAGACAAGCCTTGCACCCATTCGCTGACACATAGGTTGGATAAGGAAAGAACTAATGCCAAGAACAACCTAAGGAAACAACCAAAAATAATAGATTTAACAAATGCTTGTAAGGGAAAAACAGTTTATATGATCTAACTACCTTCCCCCTTAAAATAATCAAAGAATTATATTTTACTATGAAAGTATCTATGAAAATTCAAATTACTGGCACTAATTTTGAGTCCTTACTGAATTCAATAGCAAACCAAATGCACCTTCTCTGACACCTTGATCATATAACTTCACTTCAGAAGAATTTCCTTTTGGATTCCCATGATAAACCTCTCTCCCCATCCAATCTGTATCGAAAAGAAAGAAGGGGAACCAAGACAACTACACGTATAAACAAGATAACAATGAGAAAGAGAAAAGGGATACTTATTATTTTATTTTTTAAAGTAAAGAAAATGAGAAAACAAAGGAGAACCAGGATTAGTACATGTATAAACAAGACAACAATGAGAAAGAGATAAGGAACACTTATCTTAAACAAAAGAAAAAAGAAAAAAGAAAAGAAAATGAGAGAACTTAAACGGCAACCATTATAAATGTGGATAAATATAAACTAGATCACCTGTGTTGTGTAATGTTAAAATCACAATAACATAAATACCTTCCAATGATTATTTAGAAGATTTTAGGATAATTAAAACCACCACCCTATAATGACTAATAGCAGAGCATAAGGAAATTATCGCATAACTCAGGGAGTCTAGGTAATATTTGACTCTCTTATAATGAACATTTGTTTAACAAAAGGTAGATGCATGATTCCTTTAACACATACCCAACAAAGAGCCATAACAATAAGCACCGAATGCATTGGAGGGGGTAAATGCCTTAAACTGGTTAGCAAATTGACTAATACAGCTCCAGGCCCATCACTGAAACCTCCATCTTGATCCTCGACTTTTGTGTTGAGATGCATTTGATCTACACCCTGTTCATGGACATTGTCATCATTGTTGCAATTGAAAGTGGCAGGAATTGGTTTATCGGGTTTTGATTTGGAGAGGACAAGGCCAGCTTGTTGAGGATCATCCAACAAAGGAGCTGAATCTGATAAATGATTGGGTAGATTTACAGTAAGTGGAACCTCATCAGCAAAATATATAGTGACAAGAGTACATAGAGTCAAGAAAACCTGCAGACAGACAACAAATTTTTAGACTAATTCAAAAAGCAGAAAAGATAAAGAAAGCAATACACACACAACAAACATAATTGAAAATACTATCATATCTGTGCATAGACAAACAAGCATCACCCATCAAAATAACTGCAACAAGTGAGATTTCTCATTCAACAAGAAAATGAAGAAAAAACCAATCCAAAGGAAAGAAAAAGAAAAAAAAAAAAAAATGTCTTAGAAAACCAGAAACATCGTGTATATGCTGAAAGGTTTTTTTTTTTTTTTTCCCATCAGTGGAACAACCAGAGGTTGATCATTGGACATCAGCATATGTAATGCATGAGCCAAATTGGATATTGATGCACAGACTAATAATATAAGCCGAAGCTCTTTATTGTCCTGAATTACATAACTGAGACATAAAATTATGCATAACAATTTCTATCCTGCTGATCATTTTCCTTGTTTAAGTTGGCTTTCTGATTTGATAAGCTCCATTTTAGTTTAATTTATTTTTACTTATTTGGTCATATTTATTTTCATGTTTTATCAATATATCTATACCTTGCATTATTACAGTCATATTAGGAATGATCTAAACAGGTTTGTTGTATAGAGTTTATTCATGGCTTTTCAATGTAATTTCAAAAAAGCTCCTTGTAGAATATTTCATCATTGATTCTACATTTTCTCATGGAACTGAGATTATTTATCATGGATTCAGGAGTTTATCATTTGTGAATTCAAACTATCTCCCAGAACATATCTGCAGCCAATCGATTCCACTATGTCAATAAAAGAATCATAATATTCTCTCATCAGCTTGAGCAATATACAATTACAAAACAGGAAGTCTTACTGGCTAAAATACGAGACAGTATAAAAATCTTAAAAATTGCTCAATTTCATCACTGTGAACAATAGACAAGTATAGAACAAGACGTTTTAATAGCCAAATACGAGACACTGTAAAAATCTGGCAATTGCTCAATAGCCAATTTAAACAAAACACCTACAGTCAAGGCTTCAATTTTTAGTTTAACAATTTCCAATATTCTATCATACCAATCTACAATAAAATGGATTGTCATAGAGCATTACCGTCAAAATGACTAAAATCATTACTCAAGCTAATGATTAACACATTAATGTACAGAGACAGTGGACACTGAAGAATTTTACCATAGAAACTTGAATAGTTCATGCAAAATATAGAACTTTTATGCATACTACTCACCACTGCCACAAGAAATGCTGCTTTAAGATTTCCGCAAGCCGCACAACATGCCCTACTTGTTAGGAAAGGAAACCACCTGTCCAGATAGAATTGTTGAATACATAATCACCCAAACATGTAGGGAAAAAATAAAGTTTCTTTGGGGTTAAGAGATAAATTATGATAACCAAGTTTCTAAGGAGTTAATGAAGTGAGCACATATACTAACTCAAGATTTAAGCACCAAAAAGATGCATATGCTCATACACAGATATGTGACCTAACCCAGAAACTGTTTCCAAAATGTTTACCTGTGCCAATCTCCACTAGCACCAGCAGAAAATCCAAGGATGTTTCCAACAGCCATCCATGAGCAGAATATAGCATTAGCTGAATTGCGTTGATCAGGACCTAAGGCATTACAATGATTTCCAACAAGTCATGGTATGCATTAAAAGGTATCTCTTCCAGATAAAAGGCTCAATATATAGAGGCCACAACATTATGACTTTAACATAATAAAGTATGAAAAAAAAATACCTGATAAATCAGCCAAAAGTGCACGAGCTGGTCCCTACAGAAGAAATGAGAGTGCCATTGTTTCTTCAGCATATAGATAATAGCTAATGACATTGCTTTTTATGCAGAAGGGAATAGCAAGGAAGAGCAATTATGAACATGTTAGGAACCTCTAAAACAGAACAAATACTCCAAATGCTAGCAACAAGAGGTGTCACCTCCTCCCAAGGCCATAGCCCCCAAATCAGTCAAAGACTGCCCTAAACTCAAAGACAATATCCCTATTTATTCTACAAATAACCTAATTTTCAAATTCAAATATTATCCTAATCAAATATACTATCTTAATCAAACAATAATATATTATCTTTTTCATATATATTCTTAATTAATTAATTATTTAGTAATCTTAACAGAAAACAAGCTTACCTGCACTGTATTGTTAGCAAGATCCAGCATCCAAAACCCAACAATAAATATAAAGGCAGCTTTTGTTCGAGTTCCTTTGAATTCACTGCAGTTGCATGGATGAGCCAGTCACTTTTGAATTTAGATTAATACTCATGGAGTATACGGCAAGGAAACAAAATATGAATAGAACCTGCAATCCTCCTTTGTATCGCCAATTATGTAACCAATGTCCGCAGAAAACCCGATTATTATCACCTAAATAGCAAGGCTTCATTTAACTGATATAAAATATAGAGTGGCATATTTAACAAAAGAAAAAAAAAAAAAAAAAAAGTGAGTCGTCACTGCTTACAGCAACTGAAATCATAAGAGATCCTGCAAGAATGAATGGCCTCCTTCTTCCATACTTTGAAGTGCATTTGTCACTCCAAATACCGACACAAGGTTGAACCTAAATGTGGAAGAAAAAAAATAACTCAGACAAAACCAAATTTAAATCAAAATATACAATTGGTAGCAGACATGTATGGTTTCCTAATTTAATTTTGATAGGGCGGTCAGCAAGAATACACCATCACATGCACAGTCATAATAAAGACGAAAGGTAGGTACTAGGAGATAGCTCCAACCAAGACCAGTACACTGGACATTATCCAAACCTTAAACACCAAGAAAACCAAACTAACAAGTGCCTTTTCATCAAGTAACCAAATTCATTTTGTTAAGAACCATATTTCCCCATGTAACCAAATTTATTTTGGTAGGATGGTGTTGAATTGTAAAAAATTAAATTAGGAATAGAATCAAACTGCACTAGGAAATAAGCAAAATAGGTAATGAAATTATTTCATTTCCAATTATAAGAGGTTGCAACACTATATATAGATGTAATTTATTCACTATAAATCACAATTAGCTCAGAAAGTTATATGGTATCAGAAATTAAATCATAACCTTTTTTCCCTAATTCTAAAACCTGAATTTCTTTCTGATGACCATTTCTTGCAAATTTTGATCAAAGCCATCCTGACATCAGATCAAAAATCCGATCACACCATACTGATTGTTTCTTTCTCGCCCGCCAAACTTTAAAAGAGTGTTGTCATCCGCCATTGCACATGCCGCAATGTGCCACCCATTTCTCCAGCAATGTCTTTTTTTTATCTCTCTCTAACACATGTCACATCTCACCACTGCCACTAGTAGTCTTAGATGTCACTGGCGAGCACCCCCTAGAGTTTCGTCATCATCCATTGTCCAATATACCATCACCATCACCAAAAAAGTCATTCTCGTTAGGCTTTCATTCCTATTCAGATTTTGGTCTTCTTTGAACCAATTAGAGCACTTTTAAGACCTATTTAATCCTTATTGGTTCTGATTTCTCTCAAATTCCTGATTCAACCACATCATTTGAAGGATTTGGCTCAAAATCAGAACAAACTTAGCCATCCTTGACACTCACTAGTGTTGATTATGAAGCATATCTCAAATATCAAGCAAACAAGCAATCCTCCTCTTCTATTGCTTCCATTACTCAATTGGGTAATTTAATTGCATGCCTTACTTACTCTTCTTCTCTAGGGCCTTGCGTACTTGATTCTAGTGTTTCTGATCACACTTTTGGTAACTCTTGTTTGCTTTCTCGCTTGCTAATTCTACATCATTACCCTCAATAACTCTAGCTAATGGATCTAAAATAGATGTTAAAGTAGTGGATCGTGCCCTTCCACTTCCCTCTTTACCTTTAGACTCTGTAGTTTATATTCTCCATTGTCTTTTGTGTCTATCAATAAACTTACATGCTCTCTAAATTGCTCTATCATGTTTGATAATGACTATATTGTTATACAAGATCGAAGCATAAGACGAATGATTGGTGCAGGACATGAGTCACAAAGCTTTTAACATCTCCATTTACCCTCTGCTCCTAAAGCTTGCACTATCTCTAAGTTGTTAGCTCTCCTTCACAATTGTTTGGGTTATTCCAGCTTATGAAGCTTTAGCAAATGGTACCAAGTCTATCTAATTTATCGTCTTTAAGTTGTGAGTCCTGTCAGCGTGAAAAGAATTTTTGTAGTTCATTTCCAAAGCATGTCAATAAACAAGTTGTGTCCCCTTTTGTGTTTGTTCATTCAAATGTATGGGGTCCTTGTCATGTACCTTCACTTTTAGGTTTTCAATACTTTGTTACATTTATAGTCTCATTGCACTTGGTTACTTTTAATAAAAACCCATTTAGAGTTATTTTCCATATTTGAATCTTTTTATGCTAAAATCAAGACAATTCAATATTGTTATTCATGAGATGCAGGGTGATAATGCTTAAGAATACTTTTCTATTTTCTTTACTAAATTTATAACTTCCCAAAGAATACTTCATCAGTCCTCTTGTGCTTATAAGCCACAATAAAATAGAATTGTTGAGCACAAGAATAGACATCTCATTGAAACTATCAACACTCTACTTTTACACAATCAGGTCCCTACCAAATTTTGGGAAGATGTTGTTCTTACCACTTGTTACTTAATCAATCAAATGCCTTCTTCAATTTTACAAAACAAGGTACTTTATTTTATTTTGTTCCCAGATCAACCGTTATACTCTCTTCCTCAACATGTATTTAGTTGCACATGTTTTCTCTACAATTATTCCCCTAGTCAAGACAAACTATTTGCCAAGTCCACTAAGTGTATTTTCTTGGGTTACTCACGTCTTCAAAAGAGTATAAGAGTTACTTTCTCACAAAAAATCGATATTTCATATCTACTGATGTTATATTTTTCAAATCTTCTCTTGTTTTCCCTATGCCTCCAATATAGTGCAATTTCATAACTAAGGTCCTTCTCATTCCTTATATTGCTCCCCTTCCTTACACACCTCTTGAGTTTGTACTTGTACTACTGTGTTCTCCACCTACAAAAAGGTCTCCCCCTCCTGTAGATGATGCTCTTGCTCCTCTTACCCATACTAACATTGTTCCTAATGATGTTCCTGAGACTCCTATTAACACACTTCTTGCTTTGGATTTCTCACCTATTGCAATCCTACTGATCAATTTTCCATTGTTATTCATAAAAGTATATAATCCACTCGTAATCCTTATCCAATTTATAATTTTTTGTGTTATCATCAATTATCTTCACCTTGTTATGCTTTTGTGTCCACCGTCACCCTTCCCATATTGATGAGGCATCGTCTGATCCAAGGTGGCATCAGGCAATGCTTAAAGAAATAATTGCTTTGCATAAGAATGATATTTGGGAAATAGTTCCATTTCCTCTAGGTGAATTGACTATTGGTTGTCATTGGATTTCTACTCTCAAGGTTGGTCCAAATGGTTATGTTGATTGATTAAAGACATGTTTGGTCACAAAAGGATACACTCAGGTTTATGGGTTGGACTATTATGACATATTTTCTACTGTAACTAAGATGTCTTCCATCCGCTTGTTTTTATCTATGGTTGTCATCACACAATGGCCTTTGTACCAATTAGATATCAAAAATGCATTCCTTTATAGTAAACTTTAGAAAGAAATCTATATGGAGCAACTGTTTGACTTTATTGCTTAGAGAGAATCTAAATTGGTATATAAGCTTCATCACTCCCTATATGGCTTGAAACAATCTCTTCATGCCTAGTTTGGACATTTCAAAACTATCATTTAAGAGTGGTATTATTCGGCATGAGCCTGATCATTTAGTTTTTTATAAACATACATCACCAAGACAATGCATCTATCTGGTTTTCTATTTTGATGATATTGTCATTACAGGAAGTGATCACGATGTATTGAGCAGTTAAAGAAACATTTATTCAACCACTTTTAGACCAAAGATTTGGCATTGCTTAAATACTTCTTACGTATAGAGGTTGCTCAATCAAGTCTTGGTATTGTTATTTCTCATAGAGTATGCATTAGATACTCTAGAAGAAATAGGGATGTCAAACTGCAGACGAATAAACTCTCCTATGGATCCTAATTCAGAGAGATATCAAAGAGAGCCTCTTGCAAACCTTGGAAAATATCAAAAACTTGTTGGTAAGCTTAATTACCTCACCATCACACGACCTAACATCTTTTTCCCTGCCAACATCATTAATCAATTTCTACAATCTTCATGTAATAGTCATTGGGATGCAGTTGTTCGAATTATGATGTATATCAAAAGCGAAATAGGAAAAGGTTTGTTAAATGAAAACAGGGGCCATATACAAACTGACAGGCATTTTGATGTTGATTGGACAGGCACTCCATCTGATAGACATTCTACTTTAGGTTTCTATGTTCTTGTTAGAGGAAACCTAGTATCTTAGAAAAGTAAGAAACAAGAAATTGTGATCAGATCAAGTGCAGAGGCAAAATATCGCTTAATGATTTTAACAACTTGTGAGCTTATTTGGTTGAAGCAACTAGTCCACGAGTTAAAATTTGCATAACTATCACAGATAAAGCTACTTTGTGATGAACAAGTTGTCCTCCATATTGCCTCCACCCCAATGTTACATGAGAAGACTAAACATATAAAAATTAATCGTCATTTTATCTAGGAAAAGAATTTATCCGGTTGTATTGCTACTTGTCACGTCAGTTCAAATGACCAGCTGACAGATATCCTCACTAAAGCTCTCAAGGGTTTTTGTATTGATTTTATTTGTAGCAAACTTAGTGCATATAACCTATATGCTCTAGCTTGAGAGGAAGTATTGAATTGGGAGTATTAAATTGTGTAAAATTGAATTAAGAATAGAATCAAACTATATTAGGATTAAAAAAATAAAACAAGAAATGAGTTTATTCCATTTCCAACCAATTATAGGAAGTTGCAATACTATATATAGATGTAATTATTCACTATGAAATAAAAGAATCACAATTAACTCAAAAAGTTATAGATGGAATTAGAGGTAAGAAATTAAAAAAAAAAAAAAAACTTTACATCTGCTAGCATGTGAACCAAAATGCTAATACATTTAAAAATATTCCAATTTTATAACTTCATCAACTTGATTAGAAGACAGAGTAGAAAGGACAAATGACAAATTGGGAGCCAAAAGAACTGTAATGTACCAAAACAGCCAAGCCAAAATCAGCCACACTTATGGATATGTGGAGGAAGCAACCCCCAGCATTTGGTGGTTATGGTGGTGGAAATCCCAAGATACATGTAGCTCAGCCTCTACCAACTTGAGAGGTCATAAAATTCAGTTCAAACTTGAAATAATAGCATTGAGAAAGAATTTTATCCATTTAAACTGGTATAAATGATTAGATCATGCTCATGTTCAACTAAAATTCTAATATAATGTGTTGTAAACTAGATGATGCACATTAATGCACAAAACATCCAGTAGCAAACTGTAATAAGCAAGCTCATCTCCATATTGAATTTGAAGAATTAAAGTTCTGGACACATAATTAAACAACCAGGGGAAGAATAAAAGGATTAAAAGAAATGAAGAAAAATGATAGCCATCACCTACCACAAGACCTGTAATAGGGCCACAGAGCCAAATGAAAGAAGAAAAGGCGTGCTCTATTCCAAGTGTCTGTATAAGCCATAAGGGAACAGTTAAGCAAAATGAAAGCTGTACACACCAACATAATCTAAACAGATGTCAAAACTGATTCTGACATGCTAGATTAAAAAAACAGAAAATGAAGACAAATAATGTATCAATTTAGATTTTCTAAACTTTTGTAATCATCTGTCCCTTTATCCTCACCCCTAGGCAATCCTTACAATCATTAAAAGTAATAAAAACCTGAAAATGTCTACACACCACCCTTTCTTATAATTAATTTTAACTTTTACTATTGGAAACTAAAGCTTAAAAGAGAGTCAAATACAAGGATGCCAACAGCAAACAGTTTCATCCTATATTAGGGAATACCACCACTTAATGTTAGAACAAATAAGCAGTTATGTTAAATGATAACAAAAGTGACCAGCCGTATTCATCCCCTCTAATTGCCATCCATTGCTCAATATTAAATTGAACTCCAGTAAAAAACATGTCACAATTAATACAATTTCAGAAAAGAGATCCTCTCATGTCCTTGCTATTCATTATCCAAGACTGGAGTTTACATTGGATATCAACTTCCAAGTTCATTGGGCGTTTTATTTTCATTGCCTGAGCAATCCAAAAACTAAACATATTTATAAAGGCCGGCCACTTTGTTAAAGCAATTCATATTCCGGGAAAAGTATAGAATGCGAAAAATCTTTCATCAGTAACAATTAAAGAAAAGTTGCCTTAACCAGTATGAAATTCAAGTTTCGGAATATGCTATGTCAATCCCTAATTTTCCTACCAAGAAAAACTCCCATTCCATACAATATAAATGAAATAGCAACACACATTCAGGTAAGCCTTTGTCTTTCATGACTAGTAGTCATCAACAATTTGGTACATCATAAGGGCATCGAAAATAAATTCAATTGGCTCGATACAGCATAAAATCTATTAAATATTATAATAACAATCAAAATAAATCTGACAAAATCGAGAAAAAAATGTAAACTGATCCACCAAAAAATAAAACAATGCAGCCGCCAGATCCACAAAGAGAGAGAGAGGGAGAGAGAGCGGAGCAGACCTGAATGTAAGGAGTTAATAGAGAAAGTTGCAACGCCCAACCGAACTGAACACCAGCGGCAACTGTACAACTGAGAATAAGAGTCAACAAGCTACACTGTTTGGATCTGACAGCAAAATTGGAGTTTCCGTTGGAAATCGTCACATGAGAAGATGAATTAGAATTCAAGTCGATCTGACGGCGATGAAACTCATCGGTTCCAACCATCTCCACTTCCGCCTCCTTCTTCAGGTTCCTATATGGAACCTTAAACGACACTGAATCCGCCATTACTGGTTCTGTCCCGCCTAACTTAGTTGTTTTACATTCAAATCAATTGCATAAAAATAGAATATTATTGATCACGGATCCGGTTGTATTTTATGGGGTTAGAGAATTAGAGAACAAATGAAATGGACGACCTCAAATTTGAGCGTGTGTGTAAACCGGCGATACGACTCGGGATTTCTGTCAGTCGTAATACGTTGCGAGTGCGTTATGTCTCATGATGTAGTGAACCATTGCCTTACATCTGGACCACGGTTTGGTCCAACCGTGTTATGATTAAATTTAATTTTATATTTAAATATTTACAAGCCAGGCGTGAAGTAACAACGATTTAGTGATTCAGAGACACTGAATGAGGGACGTACATTGAGTAGCCGAAAAGAAACCGAATGAGAACCGTTGATAAGCCAGAAATAAAAAGTCCACACCCGCCGACACCGAAGTGGACCGAACGGTGAAGTTAATAATTCTCCATCGTCAGTTGAAAGAATACTATTATGACTTTTCTTCCTGGCTTGACAATTCTAAGATAGATCCAGTGACTGGCAGATAGGAGTGAAACAATCTCCCTTTGAATACAACCGCAGAAATTTATAATTGATTGGATCTAAAATTAAACATTTCAAATTGTTTTGAACACAACCATAGTATTGCAAAGACTTAACTCAACCATAATATTGTTTTTGACATTTGTTTCAAGCGAAAACGATCAGATCTGACCGTCTTCACTGAGCAAAGAAGTCAAATATGGCATCTCCTGAAACTAAGTGATTAGAAAAGACCATTTAGCTTCATTAGCGGTAGCCACTGTTATCGGCACTGGCGGCAACTGCTTTATTTTTTAAAAAATTTTTAGTATATTTTTAAATTTTTTAAATATTTTTTGAAATTATTTTATAATTTTATTATATATTTTTATATTTAAAGAGAGTATTTTACTAATTTTATTATAAAAATTATAAAAAATGGTTCAAAGGGTGGGAGATTGGGTTTTTGAAAACTGGAGGTAGGATTTTGTTCCCACCACAAACTATGGGTGGGAATAACTCCTTTGGCTAGTATAAAAGTATCAACTAGTCGTAGTTTTCGAAGTATTGGTACACACAATGAAAGACAGTATCCAAGTTTGTTGTGCCTCATTGGTTAACATTACAACTACCCAAGTCAGCTACGGTTATAGAGTATCTGACACTCTCGGGGCTCATTTGGAGAAGTAGTTACTATTGACCACAGTGGTTGGAGCAACTGCGACATCTCTTCCAATGGCTGAGACTGCTGATTGGTGTCTTTGAAATGCGATACTTTTCCTCCACAGATTTAATTGTTTCCACACAAGCACTAATCTTATCGCAAGGACCTATTTTCTGATTCAGCTCATAAACTTTAGCAGCAGAGTCAGATGCTGAAACTTAACTTGGCTTAAAGCATCTTTCCCTAGAACGTATCTAAAATAAGCAAACAAAACATTTCTTTGTGGCCTAACACTACATATTTTTTGGCATAGAAGCTCATATTCCTATTTTCTTCCCTTTCAAATTCTTTTCGTTGCTTACCCTTTTTCTCTACCCTCACTCAATATTTTAAAACTTGTTTAGGTGTCACTGGCACAAATGTAATATGCGTGTTGCTCATCACAAATTTAGAACCCATTATGAATCAAATGTTGATCATATTGTCATGGCCTCCCAAACATAATATGCCTTATATGCATAAACACAATATCACATAGGATTTCATCCTTATACCTCCCTATAGACAATGAGACCAATACTTGCTTAGTCACCTTAATCTTCACTGTAATAGCCTAGGGGTAGAATTGTCTTTTAGGCTTTGAAATCAAGGGTGAAAGAGATATTTCCAACTAGAAAGTAGAATTGAGAGGGTTCAAGGGTAGAAATGTCATTTAAAGGCCCTTCACGGCTTGTACATAGATATTTTGGGAAGAATATTTTGTGTATGGCACGAGGAGAGAGAGATTTGAGTTTTTAGAGGGCGTATGACAGTGTGTCTTGGACGTATGCCCGTGTGTCAAGTGAGAGAGCCATAGAATGTTTCATTTTCCCACATTTTCGCTTAACTTACTTTCTTTCAGCTTCTCTTCTCCATTTTTTTAGCGAACCCTAGGCAATAAACCGTCTAACCTGCAGCTGATAATCCAGTTAGAGATCCAAGAGCACCAAGAGAGAGAGATTCAGATGCAATGGCGAGTGATAAGTATTTCCTTACCTCTTTCATTTGGGTTTTCGCATGATTTGTTGTTTGAGTTCTTCCTATGTGTTTGTTGCATGTTAAGAATGTATTTGAATGCGCTTTTGATGTTAAGAATGATGCTTTGGATGATGATTCATGGTTTGTGTTGAGAAATGTTTGAGATTATGTGTTTGGGTATGTATTTGTGAGAAAAGATGAGAATTTTACATGCTTTTATGATGAATAAGCGGAATGAGCATGCTTATGAGATGATATAGTTGAAATGTGTATGCTTGATTGAGTTTTGGTTGAGTTTGGAAGTGATTTGAGTGAGATTTTTGGTTTTTTAGACATTTTATAGAGAATCTAGGTTGAGCACACGACCGTACGCCTGAGGGCACACCCCCGTGTGGCCCTATTGAAGGGCTTAAATGACCACTTGAAGGAACTAAGGCGGTACTTGATGAAATTTCCTCCAAACTTACATTTGGTCTAGGGTTTCAATACATATCACACTCCGTTTGTTGGGGTGAATTTGTCTTCGAATCCTGATTTTGCAAATAAAAATCATCCACAAAGCTTTCATTAGATTCCTTCTTTGATTCAACATCTTGGTCATTTGCAATTTCTACCTTACTTACAATTGAAGCACTTTTAGGTAAAAAAATTCTCTTCATTAACTTTTTCATTTTCTCTCAAGATTTAATTATTTTTTTTCCTTCTCAATGTCTTTGCTTTCTCAATATTTCTACCATAAAGATAAAGAATGATGCTCTTTAAGCTTTATAATGGTAATATTGAATTACTTTCCATTCGTCTATTTTATAAGTTCAAACATCAACTCTATATCTCTTAACCAATTAAAGAATTTATTTGCTTTTAATTCTTGAATTTGATCGTCACATTTCATACTTGTATTGGCCATTGATGGGTTTAAGTTATGTTTTTGAAACTAAAGACGTAAATGGGTTTAGACTTGATAAGAGTTTGGGCTTTTGAAGGTGTTAGAGTTAGGATAAATGGTAAAGGTAATTTTAAAAATTTTTGTAAAAGGTAATTTGGTAATTTAGGTGATGGTAGTAAGGTAATATTAATAAAGATATTTAAGATGGAATTTAATAATTAACGAAAAAATTAGGTTAAAAGTGTGAGGCGTAAAGTAATTAAGACATAAATGGAATTACGAATAAAAATTTTATGGCTAAGGTTTGAATACGTTTAATGGGTGGAGGCTAATTGTTTGGCTTGAGATTTGTCACACATGAAATATTGATGAGGTAAAGACAAAAAACTTTATGCAAATAAAACCAACACAAGATAAGTAACCATTTTTCTCTTTCTTCCCACTGATACAACCAAAATTCAATGAAAATTCAAGCTAACACAAATGTAAGAATCGACCGTCTTTCTTACAACTTTTCAACCCAAAATTTTCAACTTTTATCTCAATTTAATCACACTAAAACAATACTAATTCAACTTACAAGCTCTAATATCAATAATGGTATATATTGAAACCTAAATTCTAGCGTATACTAGCTCGAACATGCCTAAAATTCACCTTAAAAATCTAACCTAGTTTATCACCTAAGATCATGTCAATTTTATGCAATTTTAACCCAAGTTCAATACAAATTCCACTTTAATATGTCAACTTCAAACAACATTCAAGGCTGCAAATCCAACCATAAATGATCACACAATCAATACTAAGATTGGTAGGAGTTTGAAATCAAATCACAAATCAAATAAAGAACACTTGAAAATAAATTTGAAAGAAAAATAAACATCAAACATAAAAAGAGAAAGTCTACCAATTTGAGGGCTATCCAAGCTTATAGAACTCTTGATCCAAGTTTGAAAGAATAATCTAGCTACTTTTTTCAAGATTCACCAACTTGAATTTTCTACTACTAACCTTCTTCATGCAAAAGATTGTATAAAGGATAAACAAAGTTTATATGAGCACATAAGCTCTAATAACTCAACATAATAGCTCATAGTTTTCAAAAGTTTCATATATTCATCAAAAGCTTCTTTTACAATGAAAAGTCACCTTTATAATAAGCGAGGTATTAAAAGAAATGACTAAAAGATTAATGACTTAATTATCCTGAACAAGTATAATGCATGATTAAAATTAAATATATGCACAAGGAAATCAGTCTTCCATGCAAAGTTCTTTTGTCTTCTCCTAAGTCTTCTTACTTTTGGAAGCTTTCGTGCTTGATCTCTAGTTGGATTAATTGCCATTAAATGGAAGATATTTCCATTCAATGATGTCAATAGAATAATTTGGATATGAAGGTTTTATTGTAAATGAGTTAGAGAAGTCTTGGATTGAGATAGCTAGCTTAAAGTCATGGAAATGCATAAAAGAAGCATAGCAATAGGTGGCTAGTATTATGGTAGGCTTTTATAATGCCATGAAAAACCTTCTTAGGTAGAAGCTGGGTATTGTAGTGCCATGCAAGGTAGAAAAACTAACTTGTCTTTCCTAGCTTCGTTCTTGCTAGTTTTTTTATCCAATTTGACTCTCATTTTTTTTCTTAGCTTGGTATGAAACCACTTGATAAATTTTATCTCTTTAACCTACCATTTAAGTTTGTAATATTGTTTGACCTTTATCTAAATGCATAACTTAAATTTGCTCCTTTTCATCTTGCTTGTGCCATTTACATGGAAATTATTGATGGTAAAATTACTTGTGTAGATTGAATCTTGTCTTGAAAGATCATGTTTGATCATTTTGTGATTGACTTGGATGCTTTAAAAGTGCTTTAAAGGGCTTGAACTTGATAAAACTTCCTTTAAACTAACATCTAGTCTCAAACTTGAATATCAACCCATTTGATGACATAAGGGGAAGAGAAAAGTAGAAGGGACTAGTAAGTCTAAAGTTCTAGTTTTTTAGAAGAATGATGACGTAAGGCATGATTTTTATGACTTAGAAAGCTATGTAAAGATGTAAAATGGTAAAGAAGTTGGCCTTAGAGAAACTACAAGAGAGATACTTATACCTAATGAAGAGGAATTATTTGAGAAAGTATAATAATTATAAAAGGCAATAAGGAGGCAATAAGTTTCCTCTTCTACTTTATCTAAATATAAGTTAGATGATATTGACATACTGGAATATAAAAGGTTTTCCTTGAGATTCAAGATGTCTAAGATGGGTAAATTTGATAGGACTAATGATTCTAAAGCTTATTTGGGGCAACATGTGTTTTGAGGTTTTTCAATGTGACTATTAAAAAACTAGCAAGCTTTCTAAGACTCAAATAGTGGCATTTTTTCCTTTGTCATTAAAGGGAGTGACTAGCACATGGTATTATAGCCTTAATAAAGTAAAGAAGGCTAACATGTAAAAATTGGATTAGAAATTTTATTGTAGTATTCATAAGATATTGCTTTTAATGTGGCCATGCGAGATCTAAAACCTATAAAACAAGAGAACAATAAGTTGTTCATTGAGTTTTTGACAAGGTAGAGAGGTAAGGTAGCCATAATGGCCAATAGTCTAATAGAGAAAGAACAAGTAAAAATGATGATGAAGAATCTTTTACCCGTATATTATGAAAAGATCTATTATCTTTCTACTGTGATCTTTAAGTAGTTGTATGAGACTGAGGTCCAAATTGAATATGCCTTGGCTATTTCTTAGGGTAAAATTTTCAAAGAAATAGTTTTAACAAGGGTAATGGTGGCCAAGGAAGTTCTAAGGTAAAAAAGGTTTGCATGTCAACTTAATTACTCAAAGAGGATTTTCTAACTTTAGAATAGCTTTATCTAGGCTCTCCGACAAATTGGTACAGAAGGGCTTGATATACATTAACACCTAGGCCACCACCCAACCCACTACTAGCTAACTTTAATACATATCTTTACTATCAATTTCACAAATGTAGCGACCCCCGCCCCAGGTCACTGTGCATTGCAGAAATATACTGTAATTTATAAATAAAATATACTTGAGACGGAGACCTCTACAATAAAAAAAGCTGCTGGTGCTGCTGAATTAAAAATTCCTTTGTAAAAATAAAGTTGTAACTATAATTTACTATGATAGTAAATTAAAATATACTGAAATATAAAGGTAAAACCCTAGGCTACTCATGTATAAAACATACTACTCATACAGTGTATACTAAAGTATAATACACAAATATATACATGAGAAAATAAGTAAAAGCATGCGAGCCAAACATGTTATCTACTGCTACCCAGCCATATCCCTAGAATCTCACAGCTGTCTCGCTCCAGCTCAGCCACTCTCTACTCACTGACTTGCAAAAGGAAACAGGAAAGAAGGGGTGAGTGACAAAGTCACTCAGCAAGCATTTTCAAACTCAAACACTCACAGGTCCTACACATAGCTAGCTATGTGACTCGTCACGTAGAAAACTCTACGTTATTGATTTCTTATTCTCTGATTCTCTTTATATTTAGAAGTACATCTGTTTTCTGTATTATTCTTTGTCTTATTTTATTCTGTTTCTCATGAGATCTTATACATGACATGAAATGTATATGCTGATGTCATGTATATGCTGAAAAGTTATAAAACTTACCCTTATGCCTGATTTTCTGAAAAACTTTCTTTTTTGAAAACTCTTTCTGATAATAAAAGCTATGATCTGAAGATCCTGAATATATACATAGAGTATATACTAAAAATTGTATCAAAAAATACTGTATCTAAAAATATCTACTATGTTGGCCAGTTTGATGAATACAGAGATTTGACACCCTAGCTGTGTGAGCTCAAATCCTACTGAATCTACTGATGCATAACTAGCACTCTCTCTAACAATCTTGGTCAATGACCATGACCTCTCTAAAGGACACTAGTTTCCCTCTTTAGTGGGTGTGCAAACTCACTAGTGCCCCCTCATATCCACCCCTAACTGATATATGAAATATCATATATGTACACTTTAAAATCATACTGTTGGATCCTTAGATCTAGTCTGAAATCATCTGATATGGCATGTCATGCTCAATGCTAATAATCATGCATGATATGTTGTTTTATCATCTTATTACTAAGTTCTGTGTGCTTAGAATTGCCTTAAAGTGGTTTATCTTCTCTTTTAAATTCTTTTTTCTGTTTTTCTTAAGGTGCACGAGCATGTGTTTTTGTGTGCACAGGCATGTGTCAAGGCACACGACACTGTATGCTTCTTGTGTCTTTGGGCGTGTTAGCTTCTGGAATCAATTTATCAAACTTTGGCTGGCTACATGGGCGTGTGGTGCAAATATACGGGCATGCATAAGTTAGGCACACTGGCGTGTTTCACACTGTACAGGCGTGTAACTGTCTCACAACACTCCTCTGTCTTGCCTACACGGGCATGTGCACTCGGGTACACGGGCGTGTGTCTAGATTTTTATACGCATACGGGTAACATGCAAGGTTATGTTTCATGTAGAATTAAGGCCATACGGGCATGTATCTTGAGTATACGGGCATGTGTTCAACCCAGATTCTGTAGAAAGCATCTAAAAACCTAGAAATTCCCACACCAAACTCATCCATACTTCAATCAACCAACATACACAATCAATACTACTGCTAGCATGCAAATATTCATCATATCATCATCTTAATCACGTCATATATCATGAATAAAGCATATAACACATATATATAAAATATACACATATAAATTATGCCATTAACCACTCAATCATCCAATAATTCACCATATCAAAGCTCAAGCATGCTGATAACATTTCAAACAAGCACACAATGATTTTTCATAACTCAAGACAGCAAAACATGCTTTGAATACAGTGAAAAGGTAAGGAAACACTTACCTCGCACTATAGAAGTTGAACCTCTCTATCTGAAAGCTTTTGGATCTCTAATCTGAAACTAAGCTACTGGGGGATCTCTCTCAATCACTCTAAGGTTCACTATAGCTAAGGGAAAAATAAGGAAAGCAACTGAAATAAGTTGGGAACTATGTGAACTGAAAAATAAAACGTATTTATGGCTAAAAGGCAAGACACATGGTCGTGTGTATAGTGAAAAATCTTAATTTCCACCCACCTTCGTGCATACACGAAATATTCTCCCAGAATATCCATGTACAAGCCACAAAAGGCTTCTAAATGACTCTTCTACCCCTGAACCTTCTCAAACTTTTTCCTAACAAAGAAATCTCTCTTTTACCCTTGGATTAAGAACCTAAAAAGATAGTTCTACCCTTAGGCTATTACAACAAATGCTAAGGCCATGATATCAACCACCACCTCTGATTGAAAAATAAGGTCAAGACCTTATAGATAATGGAAAAATAAGCAATCTTGAAAAGTTCCCTAGTATGAGGCATAATCTTTTACCTAAGCATGTGATCCCACCTCCATTTAGGCTATATATGGTAAAGGTTGAAATGATTAAAACCTAGATTAGAGTTATAAATAATGGGTCAGTTCAGACGAAAAAGAGTTAATAAATATTTAGAGTGTTAAAGATAAAAATAAGGTTTCTTATGTCATTAGAAGTGACCTCACTTATGGTAAAGAGAAGCTGAAAAAAAAAAAAACTAGAAAGAAAAGAAATGATGATGGTAGAGCCTAAAGAGACAGGCTTATTAAGCAATTAAAGAGAACCCAAACGAGTATAACTATTTGGAAAATGTTGATGTATTCTAAAAAGCAATTCTTAGTAATAAAAGCGGCATTGAAGTCCATGACTATGTCTACTTCCCTAATGTTAAAAGAACTAATAGGCATAATAATGATCAAGAAAGAAGGAAGTAAGAAGTTATTCAACTAAGGTAAAGATCATTCTAAGGTCATTTTCTTTTAAGTAATTATAGGGGATTACAAGTGATTTTATATAATGGTAGATAATGAGTATAACATCAATGTTTGTCCTTTAAAAGTCTTATACAAATTGTAAAAGAATGTGGTTAATTTACAACCAGTAGGAATCATGATAAGGGCTTATGATTCAAGTAAGAGACAGATAGCGGGTACTTTTATTACTATAGTAATAATAGGCTTAATCTCATTTAAAGTGGAGTTTATAGTGATTGATATTCAGTCATAATTTTTCTTACAATTGGAAAGAAGTTAGTTCCACCTTTAAAGAAGAGTTGCATTTATCCTCTATCAGAAGACTAATTTTTCACATGAGAATGAGATATGACAAATCATGCCAATAATGACTTTAAAGTGGTCGTTATATGGAGTAAGCCATTCTATTGGGATGATTTCAAGTGGCCATGATTGAATTTGAATGGATTAATTCTTTAGAGATCAATATGATAAGGAAGTAGTAATATTTGTTTAGAATGGTATTAGAAAAATATGGAAAATGCATCATCATACTATCTATTTACAAGCCATAGAAAGATCTTAAAGGAGTAAGATACATAAAGGAAGAGGATACTAAGAAGGAGAGGGATAACAAGAAGAAAAAGGGTTTTACGAACTCTTTATTAGAAGAAGAGGCAAAGCATTGAAGGAAACTACCACTAAGGTGTCATCAAATGTTATTGATTTCTTTACCTATGAAAGATAACAATACGTTGAAATGAAAAACATACTAAACAAAGAGAAAGAGAAGGTGATTACCTTACTAACCAAGTAGAGCTTCTGACTTATTAATAAAACAAGTCTCTAAACACCTACGATGCTGAAAAGGTGTTAGTCAAGATCAAAGACCAAGAAACCTAGCCTAAAATAACTTTTATTCCTAAATATGCATTTTTTGTCAAAGATTTATTTGATGCGTTTAGCAACATTATTTGTAATGACTAAAATAATTTTATTTTTTATAGTACTAATAAGTTATATTTCATTTACTTATAGTCTTATGATTACGATAAGATATTGATAATGACATACATGCATTTATGATTAGTAATGTGGAAATAATTTCAAGTAATATTAGCAAACCTAATAAACCCAAGATGATTGAATTTGCTACAAACATCACTCTTATAGAAAGGGAAAGATTTATCAAAGTACTAAAAAAATATGGTAAAGCATTCACTTTAACCTATGAAGATATGTAATACATCAATAAAGATATCGCCTAATATTTCATCCCAACTTACTTTGATTCTAAGCCCATAAAGCAGAAATTTAGGAGGTTAAGGGAATAGTAGAGTCAGAAAATAAAGAAAAAGTTGAGAAGTAGATTGCCACAGGGTTATTAAAAGTAGTGAAGTATGCAGATTAGTTTACCAATATAGTTCTATACCAAAGAAGGAAAAAGGGGTCAAAATGTGTGTCAACTATAAAGATTTGACCAAGGCATGTCCTAAGGATAACTTATTACTTGACCTACTGGTGGATAATATTACAAGACATGTCACAATATTAATAATAGATAAGTATGTTTACTATGATCAAATTCTTATGGCTGAAGAGGATAAGTTAAAGAAACTGTTTATCATTGAGTGAGAAACTTACTACTATAGGATGAAACCCTTCAGACTAGAGAATGTAAGGGAATCTTACCAAAGAATAACTATGACCTTATTTTAGATATGATCTATATGAAGGTGGAAGTATATATAGATGGCATGGTAATCAAATGTAATAGCCCAAGGGCAGAATTGTCTTTTTAAGCTTTTAAATCAAGGATAAAAATCAGATTTCCTTATAGAAACTATATCTGAGAGGGTTATATGTATTCTTAGGATAATATTCTATGTATGGTGCGAAAAGAAAGGAAATTGAGATTTCTATTACACACATGACCATGTGTCATGTCATTCAACCACATATACGTTTTAGTTTTTCCAGACGTACAGTTCTAGCTTTTATTTTCTTCTTCTCCCTCATTTTTCCAATAAACCTTAGAATTGAGAGAGATCAACCAACAACTCAGCTTTAGATTAGAGATTTAGAATTTCCAAGAGATAAAGATCCAGCTTCCATGGCTAAAGGTAAGTCTTCCCTTACCTCTTTCACTTTGTTTCATAGCATGTCTTTGTTGTTTTAAGTGCTTGGGAACCATTGTTGCTTATTTGAAGTTTTAACAACATGCTTGAGTTTTGAGATGATGTTTTGATAGATGAATGAGTAGATTATTCCATGATTATGTATGTATCTCTTTGTATACACATATTTTATGCTTTATTTATGAGTTGTGGTGTGATTAAGATGGGATTTGGATGAATATATGCATGCTAGCAAAAGCTTTAAGTGTTTATTAATGCTTTATTGAAGTTTATGAGAGATTTGGATTAGGATTTCTAGGTTTCCAGACATAATCTATAGAAATTGAGTTGAGCATACGACTATGTCCATAGACGCACGCCCTGTGGCCTCATTTCTACATAAGCACAGCCTTGCATGACACCCATATGCACTTGGAAAACTAGACACATGCCTGTGTGAATGATGCACATGTTTGTGTGCTTAATCCTAATATCACGTACCTATGTAAGTCAGATAGGGGCATGTTGAAGGTAATTGCATGCCTGTGTACTATGGGACACGATCTTGTACCTTGTATGCACACCCGTGTGCTTTCACCATAGGCTTGTATGGCTAGCCAAAATTCCCTGAAATAATTTCAAAAGCTAACACAACCAAGCACACGTTTTACGTACAGTTAAATGTCATATCAGATGTTTTCAAAAACAAATCTAAGGATCTAATAATATGTTTTAAAGTATAGATATACGATTTCAAATACAATTTTATTACTTAGCTTTTTAGTATTTTAGAATCTTCGAATCTCAATAGTGTTTTTAGTAAAGTAGTTTTCAGATAGATGTTTTTAATAAACAGGCCCAAGGGCCTAGATATGATTTTCAACATAACTAGTCATGTTTTTAGCATACTTTATATCATTACTTACACAGTATGATAATAAGGAAAACAAAAAACTAATAGTTGTAATAGTAAAATGAATTAGAACTTATCAAGCTAATTGATAAGTAAGAGAAAAGACAGAACATCTGATATAAAATGAAATATGTTTGTAAATCAATAACATAAAGTGTAAATAAAATAGCTGATAATGACTCATAACTAATAACGAGTATTATAGCCTAACGTATGATATACTCAAAGCTACACAGAAAAGAAATTAGTTAAACTTTAAAGATATTATAACTATCACTAATTAATTATATAATGATCAGATACAACTTCACTAAGAAACAAACTTCATAGTATAATGAGAAGAGAAAGCCAATAAACTCTCATGACCAGTCATGAGTGGTTTAGAAAAATAAACTAGTTAGATAATCTTTGTAGACTGTGAAAGAAGATAAGATAGTTAAAAGGAGTGATAAGTGTCAATAGCATGTATAATTTTGTAGTCACTTTATAGAGTTTTAAGGGTGATTTGACTATTTTACCCTTATTATGTGCATATTTCGGGATCACAGGTTTTCATATTTGGTTTTACAAGAAATTTTGATTTTGATCTGATTTAAATGAAAATCAAGCCAAAAAGACACTTATGAAGGACTAGCCGATGGTTTGACTTTAGTCTAAAGAAGGATGAGTGACTATAACATAAACGGGAGAGGAGAGCTATTATGTGGAAAAATCCAATTTCGTTTGCACCCTCAACCATTGCCACAAATTCAGGTTTTCTTGGTGAAATTCTTGTTCTGACCACTAAGCATTAAAATGGTCATAACTTGATATTCATAGGTCTAAATGTGATTATTCAAAAACCAAACGAAACTAGACATCCAAGACTATAACTTTGATGAGGACTAAAATTACGTATTCCAGAAGCTACATGTCACAGCATCATGCTGTAACATAGGAGACTGCAGGAAGCATATGCAAATTCTAGAATCTACATGCTACAGCATGCTCAGTAGAAATAAGATAGAAGCTTCATGCCACAATATCATGTAGTGACATGGCCCAGCAGTAGCAAGAAGAACCTTCAAGCCACATCATGATGCCACGACATGGGTAAATTTTTACAGAATTTCACTTGAAGTGAAATTCTTCCCTAACCCTAAGTGTATATATATTACATTGTAATTTTAGAGAAAGAGAGACCCATCTTAGGAGATTTTTAGAGGGATTTTTTAAGCACTTTTCAGATATTCAAAATTTAGTTTTAGAAACTTAATCAAAAGCTATTTGGATTGCGATTATAAGACACTTTTTGATCAGATTTCAAGAAGAGATTCAACAATTCATCTCGTTTTGTTCTTACCTCTCTATTATGTTTTGTTTGAATTTTGTTGTTTACTTGTGTTTGATGATAAACTAAATAAGTTTTGCTAAGATTAGAGCTAGCTAATTCATGAATATATAATGGTTTTCAAAATTTAAATTACAAGCATGTTATTTCATGTGAGTTTGTATTTTGAACTTAATGCCTTTTGAAAACTTGGCCAATTTTTAAAAGGATTTCTGTTATGTGATTGAGACAGAGAGGTGAGATCGCATAAAAGTAGCTAGAATACAAACCATGGATTAGTCAAATATAGAGATGTATTTGTTGATACATGCAACAGTCATAGGTACAATAGACTTGTGTTGAAAGCTAGTGGATTCCATAAAACTTAATGCATTTTCATCTAATTAAACCTAGATAGAGATATTTAGGTTATGAGATTATTAAATAGGATTAATGCTACTTGAGAAAGAATATTAATCAATTTAGGAAATTTCGTTGTCACATGAATAATATAAGATATTCAATCACATGAAAAACCTACATTGTAGTGAATTAGCTAACTTGAAGTCTTAGGATCATCTCACTTATTATTATCCAATTTATCTAGGCGTGCTTATTAGTTGGTTGATCTTAGTTTTGTTTTAGTTTTAGATGTATTTTCAAGCCATATTTGATAGTTTAGATAAAGTTAGGAATGGTACTGTCTTGGTACTTACTTACGCGATCCCGTGGATACGACACCTTGAATACTTCTCGTATTACTTTAAACTAGTACACTTGCTAGAAAGTTAGGGTTTGAACTTTAACGCATAAAGATTTTGGCGTCGTTGTCGGGGATTGTGTCTTAAAAAATATCAAGATATATTGCTTTTAATTTTACTCTAGACATTTTATTTTATTGTTATTTTAGTTTGTTTTTCTTTTTGTTTATATTTTACGATGCTACTTGGTCTTGTTTGTAACATCCCAGAGTTAGATTCGTCTTTTAGGCTTCTAATCTGAGGTTAGATTAAGATTGATGAGAATTTTAGGGTGGTGAAAGAGTTTCGGGGTGAAATAGATGTTTTCTTGAGTTAGGTGGCTTTTGCAAGGGTCCTGTTGCGAGAATTCGCATGCAAGCACAGGAAAATGCTAGTAGTACACTTTTTCAACCATGTACGCCCGTGCGTGCGTTATGTTTTGGCTTTCTTAGTTTTAAGTTAAGTTTATCTTATTTTTCAGTCATTTTCACCTAAAGTTTTTGATTGATTTTTAGACACCATCAACCCTAGGAGGGAAAATCAGTAACCAAGACCATCCAATCTAGCTTAAGAGCATGTTTTTCTTGAGAGAGAAAACATGTCAAGAGTTAGGTTTTTCTTACCTCTTTCTCTCTTTCTTTGATGTGTTTGATGCATGTGTTGGATTAGACTTGCTTGATTCCAGAATGTTATGATGTTTCTTGCTTGCTTGATGCATGAAAATGATGATGATGATGATATGGATATGTATATGTGAGTGATAAGTATGTTTTATGTGTATGTGCATATGGGTTAGATGATTGATTATGAGAAATTGTGTTATTGGTAGCAATAACATGTGTATATAAAGTGTGGTGTATGTGGGAAATGGTTAATTTGAGTTTGGTATGCTTTTTGGATGGGAATAAGCTTGATTCCCACCGACCATGTTGATACAGAGTGCGATGCACGCGTAGCGCACACCCGTGCATGCTGTATTTTGTATGGTCACGGTTATGTTCACATATCCGTACATGACTTAGAATTACAGGGTCATGACCGTGCATGTTTATGTCACGACTGTGTAGCAAGAGAAAATAAGGAAATACAAAAAAATCATAAAACCTTGCACGACCACACGCACGACTGGCTCATGGTCCTATGCAAGCATATGCACGCCTGTGTGCATAGACATGTACACCCGTGTGTCAGGCAGAAAAGAGAAAATAAAGCATAAAATGAGAAATGTGCACAGTAAAAGTTATATATTTGATAGAAAATAGTAAAATGAGCTCAGATAAGAATAAATGATGCATCATATACACAACATAGCATGACATGCCATACAGAGTTTTCAAAAAGGGATTCAAAGATCCGAATTCATGTTTTTAGTAGAAAAATATTGATTTCAATGATTAATACGAAGGGGCACCTGTGAGTTTTAGCACACTCGTTGTATCAAGAGCTATATGCTCATTATTAGCCTTATGTATTGGCATATGCAAGGGTGCTCAGTTAGTAGATTATAGTTTTCCTGATCCGAGGATTAGATGCAGTATATTTAGCGCAAGGCGCTCAGTTCAATTATAAGATTCAAAGGCATCACGTGACCCATACAGTTTATGGTACGTGTTTGCATAGGAAACTCATATGGCCAAGGTACCGAATCTCTGTATTCATCCATTTGCGTAGCATAGTAAGTACCTTCAGGTACATAGTTTTCAGTACAGTTTTCAGATTAGCTTTTATAACAGTTTTCAGATATGGGATCCCAGGATCCAATAGCAATGTTTCAGTAAACCCGTTTTTAAAAAGTTAAATTTTCAGTATACAGGTCAAGGCCTAGATATGATTTCAGCATATTTCATAGCATGTCATTTTCACATGACATATACAGTAGCATATCATTCAAAAAATGATAAGATCAGTAAAAATAATTGTGGCGCCGGTTTTCGCCGCGCCGAGCGAGGACAGACTTACCACTCTTGTTTAACCACCCTAGACGTGGTCAAGAGGAGCGCATAACGGGTTTTTGACCCGCTACGGAGTCTATGGAGTCGCCACCCGGGAGTAACCCCGGGAAAATACACATCGGTGAGGATGGGCGATTTTTGGATCCCTTGTGAAGGACCCAACTACCCCTCACCTGCCCAATGGGTCGGGTTCGGAGAGTCAGGTACGGCAATGGGAAGGTGTTAGGCACCCACGCCGCCCGGCATGAAAGCCGGCCTCCACTATTGTGGTTCGTTCGTTAAACGCGTTACCGAGTTTAATTAAGTTCCGTATTACCACACGATGCATTTTAATAATCATACATATACATTCATCCACGAAAATAATGAAATATGAAAAAGAAAATAATTAAAAATTACCTAATAAATAAATAAATCCTGCAAAAACAATTTTGTTAATTAATTCAATAAAATAAACAAATATATTAAATAAATAAATCAGCCCAAGTAAAAACAGCCCACTCAACAGTAATATCCGAAGTGCAGCTCAACCAGTGGAAATTGACAGCATGCAGCCCAACCAGGAGGCCCAATATATCACACACACAGTAGGCCCAGTAGAAATTAATAACAATAATAATCATATTCCACCCCCAGCCGAGACTCGAACCCGCGCCCAACGGAACTAAACTTTCCGCCTTTCACCACCAAGGCAACAACCACATCCGTGTATTTAATTTAAATACAATGACAAAATACATAATGCACACAAATACACCATTTTTCCCAAACAAATACAAAATCTACAGTTTATATATATATAAAAATATACAATAATGCCAACATTCAGAGTATATAACATACACTATTTTATAATTACACAATACATATAACATATATACAGAAACATTTATTTACAAAACACAAATCTTGGCATGCCACATGTAATTAAATATTATATAGAAACATAATATGACGATACAAATTTTAATTAACTCATGCATGAACATTATTTCAGCAAACTACCAACCAAAAAATGCATAAACTTTATCGCAAATGCATATTTATTTCATCTAGGATCACAATTATGAGCCACATAAAATATATGTACAATAAGAAATATTACACCACACAAAATTATATAATATGATATGATAAATATATATGCACTATAAAATAACTTTACATATATACAGTAATGTATAATATATATATATAATAAATATATATGTATTATATTATTATACAGGAATAAAATAAAATAAAAATACAAATGAAAAGCAGCTTTGCCCCAGCGTGGTTTGAACCTGCGAGGGGGGAATAACATGGCCGCCTGCTGCCATTAGGGCGGCCAGTCTCATCCAACATACATAGGCACACAGCATATTATATATATTATATACCAATACACAGGACATACAGCACAATATATAGGATATACATATACATAACAAAAATAAATATATACAGTAGATCATAATATACACATGTATATGCAGGATGAAAAATACAGAATACAGAATATATAATAAACAAAAGTACAACACAAAAAAAATATAACAATGATAATAATAATAATACAGATGTAGATAATCAAATCAAATACAGAATATATAAAAAAATTCATATATAATATAAATAGAAAGTATAAAAATAGATGAAGTATATATACAAAATATCAATATATTTACACGAAATAAATAGAAAAATTAACACAAATTATATACAAAATAAAATGAAATAATATAAAAATTTTATTTATGAAAAAAAAATTCCCCTCAGGGATATACCTTGAATGTGAATATCTTCGAACTTTTCAGATGTTGAGCCAAAAGATAGGTTGAATAAAAATCGGATTCAAAAATGTATATATATTTTTTCTCTCTGTTTTTCCCTTTTTTCTGTATATTTTTCTTTATTTTCTTTCCAGAATTTTCTCTCCTCTCCCCCCAAGTTTCTCTCCTCCAGCCCCCCCCTTCTAGAAAATCCCACTCCTTTTTATAGACAAATGAAAACGGCAGCCAGCTATCCAGCCACACAACACACGACACGCAGGCTGGCAGGTGCAGCAGGAGAGAGAAAGGAAAAGTGCGCTGGAAAACCAAAAAACAGAATGCAGGCGGATTACACAGCGGGCGCGTGCGCTACACGCGCGATCAGCACAGGACTGTCTACTTCATCGCGCGTGTGATGCACGCGCTCACTGCAGGGCCATCTTTGGGCCTTCTCCTCCAACCGGGCCAGCTTACCTGCTGCTGCAGTATTCCAAAATGGGCTGCACACTGGGCCTCCTTATTCTCTCCTTTTTTTTTTTTTTGGGTTAGCTTTTTGGGTCATCATTTTGGGTTTTCATTTTTTTTTTTTTTTATAAACACTTTTTTTTTCTTTTTAACTTATCCGTCCTCAGCTCAACATCTCAAAAATTCTAAATCAACATCCAGGTTTTTCATCATCGGGGGTGACCTTGTTGGGTCCAAAATGGGGTGTCTACAATAATGAAACAGTAAATAATCATGATATGAAATATTGTGTAATAAGACACGAATAACAGAATCAGAATATAAGAACTCACGTGATGATACGTGAAACTTTAGAAAGCAAATACAAGAATAATAAAGATATGAACAGCTGCATAGAAAAGCTAAATATCAGAAGAATGATTACACGTGGGAACCAGTTTGGTTTTCCTCCCGTGTATATGAACGTCTCCAGAATATGATGTTGTGGCAATCCTCCGAAGAGGATTGGTTTAAGGTCAGAGATAGAAACGCTTATTGGGTGAATATATCACTCACTCCTTACTTTCATTTCTCTTGCAGGTCAGTAGTTTGGGGGCTGAGAAGAGGAGATGGTTGTCGTCTGTGATATATTTGTTTTAGTTTTGTAGCATGCTTCGGTTTGCATGCTTTCCAGTTTTACCTGCATGTGATTGTACATGTTTAATCACACACTTACTTTGTAAATATTTTTACAATATATGAAATAAAGTTTTTGGGCATGTATATATAGATGTATACATATGCACTACATATTTTTCGTTGCAGCATTTCAGCTCAGTTTAGGTATTTCTGTTAGATATTATTGGTAATATTTTCTTATTTATTGATATTGTATTATTATTAAATTATAAAAAAGTAGTAAACAGTAGTATCTAGCAAGAGTGTCTACATTATTTGCCTTGTAGGTTCTTACCTAGTGCATGACACGCACTAGAAATTAAACAACTAAGCCTTATGATCCTAGGATAGGAAGAACATTACATCAATTGACGAGGCAAAGAAAAGCAATGGCAGAAGATTAATGCATAGCACTACCAGCCTTAGAGCAAGCTAATCACGCAAATAACCAGCAATCTTTGATTGATTAGGTAACTCTTACAGTCGAAGGAACAACTTCAAGCATTAGGCGATCGTCAATACAGACTAACAATTTTAAGATCAAACCGAGTATAATCCAAATGATTTAGACGTCAATTCAGTTCAATAGTTTACCTAGTGATAAATTAAATCAACACATTGCCAATTTTCTGGAGATCTGTGATACTTTCAAGTATAATAGAGTTACAAACGATGCCATCAGGATAAGATTATTTGTTTTTTCACTAAGGGACAAAGCAAATAGTTGGTTAAATTCATTGCTTACTGGATCAATCACTACTTGGGATGAAATGGCATAGCGATTCCTAGCAAAGTTTTCCCTCTATCGAAGACTTTCAAATTACATAATGATATCATAATTTTCATGTAGTACGATACGAAATCACTATATGAAGCATAGAAGAGATACAAAGAACTACATCGAAAATGCTTGCACTATGGATTACCCATATGGTTTCAAGTATAAACTTCTTATAATGGTTTAATGCTTGCTAATCGTACTTTGGTTGATACAGCTGTAGGAGGTAACTTTATGAGGAAGACACCAGAAGACGTATTCGAGTTGTTGTATGAAATGGCTTCTAATAGTTACTAATGGCAAAATGATAGAGTACCAAGGAGAGTTGTGGGAGTACATGAAATGAATTCTTTCAATGCATTGGCTACCCACATAGAAGCTTTAAATAAGAAAATTGATACATTGGCGGTCATGCAAGTAAAGAGCGTAATTTGTGACTTATGTGGAGAGGGTCATGCAAGCATAGATTGTCAAGTAGGTAACCCATTCATGTATTCTTCTGAAAGTGCTAATTATGTGGAAAATTGTTGCAGGCCTTCACAAAATAACCCATATTCAAACACATACAATACTGGGTGGTGAAATCATTTTAATCTTTCATGGAGCAATCAAAATCCAGTCAAGCAACCACCACTAGGATTTTAACCTCAAGAAAACAAGTCAAACCTGGAAAAGATGCTAACAAAGTTCATTAATAATTCTGGAACAAGAATTCAAAATCAAGAAGCATCTATCAAATACCTTGAGGTACAAATAGGACAATTGGAAAATATAATCGTTGGGAGAGCATAAAACATACTACCAAGTGATACTGAGATGAACCCTAAGGAACATGTGAAAGCTATATCACTTAGGAGTGGGAAAGAACTGAAAGGTCTTGAAAAAAAAAACCTAAAGAAGCTAAAAAAGATAAACTGGTGGCAAGAGAGGTGGACCAAAAACTAATAGAGATTAAGCCTTCTTTTCCTCTTGCATACAAGAAGAGGCAGTTAGACAAGCAATTTGCAAAATTTTTGGAGATATTCAAGAAGCTTCACATTAATATTCCTTTTATAGGTGTCTTGCTCCAGATGTCAAGTTATGCAAAATTTCTAAAAGAGATCTTGTCCAATAAGAGGAAATTAAAGGAGCATGAGATAGTCAAACTCACAGATGAGTGTTCTGCCATTCTCCAAAACAAATTGCCACCAAAGCTTAAAGAACCAAGAAGTTTTTCTATCCCTTGCGTTATAGGTTCAATTTCTTTCTCTAATGTTTTATGTGATTTAGAGGCAAGTATCAACTTAATGCCTTTGTTTATTTTCAGGAAATTGGGACTTAGAGAACCACAACCCACCACAGTGTCCTTACAAGTATCTGAATGTTGAATGACTAATGCTATCGGATCCCTTGATCATTTTTCATGCTGATGTCTTGGCATGTCATGTTAGGTAATGCTTATGCAGCATTATTTTATCTCATTTTATCTTTATCTGCTGCTTCATAGCCTTTAAAATGATTTCATGCCGTAGCATGATGTCGAGGCATAGGCAAATTTTTGTAGAATTTCACTTAATATGAAATTATTCCCTAACCCTAAGTATATATATTACATTATAGTTTTAAAGAAAGTGAGAGTCGTCTTAGGAGATTTTTTGACTGCACTTTTCAGATATTCAAAATTTAGTTTTGGAGACTCAATCAAAAGCTATTTGGATTGTAATTGTGAGACACTTTTTAATTAGATTTTAATAAGAGATTCAACAATTCATCTGGTTTTGTTCTTATCTCTCCATTATGTTTTATTTGAATCTTGTTGTTTATTTATGTTTGATGATGAACTAAATAAGTTTTGCTAAGATTAGGGCTAGTTAATTCGTGAATATGTAGTGTTTTTCGAATTTAAATTACAAGCATGTTATTTCATGTGAGTTTGCATTCTAAACTTAATGTTTTTTGAAAACTTAGCCAATTTTTAAAAGGATTTTTGTTATACGATTAAGACCGAGAGGTGAGATCGCATAAAAGCAGCTAGAATACAAATCATGGATTAGTCAAATATAGAGATATATTTGTTAATACATGCAATAGTCACAGGCACAATAGGCTTATGCTGAAAGCTAGTGGATTCCATAGAACTTAATGCATTTTCATCTAATTAAACCTAGATAGAAATATTTAGGTTATTAGATTGTTAAATAGGGTTAATGTTGCTTAAGAAATAATATTAATCAATTTAGAAAATTTCGTTGTCACATGAATAATATAAGATATTCAATCATATGAAAAACCTACATTGTAGTGAATTAGCTAACCCGAAGTCTTAACATCATCTCAGTTATTATTATCCGATTTATCTAGGCATGCTTATTAGTTGGTTGATATTAGTTTTGTTTTAGTTTTAGATTTATTTTCAAAACATATTTGATAGTTTAGATAAAGTTAGGAGTTGTGCTATCTTGGTACTTGCTTACGTGATCCCGTGGATACGACACCCTGAATACTTTCTGTATTACTTTGAACTAGTACACTTGCTTGGAAGTTAGGGTTTTAACTTTAACACATCAAGGAGAAAATGATAGAGTGTCAGTCAAGAGGATCTAAATAATGCATATTGTGCTATATATATATATATACCCAGATAATAATTATGGCAAAACATAAGTTAGAATCTAGATATCGAGATCCTCTAAGAGAAACCTATAAAGTAAGAAATAACATAAGCATAAATATAAAGAGTTCAGTTGAGACCCTAGAAAACTCAAGAGCACTTTAGATTTCAGAGTTTAAGAAAGAGAACAGAATAATGAATATCAGAAAGAAGACTCAAAGAGTTGCGTTATATAAGCATAGATCAATTTCATGCTAAGTTATATACACATACTCATATATGTAATTATGACGAGGTGAAAAGTAGAGTGTAAGCAGTTAGCCAAGTTAGATTAGTAGAAGCTATTAGGCTATCAAAAACTTAAGTAAGTTCTTCAGTTGGCAATTAGCTAATCGAGTTATACAACTTAGAACCTCCCTAAGGGTAGAGTTAGAAGATACTTACTGAGTGACTTGTCACTCATTCCCCTCAGTTTCCTTTTCTTATGGTCAATGATTTGGGGAGCTGAGTTGGAGTGTGAGATGGTTGGAAAGTGGGATACAGTTGAGTGGGTTTTTACCCGAGCTTTCAGATTAATACATATATGTACATATTTAGTTTTCAGTAGATTATATGTTGGCTCTCATGCTTTGTATTGCTCATGCATGAGATGGACAATGTCACATATATATGTTTTCATATATTAGTATTATGTAGTACTATAGTATGAGTTTTCTCAAGACATTGTACGGTAGGTTTTAATATTCCATCACATTATAATTATAGCTTTTGCAAAATGTATGGTTTTTAGAGAAGTAATTGCCTTATAGGGATTTTTGTTATATGTTACAAATGGTTTGTGAAAATAATAATAATAATAAAATACTATGATAATATATATTTAACATATGTTTATATAATATAACAACACAATAACATATAACAGGGTTTACTACATGATCGTATTTACACAAGCAACAATAAGAAGATGATGAAGGAGTTAAAGAAGATACGATATGGATGTTTGAAACAACAGATCTAAACTTACTGCATTGCTCCCTTAAAATAAATACACTACAAATCTAGTCAGAAGATTTAACATGAACAAGTGAAAAACTAATAGTCACTCCACTTGTTACTAATGAAAAATTCAGAAAAAAGTGGTTTAGGGAAAGTAGATGCTTCCTATTAAAGAAGTCTTATTGGGTACCCAATTTACTTGATTGTCACTTGACTGAATATCATGAATGTTATGAGTCTACTATCATAGTTCATGTAAAATCCAATTGAAATTCATTATAGAACTACAAAAAGAATTCTTAAATACTTACAAGATATAAAAGAGTATGACATTCGGTCAAATCATGTGGGTAATTCTAAACTTATTGGCTTCAATACTTACAAGAATTTCTTTACCAACATTTGCCCAAATGTTGGTTATTTTTTTTTGTGGCGTTTTAAAACACCGCTAAAAACCCAAATAAATGTCGATCATGTGAGTTCTTTTAGCTATACTTGGACTGTTTGGCTCAAGAATATTCTCGTGGGCATTTGAGAAACAAGAAAGTGTAGCACGATCATCCGCAAATGTAGAATATGTAGTTGCCGCAAATACAATAAATCAAGCTATTTGGCTCAAAATCATACTCAAAAAGATGGTAGAAGCATAAGAACAAGTAACAAAAAATAGATACGCTTCAATATTGCAGGACAAAAGAGCAATCAGTGGCCATCCATTCTAAAGCACTATTATGGGGAAATTTTGAATTTTTCATAAATTTGATTGGAGTTGAAAGAATTTGCATCAAGGAAGATTTTTAAAAAGCTTGTGCAAATGGAAGGCACCTAAAAGCCAAATGGAAGGAACAAATACTTGAATATTCGTCTAAAGTGGACAAAGCACAGACCAATTTCTCCACCAATCAGCAATCAATTTTACTTTATTACAACCTGTTTTTTATTTGAAACAAAACAGCCTAAGCTATGCTATGTAAAGGTAGCTCACTTGCATTTGTATTTAATTTCAGTCACTTGAAAATTGGGAGCAATCAAGCTCCTCCCATACTCGACTTGAATTAATAGAAATTTTAATTTCTATAGACTTTGTAGTCTAAAATTCTTTTTTATTTTCTAACAAAGCTCTACTGTATAGAATTGTTAAAGATGTTTTATTGGTCTTAGTGGTTGACTGTTGGGTGGCTGATCATTTCGGTTAAAGTGTAGTGTGATTTTTTTTTTGCTAAAGTGAATTATGGCAAATTGTTGAGATTTGTGGTTTGTTGATGCTTTATATTGGTTGATCATCTTTCTCCTGAACAACTGTTGAAATTTTGTTGTTCTCTTTCCTGTTAGGTGATTGATTCTGTTGATATGTGTTATTGTTGGAGTGTATTGTAGCAGATAGTAAAAAAATTTTTAGTTGATCATTGACGCTCAGATGCCTTGTGAACAAATATTGAGATTTGTTGTCAACCCTACTGGTTGGCTACTTGTAATTGTTGTATTATGGTAGTTTCTGCTGAGATTTGTTATTGTTGGAGTGTCTAGTGGCAAACTGTCAAAGTTTTGTTTTCTGGTCTCGATGAAAAACTATTGAGGTGTGTTGTTGCTACCGTGGAGGTGTTTTCTTGATTGGTTAATTTTTTTTTTTTCTAATTTTCTGTTCTCAATAGGGTTCTTGAGAGTTGTTTTATTCTCAATGACTCTCTTGTGAGTGATGTTCCTTTTAGGTAATTGTTTCTAGAACATGTAGTCTTTGTTGTTGCAACATATGTATTGTAGTTCTAAATGGTTCTTGGAAAATACTATAGGATGATGTGGTTATCATCGAAATATTTTACTGATCTGATGAGTTCTTGGTGGCAATGTTGAATGTTGAGGAGTTACGGAATGTTGAAGCTGGGAGTAATAATGGTGATAATGGAGAGACAATAAGTTCATTGTGATTATTAGTAATACTGGTGCAGGAGTAACGAAGGGTAAGTCTATCTTAAGATGTTCAGTAATAAGGAAAAGACCATAGAAAAGGTAGTTTTGCTTTAAATGGGGTTATGCTAAAGAGTACAAAATGTGAAGTAATCAAAGAAGAGTCAAATTGTAGTTTTCATTGTTGTAACCGTAGTTCTTGAGAAAACCGTAGGAGTTACTGTCACGATTAATATGTTTTTATAAAAAGAAATTAGTTGTCAATTTTGTTGTTCAATAAAAAAAAAATTGATTTTCATTCCCAAACCTCAGCTCTCTCTTCTCAAACCCTAAATTTGGATTTTTCATATTTTTTCTCCAATTCTTATTGACTCGATTCTTTTAGTTTGTATCAGTACTTCATTTAAGCTCAAATATGATTTAATTCAATTTTTGATTGACCCAATCATAAGCCAATTAGATTTCATAAAAAACATTCAATTCTAACATAAGTTTTTACGTATTCATGTCAAAAATTGTTAACACTTACATTAAGAAAATATAAATATTAATAATGATTAACAGCTATACAATCATCAGATAAATTTTCAAAATTTTGAAATGAAGCAAGATAAGACAAGAACCAATGCCAAGTCTAGGAGTTTGATTATATCTATGTTATAGAATGCACATACATGCATAGATTTATTTAGTAATCATGGACCAATTGAATACAATTTCAAGTAATTAACTATATTTAAATGACGGAACAAGAAGAGGATAGACCAATAGGGAATATTTAACAGTAATTATAACTAGAACTTTGAAGTAATGATAATGAAATTTTGGTAATCGAGGTCAGAACAATCAACTTTTGATCATGGCAAGTGAGATCGCAATTAGCTCCAGCTAATTGATTACCAGAAAGAAAGAACCTTGTTGCTAAAACCCTAGCCCGGAAGTGACCAGTGGAGGCAAAGCGGTTGGTCCCTTTTCAACATAATCTCATCTCTTAATCTCAGATTCTCTTGCATCATCGGTACAGTGCAGTGCATACCCTATATTTGATAGCATGTCAGCAACGAAAAGAAATGGCTATCTCACTCCGCCGGCTAAAACTTATACATATTACAAAGAATAGGAATGAAAAGCCAACTATATATATATATATAAAACTGTGTGTGCGCATAATTTATAACATCGTTTCTTTCATATTCATCTACTACGCTTATTGACACGTGTACTAATTTGAAGGTTGAAAACAATGTGCATACCAAAACAAACTCGTATTTAAGAGGCGAAAATTTTCTAATATCCTGGGTCTGAAATAAAAATATTTGTTTCACAAGCTCCATAAATCCTGATTCAAACTCAACTCGAAATCAGTGTGGGGCAAATCGATCACGTGCTAGTAGCTATCAACTCTAAGGTTGACCATATTGCGGGTCCACTCTGCAGTTTCTGGGTCTAAGATAGATTGATAAGATAAACCAATAAGTTATAACCATGACAGTCAATCCCTCAATTTTGAGACATTTAGCCAAAATAATTCGGCTCATATTATTGAAAGGAGTCAAAATGAGCAGCTATGAGATAATTTTTCAAATACATTTTATTCGTTCAGGCTATAGAATATATGTTCATCAAAAGTAGTGGCAGCAAGCACATGAGATGTTTAAAATTTATAGACCAAAAATTAATTTAATTAAGCACTCATCTAGAATTCCTTTTATTATATATATACATATATATATGATGAGTTAATTATATAACGAGTAGCACAAGTTGATAAGGGATATATATCATGGAGTGTACAGCCCCTGTGCCCTTACCATTGGTCTAGTAACCAAACCCTAAATACATAGAAGTGAAGAATCAGAACAGATTATCAAGCTCTGTTACATAAGTAAACTCCTAATTATTGCTGCTTCAGCACTATCATTGTCAATTGAAGCCAACAGCGCCGATAAACGGTCGCTTAGATCATCAACCTCTCTATGTAAGCTTCGAATATAGTCACATGTCTCCTGTAAAATCTTAGAAGCCGATACCTGCATGCCCACAATTATCATTAGTAACTAATACTCTTGGATTTTCATTAACTTAAAATTAAAAACAAAAATGTGTTATATTAGAAATATGATTCATATTGTTAATCTACGAGGGAACATATTTAGTCCCACACGTCAACTTGTTGCACCACTAAAAATTAAATTAGTGTGAGACAATACAACTTATCTACAATAAGAAACGAAGACCACACAAAAATGAGTTACATGTTGAACAGAGAAAAACCAAACTAGCTACCTTGTCTGAACGCCGAGCTCGAACCTCAGGAATTAGTTGTTGCAGTTTTGAAACAAGATCGCTTATCTGATCATCAGTGATCCTCGAAACTCCCGACTGCCTCGGACGCGACCTTCTGCTTGACATTCTTATATATATATCCAAGGAGAATGAGGGGGAGAGAGTGAGAGTCAATAAGGCGGGTTAGAAAGAAGAAGATTTGAGACAAGTGACAGAGAGATGGGATGACCCGAAAGAAAAAAAGGGAAATGTGGGAAGAAAGCTTGGGGCAAATCGTGATAGTGTTTTGCGGGTGAAGAAGACAATTGCATGGGAGAAAACAGAGGACTAAGCTTCTTATTAAATAGGCTTTTGCGGAGAGCTAGAAATCAAGTTGTAGAGATACGCCATACCGTCCTTCTCTATGTGTTTCCAAACTGGGGTTAAGCTCGAGTGGGTTACGAACAATGTGCTTGTTTATCGGCTAACGACCCGACCCTCTATGTGTCAGTCTCACCACGCATGCCCACGTTATCTTATTACTTCCTGTCACTTGAAAATTTTTAATTATATGTATGCATCTACATTATTTGATTCTTTTTGTATAAACAAAATTGTTACTGTACATATGTACATTCATATGATAATGATATAGCTTTCTTCAGTTATAATAAACAGCGGCGAGTGAAAGTCTTCATTAAATTCGTCTGAATGGAGACGAAGGTGACATTGTTGACCGGTCAGAATCATCTCTCCACACTCTTCCATGATTTGGGTCACAACATGGCATGTGTTGTCTCGTAATCTATGTGTTAAACCGAACCCGACTCCGCGGCCAAACTTCCCTGCCTATGTCATTCTAAGCAGGAGTAATGCATATCACATCTCAAAACTTCACAAAATGGATTATCATTTCACAATCAAATTTTATTAACTTATTTATACAAATTAATATAATATTTTATAAACAAATAATTTTAAAAAAATAAAAATTTTAAAATAAAAAAACTAAACAATCACATCACTAAATCACATACTATCATAGATAAATTAGTAATATTTATTTTATATGTTTTTGCTCTTCTAATTAATTAATTATATCTCTGAAAGGAGAAAATTTAACTTTTTAGTGCAGAAAATACCCTATATTGGGCATAGAATCCCACTTCAAGTTCCTAAATTTATCTTTAAGCTATAACTTACAGGTGATTATGATCTTATCTTAGTTGGATAAAGCTTTGTTACTTCTAATTATAAACTAAATTGGTTTTTTTGTCTTCTTGAAAATTAGAAGCTTTACACGTATGTATGTGAGAAAGATATCTGACAATTTTCTGGCGAGCAAGATACCGACTAGAAGTTGTTGACGTAACCAAGTGTTGATAAACGCCATGGATTGAGTATCACTTGTTGCAGAGCAATCACATCTCTACAGTAATTGTAAGAGTGAAATCTTATGCACGAGGAACAATAAAAGAATTGCAATTACCCTCATAATTTTTATCTTACAGTTGTATGTAAAAAAAAAACAAAAACAAAAAGTAAAACAAAAGGCTTCCAATAAGCAAGCATCACGTGCCAGAGGGGCGCTCTGATTATGAATGTATTAACTTAGTTGACTACATCCTTTTCATATTCACGCGTCCAAATTATGCAACGATTATCCCTTTCGTGTTATTATAATGTTTAAAATCCGGCGCGTAATTACGGTTCAGATGAACCAGAATATCTCCCAAGCTAGACAGCTAGACCTACAATAAGCTTAATTAATTAGGCGACCTTAGGTACCAAATTAATGCCTAATTTATTTCTCGTGAATCATTAATGCCTAATACATTTGTTTTGAAAATTGAGGTCCGTGTGCATGTGAGGCCTTTACACATCACTATGTAAATTGAAATCAACCATATAGATAGACACATTTAGCTTATAAATAGTCGCTGGGGCATGAAATGCGCGCAAAGAGGTTTGTCGAAGCTGGTGTTCAAGGAGCAGAAGTAATGCATGATCCACCGTTCACACATGGGTTTGTCATTGAAGATTCACGATTTCCTTCGATTTAAGGGAAGAGATATTACCAACTGCTTTGGCTTTGTCCCCCTGCTCATTACTATTTGGCCGGTGATTTGACCCCAAACGTCTGCATGCATTTATTAGTGAGCGTGATTACTTATTAATTATTCACACTAGTCATTCATTTATCCGAATCATTAATCTGTTAACTATACGGTCGCTGCATTATTTCATTGGCTGTCATAGATAGAGCACAAACTCACAACCGTGAAAGCTAGCCAAACAGAAGAGTTAATTTTTCAATAATTAAATAAAATGTCTTGCGTACACGCCCGTTCAGATCGGAATGATTGTCAAATATATTTTTAAAAATCTTTAATTATGTTAATTGGTTTAAAAAATAGATGAAAGAGAAGCAAATGCATAACAATAAAATTGGGTTTGGATTGTTGTCGAAAAAATTAACTGGACACTTTGTAAGTTAATCATCTTTCCCATATCCCATTTATAGGTCCAGTTTATTAAAGTTCGAACTGTTCATATTTACAAAAATAAAAAGGTTTTTTTCAAGATACATGCGTGTGCTCCAAGAACTTGAGATGAAAAACGTATTTTCTGTCCAGGAGCTTTCACAAGAATATGCACAAATTTCACGGTGAAAATTCCCTCTTTATTTGATAACTATCCTTTTGAATTAGCATGCTACATACACATAGAATGTCTGTTGAATTAGTTCATATATCTATGATTATACATAACTATGATGAATGATGGATATATGATAAACTAGTTTTATTTGATTTAGAAGTATAGACTACATACTACAAAATTAAAGCTTTCAAGTTTGAGGTATGTATGGTTGATGATTAAACTTGAAAAGTTGTTTGTATGTTGTGTTCATATATGCAAGTGACAAATTTGAAAACCCTTAGACAGACCTGATGATTGTTTGAACTATGGCTTTAAAAATGTACATTTTTTAGATCCTTAAATAGAATAAGTATATAGATGAAGAAAACATCAAAGGTATAAATTACAATTTCAACTACTCCAATGTCTTAGTTTTTGAGTAGGTTAGGGGTTGACATGTCTACCGTGAGTGACCTTCAAGCAAAAAATGACTATAGATTAGAGTATGCAAAGTACCTTAGGTATGTGATTAGTTGAGTAATTGGGTAATGGTATTACAAGTATTGATTGCTCACATAAAAAAACTGGTTCACAATCTAAGGAAACCCAATAAAGCCTTTAAAAATTATGTATAAAAGAAAAGAACAAAAAATATATATATTATTAGACATGATACATAACAAGCATAAAAGTCATGACATCTAAGATCAAAGCATTGTCACTAATATATCAAAGGAAGGCAATTAAATGGTTTCCTTAAGGAAACCTATTTATAAAATTTGTTTTCAGTCACTTGTACATATGGATGCATGCATGGATATATTTTAAAAGTTTGGTTAACAGTTTGTGAATGAGATGGATGTAAGAGTCGATAAAGCAGTGGTGTATTGTTTTGAAATACTTTTGAAGAGAATAAGGTTGGTAAGTTGTGTATTGATTTTTAATTGTAGTTTATGAGACATTTGTAAAAGTTAACTATTGTATTGTTGTATATTATATGTGCTTGCTATTTTTTTCTAAGGATTAGATTAATGATATTTGTGGGTAGCATCACTAAAAACCGTCACAAGATTATAACTTGTCCACTAAGGCCATCTAGGGGTTTAAAGGCTTGTTGTATATGTTAAATACAACCATGACAACTAATAGAAATGGTTTAGATAATAAGTGAGTGTGTTAGTTAAATTTTATTTTCATTTAGTTTTTGTTCCTCCTTTGTTCCAATAAGTCATTTATTTTGCCAGGGACTAACAAAAAAGCTAGTAGGGGATTGTGATAAGTGTCAATTGCATGTATAATTTTGTAATCAATTTATAGAGTTTTAGGAAGTGATTTGACTATTTTACCCCTATTATGTACGTATTTCAAGATCACTGATTTTTATGTTTGGTTATATAGGAAATGTTGATTTTGATGTGATTTTGATGTAAATCAAGCCAAAAAGACGTTCATGAAAGACTAGCTGGCAGTTTGAATTTAGGACAAGGAAGAACGAGTGACTAAAGCATAAAAAAGGAAAGGAGAGTGTTCTGCACGACAGTAGGAAAACAAGGATTTTTAATATGTTTGAGGTTTATAATGAAAAAGTAGTCTTTATCAAAGTTGAAGTGGACATTCAAGCTTTCCAAAAAGCTATTATTTAGAAAATTCTTAGTTTGTTTGGGCCCTTAATCATTGTCACAAATTTTAGTATTCTCGGTGAAATTTTGTGTTTGACCACTAAGTACTAAAATGGTCATAACTTGAGATTTCGAAGTTCAAATGAGGTGATTCAAAAGCTAAATGAAACTAGACATCTAGAGATATAATTTCATAGGAAAAAAATTTTAGATTCCTAAAGCTCTATGCCACAATGCAACACCGTAGCACTAGATGTGATAAATAAAAAACCTTAATAGCTAGAGCAATAATACTAGAGAGGGGGTGAATAGGATTATTAAAAAATTCTAAAGCAATAATCACAATAAAACAATTATAATCACAATGCACAATAATAACAATAAAGAGAGAATGAGTTTAGAGATTGCTCAGCCAATTTATAGAGGTTCGGAGCTTTGAACACAAGCCTCCTACGTCCTCTTCTTCAATCAAATCCGATTAAAGTTTCCACTATCTTCCAAACCCGAAGATACAATAGTTTTTTCAGTAAGGGAATTTTGCCCTTTTTACAGTAGAGATATGATTAAGAAAAGTGATTATTTTTTGCTCTAACTAGGCTGAAAATCGAATACTAAACATAAATCTCTCAAGTGTAGGAATGTGTAAGCTTTTTGAGAGAGAAAGGATAATAAAAGTGTGAAGAACAAGTAGAGCTAATAGCTTGACTTTTTGCAATACGTTTTCTAACCTTCTTCACTTCAAATGAGTCTCCTTTTATACTCCATTTATTACCTAGAGTAGCAAGGAGTTGTTTTGCTAGCTTTGTATCTGTTGAAGTGGTTGAAAATGAATGCTCTGCAATAAATTTTTCAGGCGCACGATTATGCTCTTCGAGTGCACGGTCGTGTTTGCTACATTTATTGCCTCGATTAGACTCCCAACGGTCGAATTAAAAATTAGCGCCAATGGTGTATAGTCGTGTCCCTTTGACGCATGGTCATGCTTCAACCCTTCATGGTTTTTGCTCAAAATTCTAGAGGCTCGCATGACTTAGCTGCACCACGAACACACTGGCAGCACACGAGAAATTTTTTGCTAGCGCACGGTTGTGTGCCATATCTGCATGGTCGTGTGTCTGTTGTATGCCTATAAGCTTCTGCATGATCAGCCTTGCACGACTTCCTTGGTAATGCCTTTGGTAGTGTTGTTCACTCATCATCACACACGGTCGTGTGTCTACTATGTGCACGATCCTACGTTGCTTTGACTTGATGCACAGCTTCATCACACGACTTGATATCCCATGCTCTTCATGAATTACGCATACGGTCGTGTGCTTCAAGTACGCATGGTCGTATCCTTGACTTTGAAGCTTTGACTATACACGGTCATGCTGCACGGTTGAACTAATAGTGTGTTAATCGTGTTGTGCATGAACATGGTTGTGCATCATAAACACATGCACGTGTTGGTTCTAAGAATTTTCTTCAGTTTTTCACAGGACCTCGCATGATCAAGCGCACGATCCCGTGTTTTGGACACACGAGGAACCTTTTGGTCAAGCACGGTCGTGCTACAATAGGTCGTGTGAGACCTGTAACCTACAAAATAAAGCTTTTTCTCCCTTATTTTGTCATAAATTACTTCATGCAAGGGATTAATTAGCAAGTTAAGCATATTTTTATCATCATCAAAACATCAAGGGTTCAACAATCTCCCCCTTTTTTATTGATGACAAAAATATGTTAATAATTTGTAAAATTGAATATAAACTAAGGATTAGAAAATGCTCTCCCTCACTTTAAGCACCCCCCTTAGGTTGAGCTTTAATTACCAATATGTTAATATTAATTTTAACATGTTTTTTACCTTATTCTCCCTTTTTTTGCCATTAATCCAAAAAAATTTAACATAGTCTCCCTTGTTTTTTGAATATTTCCTAAAACAAACAATCGCAACAAGTACACTCCAATATGGCAACAATAAATCACCCAACTACTTCAATATACCAAATCATCAAACAAGCAATCACTAATATGAATCAAAACATCAATATAATTTAAAACATTAATAGAGATTAAAAGATCAAATTAAGATAAGTCATAACAATATATATAAAAAATTCAGATGTTCCTCAATGATAATTTGTAAGAAAAATGCAAATGCAAATGATGATTTAAGGCTCAGGTGGCTGTTGATGAGGAGATAGGTCTGTCATTTCATCCAGAACATCAACTCAGGACTCAAGTAGTGTAAAGCGAGTAGAAATATCATCCCGAAATGCTCAAAAATCACTGGCGAGCCAATCCACTTTTGTATCTATTTGCTTAGTCAACTCAATAAACACTTGAAGCTCTGAAGCCGATTGAACTTCTGAACCCGCTTCAGTACGGGCTTGTCTTCCCCGACGAGCATTAGTTTCAACGACTGAAGGGGCAGCAGATGGACCAGCTGAAGGCTCGTGGTCACTAACTACAGTAGGTGATCTCCACCCGTTGTCACTATTCTTCTCTATTACCCACATGCGGTAGAGAGCATCGGTATTGAGCATATGTGATTCTTCAAAAGTGATCTGAAACTCTCTATATCTGTCAACCGTTATGCCCAACTTTTCAGCGATAAAGATAATAATCATACCAAAGTCAATAAGAACCTTTTCTTTATCGCTATGGGACTAGATGTCATTGAATTTGTTGATAATCAGCGAGCCGCATCAAGTTGACGGCCATTCACAACAGCTTCTGTTACTGCCATGTCACGAACACTGGTGTTTTCATTCATGTTCGTGTGGGCATTCAGTGTATATGTGACCATGCAATAAAAGATTCTTAGTGTCGGATTAACCAAAGTTGAAGCCTTCACCTTTTGAGCCTCGTTGTATCCTGAACCACTAAGTAATATCCAGACAGCTTGAGAACTCAACTCATGGGGAAAGTCTAAAATACCCTCAATACTACATTACAGCCACTCACCCAACTGTTCAATAGACACCATCCAATCACTATTTACTAGCTGAAAGTGCATAGTCTGATCAATTATAATTCCTCGCACGTCCTTTTTAAGCAACAAGGAATTATAGAATTCATATGCTAGGTTTTTATACGCATCATTTCTCATAAAAAATATTCCGTTCAACCTAGCAGCATCAACTAAACTTGTAACCTTATTCAACAATCCAATTTTCCTCAGAATTCTTCTATCCAAACATCTACCAACATATATTGATTTTTTCGTAAGCTTGGATAGAAGTACCTTTTGTTGCCGGGATGAACTGACAATTTCGAACGGATTTTCTACCCTTGTAGAGCTCTTAAAGGGTCCGAAATGTGTTGGAAGCTTCATTTGAGGAGGTATTGTGATTGAGGTGGAAAATTAATTGAAATGAGGATTTTGGATGTGTTTTTGATGTAAAGCAATCTCAAACTATGAGAAAACTTAAGAGAAACTTGTAAAAACAAATTTAAAAGCAAATGACAGCAAGAAAAATGAGAAAATTTGATGAAAATTTGAGAGAAAAATTTGAGAAATCGCGGTTAGGGTGTGTGATTTTCGTGAAAAATGAAAAAATGAAGCAGATCTGCTCATATATACGCGAGTGCACGACTATGTTTCTATACGTACGATCGTGTATGTTGAACCCTTAGTGTTTTGATGATTCCGAAAATATGTTAAAATGTATGAAATGACCAATTTACCCCTGGCATGAACTTGGTTCATGATCAAAATCAGACCGAAAAGCTGTTTTGTAGGAACACTTATGCACACTGAGCAATTGAAGACTCACACGGCCGTGTATTCAGCATTTGAAGCCACACACGCCCATGTTGAGACCGCACACGCCCGTGCCTGAATAATTTGAAGTCACATGCCCATGTTGTGCTGAGAAGAACACACACGCCCGTGTGTTGAATGACACACAACCGTGTGTCAAGGGAAAAGAACACACACGCCCGTGTGCCGAAGGACACACAGCCGTGTGTCAAAGAAAAATGTAACACACGCTTGTGTCCAGAAGGAGACACAACCGTGTGTCAAAAAAGAATGCCACACACGACCGTGTAACACAAAACACACGCCCGTGTGTTAGGCCAAAATGCACCCGTGTGCTTCCCATGCACTGATCGTGCGTGGACCCATGCAAGCTTCTGGAATCTGGAGGCATCTGAAGAAAATTAACACACGCCCGTGTGTTGCAAATATGCACGCCCGTGCTTGCACAAAAATTGACCGTTGAAAAGTACAGAAAAAGGGAAGCACGACCGTGCATCAAGAGGTCACGCCCATGCAGTTTTCCAGAATCTCTCCAACGGCTCTCAAATCAGCAGCAACGGCTAGAATTTTTCATTTCCTATAAATTGGAGCTTATTTGAAGATGCAAGGGTCAGAGAATCAGGCCTAAAACTTCTACTCTTTATTCTCTAATTCTTCTCCAAACTTCTCTCACAAAAATTACATTTGTAAACCCTTAGAGAGAAACATTGAGAGCATATTGTAAATCCACCTTGTGAGGCAAATCGTTGTAATTTCCACAAACCCTTGGGCGCAATCCCGTGAAACTAGTGTGGGGCGTAATCCCTGTTAAAACTAAGTTCAGGGCGCAATCCCTTGTATCAAAACTAGTGCTAAGGGCGAAATTCCCTTATTAATAAAAACTATTGTAACTTTGGGTTAAAGTTAGTGGAAGAAAAATCTTCAAGCGGGGTTGCTTGGAGTAGTGGACGTAGGAGGCGTGGAAAAGCTCCGAACCACTATAAATCGGCTGAGCATTTCTTTTCCCTTACTCTCTTTAAATTCATGTTTATATTATTTATTTGCTTGATTGTGTTTAATTTGAATTATATGCATAATTGAGTTGGTAGAATAGGAAAAACGTTTTAAATTTGAGGTAATTTTTAATTAACCTATTCACCCCCCCCCCCTCTAGGTTATTTGCCATTTAGCTATTTGGGGTTTTACAATTGGTATCAGAGCAGGGCTCTTGTTTTCAAAAATCTAATGATTTTTAGAGTTTAAGATCTGTTTTCGAAACTTTTATGGCAAATATTTTTCAAAAACCATCTTTCGAAGAAGGGGGTAGTTCAAATAGGCCACCCTTATTTTATGGTGTTAATTACGATCAATGGAAAATTCGTATGAAATTTTTTGTTCAATCCATTGACTATAAACTTTGGAAAATTATTGATAAGGGTGATTTTGTCCCTATTAATCCAAATACAAATTTGCCCAAGAATAAATTTGAATTTAATGAAAATGATGAAAAATTGATGAGTTTAAATTCAAAGGCATTAAACATGCTGTTTTGTGCTTTAGATACCATGGAATTTAACCGTGTTTCCTCTTGTGAAACAGCACATGAAGCCTGGATGATCCTCCAAATGACTCATGAAGGTACAAGCCAAGTGAGGGAGTCCAAGGTGGAGATGCTTTTCCGTGAGTACGAATTGTTCGAGATGAAGAAAGATGAAAACCTCACGGAAATGTATAAACGCTTCTTAAACCTAGTAAATGAATTGAGAGGATTGGGAAAAAGGTTTGAGAATGTTGAGTTGGTCAAGAAGGTGTTACGGTCATTGCCGGAAGCTTAGAGTATGAAGGTGACGACAATTGAAGAATCGAAGGACTTGACCAACATGGGCATGGACGAATTGATCGGGAGCCTCCTAACTCACAAAATGAAATGGATGCCCAAGAAAGAGGAGAAAAAGAAGAATATCGCACTCAAGGTTGAGGAGGATATAAGTGAAGATGAAGAAAACTCAACCGAAGAGGAGAGCTCGATGGATGAAGAAGATTTGAATATGCTCCCCAAGAAATTCAGCAAGTTCTTTTCAAAAGGGAAGAAGAAAAAGAAAGAAAAAGTGGTAACTTGCTACGAATGCGGAAAGGAAAGGCATTATCGGCAAGAATGCCCTCAAGCGAAAAAGAAATATTCGAAAAAGAAACATTCGAAAGAGAAGATGCTTGCCGCATTAAGCAAGGAGGATTCAGACGATGAAGATGAAGATGAAGATGAACGAATCTCTTTGTGTTTTTACTCCAAAAACAAAAACTGAAGAAGTGGTGTATAAGTAAAGGTTGAAGCACAACACATATTCAGGTAAGTTATTCTAAACATGTTCAATTATGTGTTGTGAATGATAATTGTGTTGATTTGAAAATGCGATTGGTGAATATGTGCTGATTTATATATTTGTATGATGTGCTTGATAATTTTTTGTGTCTGCTCTGAATTCGAATCGAATTGATCTGAAAATATTTTCGAAATCGGTCAATATCTGAATTCACATATTAACATCCCTCTTAGTTGATCAAAATGAGCAAAAATCCCATTTTGTTGTGTTTTGATTGATTTTAAATTTCGGCATTGCATTTTGAAAATTTTCTAGATCACACGACTGTGTATCATTTTCACACGACCGTTCTTGACCATCACACTCCTGTGCTGAAAAATACACTCTCATGTGATTTTGTTTAAAACGTTGAAACACGCCCGTGTGCAAGAAGCCACACGACCGTGTTCATTTGCACGTTATGCAACACACACGCCCGTATGTTTGAGAGACACACGACCGTGTGTATTTGGGGATCCAGACACACGCCCGTGTGTCCGCAAAACACATGCCCGTGTGTTCGCTGCTATATAAGTAAATCCAGAATTTTCTTCCCATTTCAACACACATTAGAACCCTAGCCGCCCCTCATTCCGATTTTCTCTCAAATTTTTCTCAAAAATCATTCATTTTTCATCATATTTCTCACCTACATTTGGTTTCTAACATCATTTCATCAAGTTCTCTTGCATTCCCATAAGATTTCATACCAATTTTGGCATCAAATCCATCAAAATTATTTTCATTTCAAAGTCAAGCTCAAAAATGCCTCCAAGAATGAAGAATGCGAATAGAAGATCGAATGAAGGGCCGTATGGAATTGTTTTTCAGAATAAAGACCAAAAGGTACGCCTCGATCGACTTGTGGGAAAATCAATTTATATTGGAAGATGCTTAGATTTATCAATTTTAAGAGAAATTGGAATTTTGGAGGATGTCATGGTTTTAGTTAGATCTTTGAAATTGGAGAAATTATTTTTGATGAGATATAATGCCTATGAAGGATTAATTTATGAGTTTTACAGTTCGTTACAATTATCGAAAGATCCTAGGGGAACGATTTTGGATTATACTATGAAGTTCCGATTAGGAAATTTAAGTTGGACTGTAAAACCGGAGGAATTAGCAAGCTAGTTAGAATGTGATTGTGAAGGAATTTTCGATATGCCTGGAGGGCGTAGTTCACAGGCATCATGGATTCATTGTACTGGAACCGATTTTTATCATGCGCATAAAGCCAAGGCGTCGGCTATGCGGAGCTCGAGTCTAAAAATTTTTCATCGAATGATTACCTACACATTAAATGCTAGAACAAATACTAATGGCCATGTAAGTGTGAGAGATCTAGCATTGATGGAAGTCACATTGGAAAACGCTCAAGTGGATGTAGCTCGATGGTTAATTGGGAAATTAAATGACATTCAGGAAAATATAGATAAACCCCGAGTTCCGATCGACTTTGGGATGCTGATATCCTTTTTTGCTGAGAAGCTCGGATTGGATTTATCAGAATATGAGTATCAAGTAATTCCCTTCACAGACATCCACTACCTTGGTGCTGATGCCCTATTCAGAATGAAATTAATTGAAAATGACGGTTCGAAGGGATGGAGACTAATTGATACTATTGGAGAGACTGAGCCTTCTGTAGCTCCTTCAGGTGCCCCATCGCATGCAACCGAATCCAATGGAAGAAGAGGGAAGAGAACTCGCATTGATCAAGGAATGGAATCTCAATCACCCTTTGAAATGCAAAGGCTAATGACTTCATTTGAAACTTTTCAAGGACAAGTCTTAGAGAATTTCCACCTTATGAGGCAAGAAATAATCGGCATAAGCAACAGAATGGGACGTCTTGAAGATCGAGTAAGTGGAATGGAAAATCAGTTACAAATTCTTAATTCTCGATTTCCATCCGTATCTATACAAGATGATGATGATGCCCCTCCACCAGCTCAAGATTGAAAACATCCTTCATATGCATTCTTTCATGCATCATTTGCACAATTTAAATTTTTTTTGAGGAACATTAATTTTTTGTTTAAATTGTGTTGACTTTAATATTATATTGATAATAATTTTTTTAAATGACTTGTTATTGCTTTGATTGTTGATATTGGTGAAATGAAGTTGTTGGTGATTATATTGTTGATATTTTGGGAGTGTATATTTCTTGTTATGTTTGGGAAATATCTGAAAAACAGAGGAGACTCTGTCAAATTTTTTTTGATTTATGACAAAAAGGGAGAGAATTAGGGTTAAAATCAATTGTTAAAATCAATTAGAATTTTTATATGCATAAAGATAGGGGGAGTAATAAAATTTTTATATGCATAAAGATTGCAAATTTTTATATGTGCATAGAGATAGGGGGATTGTTAAAAGTTTTAATTGAATGTGTTTTATTGAAAATTTTAACATATTTTGTCATCAATCAAAAAGGGGGAGATTGTTGAACCCTTAGTGTTTTGATGATTCCGAAAATATGTTAAAATGTATGAAATGACCAATTTACCCCTGGCATGAACTTGGTTCATGACCGAAATCGGACCGAAAAGCTGTTTTGCAGGAACACTTATGCACACTGAGCAATTGAAGACTCACACGACCGTGTATTCAACATTTGAAGCCACACACGCCCGTGTTGAGACCGCACACGCCCGTGCCTGAAAAATTTGAAGTCACACGCCCGTGTTGTGCTGAGAAGAACACACACGCCCGTGTGTTGAATGACACACAGCCGTGTGTCAAGGGAAAAGAACACACACGCCCGTGTGCCGAAGGACACACAGCCGTGTGTCAAAGAAAAATGTAACACACGCCCGTGTCTAGAAGGAGACACAGCCGTGTGTCAAAAAAGAATGTCACACACGGTCGTGTAGCACAAAACACACGCCCGTGTGTTAGGCCAAAATGCACCCATGTGCTTCCCGTGCGCTGATCGTGCGTGGACCCGTGCAAGCTTCTGGAATCTGGAGGCATCTGAAGAAAATTAACACACGCCCGTGTGTTGCAAACACGCACGCCCGTGCTTGCACAAAAATTGACCATTGGAAAGTGCAGAAAAAGGGAAGCACGACCATGCATCAAGAGGTCACGCCCGTGCAGTTTTCCAGAATCTCTCCAACGGCTCTCAAATCAGCAGCAACGGCTAGAATTTTCCATTTCCTATAAATTGGAGCTGATTTGAAGATGCAAGGGTCAGAGAATCAGGCCTAAAACTTCTACTCTTTATTCTCTAATTCTTCTCCAAACTTCTCTCACAAAAATTACATTTGTAAACCCTTAGAGAGAAACATTGAGAGCATATTGTAAATCCACCTTGTGAGGCAAATTGTTGTAATTTCCACAAACCCTTGGGCGCAATCCCGTGAAACTAGTGTGGGGCGTAATCCCTGTTAAAACTAAGTTAAGGGCATAATCCCTTGTATCAAAACTAGTGTTAAAGGCGAAATTCCCTTGTTGAAAAAAACTATTGTAACTTTGGGTTAAAGTTAGTGGAAGGAAAATCTTCAAACGGGGTTGCTTGGAGTAGTGGACGTAGGAGGCGTGGAGAAGCTTCGAACCACTATAAATCGGCTGAGCATTTCTTTTCCCTTACTCTCTTTAAATTCGTGTTTATATTATTTATTTGCTTGGTTGTTTTTAATTTGAATTATATGCATAATTGAGTTGGTAGAATAGGAAAAACGTTTTAAATTTGAGGTAATTTTTAATTAACCTATTCACCCCCCCCTCTAGGTTATTTGCCATTTAGCTATTTGGGGTTTTACAGTGTATTTCCAAATCTGTACGATCGTGCACACTGTAGCATCCCAGGTTAGAAAGCCCTTAGGGAAAGAGTTTTGGGGTTAGAAACGAGATTCAGAGAGAGATTGGGAGCCTAGTAATGTCCAGGGATGAGTTAATAAGTTTTCAGAGCTGTGTGGCCTTCGTATGAATCCTTTCGGAAGGATTCGATCATACGAATATGTGGAAAATGAATTAAGTTCATTTTCCCTTGTGCACGCCCGTGCACCTTTGATGCACACCCGTGCATGGCTTAGTATATAAGTGAGCCGAGAGAAGTTTCTCATTTTTCTCACCCATTTTCATTTCTTCAGTAATTTCTCTCTTCATTTCAGTTCCTCCCATCATTAGAGAGGAGATTCGGCCTCCCGTAGCTCCCAATCCGGTGAGAGAGCCAAGAGATAATTGATAGAGATAAGCTTTCAGAGGCAATGGGGCGAGGTAAGTGTTCGCTTACTTCTCGTCGCATTTTCTCAGCTTTCTTTGATGAAATTTGATGCTTGGCATGTGGATGAGTTGTGTATGTTTGTTGATGATGATTGTGGTGTGAAATGATGAAATTTCCATCCTTGATTCTTGCATGCAAGCTTGATTATGTTTTAGTGAGAGAAAGTGGTTGCTTCCATGGTGAATTCGTGAATACTTGATGCATGTTGGATTAAATGCTTGCATTGTGTTATTTGAAGTGCTGGGAACATGTATTTGAAGTGAATTGGTGAATGGATGTGAAATGGTCATGAATTTGTGTGATTTTCGGCTGGTGTTCTTGTTGAAGAACAAGACGCACGACCGTGTGTCTGCATGGCACGGCTGTGTGCCTTTGTTCTCTATAACACATGCCCGTGTGCACGCTGTGTGCACGGCCAAAATTCCAGGCACACGCACGTGCATCCTGAGGACCACGCCCGTGTGCTTGCTTTTCAGTGAAATGTCTAGGAAATTCCAGTAGCTTGCACGGCCAGGCGCACGACCAGTGCACGGCCCCGTGCGTCCAGGCACACACCCGTGCACTTGCAGATTTTCAAAAAATGATTATTTATTGATTAATTAAGCCTGGGAAATTCATTTAATGGCATAAAAGCTTCAAATAAGCATCAGATAAGTATGAATTCAGTTAATAAGCTGCATATGCATATCATAGCATGACATGTAGCTTCAGAAAGGATCAAGGGATCCAGATTCAGCAGTATTCAATATTCGAGACCCGATGCACGGGTAAGAGTATAGGGTGAACTCGAGGGGGCATCTGTGGGATTCAGCTTTTTGACACTAGTCAGAATGTTCAGCAGCATTACAGTTTCGGCCTTCTGACACCAGTCAGATCGTCCAGCAGTTATTATTCAGCTTTCTAGCTAGTAGCTAGACTGTTCAGCCCATATGGCCAGGATGTCGAATCCCTGTGTTCAACAAGTCTGATCAGCACAGCAGGTACCTTCGAGTACATAGAGATATTCAGATGCATGCATCCATCAGATATATTCAATTAGCATGGCATGACATACACATCATGACATGAATAAATAAGATATCAATAAATGAATATGAATCAGATATTCAGTAAATCAGTTTCCAGATTCCAGCAACCGCATAGATGTATGAATAGGGCTGAGGCCCAAGTATGTTTGATTATTGTGATTGTTTGTGATTTCTTGGATTTTGAGAGAAGTAAGGAGCACTTACTGGGTGATCTTTATCACTCATCCCCCTCCTTCTTCCATCCTTTTCAGGTGGTTCGTGTTGTGGTCAAGGAGCGGGTGGATCGAGGCTGACAAGAGAGGGCCCACACCACGATCTCAGTTTTGAGTCTGTACAGTTTATAATTTCGAACCTATGTGATCATTTTGTATATGTTTATGTAACCAGATGTACAAAAACAGTTTATGTATATATGAAAAGGCCATGGGCTCATGTATGTATTTTAGTATTTCAGTTTATGTGTATTTACGCTTCCGTAAATGTATTCAGAATGTATAGTAGTTCAGAAGTTTATTTATATAGGATTCCCGTCGTGGGTACCCGACTTTTCAGATTATTAATGAAAAGTCCCTCTCAGTTTTCAGCAGCAGGGGTACTCGTGGCGGTGGGTCCTACATTGTTGGTATCAGAGCAATTTGTAAGTGTGTGGTGCCTTTTTCTCCTTTGCAGCTGTCGTCCAGACCCTCCTCACAGCACATTCAGGTATTATTTTCCAGCTTTGATTGGGATATATGATTCTAACCCATTATTTGTTGGTGATGCTATAGATAGAGAGAAGTATGTCCCTAGATGCATAGATGAGACAGATAGTAGTTCACCCGTCCGTCCTATGAGTGTTAGTGATAGGCGGCGATCTCAGAGTACCTCCCATGTGTCGATGAGACCAAAGCAGTTGAGAGAGATGATTGGGGATGTAGTTAGAGAGAGCCTCCAGTAAGCTAGAGTGGGTAATGTTCAAGAACCAGATAGAGTTACTCCTCCCCAGTATGAGAGTTATCAGATACCGAGACGAAGAAGACAGTCTCAGTCACAACATCAGTCACAGCCACAGTATCAGCATCAGTATCAGTATCAGTATCAGTCTCAGCCCCATTCAGTTAGAGTGAGGCATCAGTATCCAGCTGGTTATACAGATTCTAGTCAGAGTATGAGTACAGAGACAGCTGGCACTAGTTCTTCAGGTAGACTTCATCCAATTTACCACCTTCCAGGGCCGTATCAGCCAACAAAATTCAGTGGATCCAGGGATCCAGTAGTGGTAGAAGAATGGGTAGAGTCAGTGGAGAGTGTCATGGGGCTCTTCACTATTTCAGAGAGAGAGAAGGTCAGATATGCGGTGTTTCCATCTCAGGGGCGATGCCAAGGTTCGGTGGGGTCTAGCCAAGGGTTCCATCAACGAGGAGCATATGACATGGGCTAAATTCAGACAGTTGTTCGATGTAGAGTACAGGAGTACGGAGGTGTTGTATGCTAAGGCTCAGGAGTTTATTGATTTGGTTCAAGGGTCCAGTTCGGTCAAGGAGTATGCCACGAGGTTCAATACATTAGCGAGATTCGTCCCGAGTTTGGCAGGGACAAAGATGGGCCGACTTCAGAAATTCATCCATGGGTTACACCCTGCAATCTATAAGGATGTTATGACAGGAGCAAATCCTCCCTAGAGATTCAGTGATGCCTTGGGGAGAGCACTCAAATCAGAGGCCGGCTTGCAGAAGATGAGTGCTATGAGTAGAGCATCCAAGAGAGATCAGAGGATAGATGATAGAGACAAGGGTAAGAGGCAGATGTCAGCCAGGAGATTTACCAGGGGTTTTTAGAGTCAGAGGCAGAGAGTTGCACCCCAGCCACCACAGTGTACCATATGTGGTAGACATCATCCAGGGGAGTGTTTGGCAGGTCAGATTGTTTGTTATTGGTGTCATCAGCCAGGGCACATGATGGCAGCGTGTCCAGCCAGAGGTGGAGCTGGTGGTGGGCAGAGCTAAGGTAGAGTTGGTCAGTTCCAAGGTCGAGGTGGTCCACCTAGAGGCGGAGCTATAGCAGGGAGAGATGGAGCAAACATTCCTAGAGCCGGTGGTGTAGCACCCGAGGGAGGTGTTGGTCTTTCTGGAGTTGGCGGAGGTAGAGCCAGAGTGTATGCTATTCGTCAGGAGCAAGCAGAGGTCATTCCCCACACGGTGACTGGTCAGTTACTTTATTTTGATACTCCATTATTTGTACTTGTTGATTGTGGAGCCACACACAGCTTTGTAGCTTAGAGTGTAGTGGAGAGATTAGGGGTTGACCCTAGTGTGGCCAGTAGGAGTATCCATGTAGAGATGCCAGATGGGGGATTTGTGGTGAGTGACAGAGTCCTCCTAAATCAGGTGATAGAGGTTATGGGTAGGCAGACGATGATTGATTTGATTATGTTGGAGTTAGCAGACATTGATATGATTTTGGAGATGGATTTCTTGGGGAGATATGGTGCAGAGATAGATTGTGGAAGGAAGAAAGTGAGATTCCACATCGACCCTGATCAGTTTGTGTTTGGTGAGGGCAGAGTTGACAGTCTGATGATTTCCAGTACTCAGGCGAGCAGGTTGATGAGACAGGGTTGTATTGGATACTTGGTAAATGTTATCTACAGCAGTTCAGTGGGTCGAGTATCGAGGAGGTGCTAGTAGTCAGAGAGTTTTCAGATGTCTTTCCAGATGAGTTATCAGGGCTACCTCTAGACAGAGAGTTGGAGTTTAATGTTGAGCTTCTTCCTGGTACGGCTCCAATCTCTAAGGCTCCATATCGGATGGCTCCAGCTGAGCTTCAGGAGTTAAAGAAGCAGCTTCAGGAGTTGACTGATATGAGATTCATCAGGCCCAGTTGTTCACCTTGGGGAGCTCTGATTCTATTTGTTAGGAAGAAAGATGGGTCGATGAGGATGTGTATCGACTACAGGGATCTGAACAGAGTAACAGTGAAGAACAAGTATCCCCTATTGAGGATCGATGACTTGTTTGATCAGTTGAGAGGTGTAGCTGTGTTTTCGAAGATTGACTTGAGATCAGGTTATTATCACGTTAAAGTGGCAGATATAGATGTTTCCAAGATAGCTTTCAGTACCAAATATGGGCATTATGAGTTCGTGGTTATGCCGTTTGGGTTGACTAATGCTCCAGCGATCTTTATGGATCTAATAAACAGGGTGTTTCATGATTGCTGGGACTGATTCATGGTGGTCTTCGTTGATGACATTCTGGTGTATTCTAGGAGTGTGGCAGAGCATGAGGAACATCTCAGATATGTGCTTCAGAGATTGAGAGACAGACAGTTGTATGTCAAGTTCTCCAAGTACGAGTTCTGGCTTGACAGAGTAGCTTTTCTGGGTCATGTGGTGATAGCAGAGGGTATTTCAATGGATCCCAGCAAAGTGAAGGCTATTTTGAGTTGGCCAAGGCCGAAGACAATGAAAGAGATCAAAAGCTTCCTTGGGTTGGTAGGCTATTACAAGAGATTCATTGAGGGATTCTTTAGCCTAATGAGGCCTCTCACTGCCTTGACTAGGAAAGAGGTTTCATTTGTTTGGTCAGGTGAGTGCGAGGCACGTTTTCAAGAGCTCAAGCAGAGATTGACTAGTGCTCCAGTTTTGGCACTACCTCAGGAGGGAGTAGAGTTTGACATTTATACAGATACGTCTCATCAGGGGATCGGGGCAGTATTGATGCAAAGTGGTAGGGTCATTGCCTATGCCTCCAGACAGTTGAGAGATCATGAGATGAGATATCCTAC